>JARHVA010001958.1:1660000-2015000 GCA_037957365.1 Torreya grandis
ACATCAAGAGGTATTTATTACAAATGCTTGATAGGGTTGAGCCTAATCAAGTTGGGTATACTTTACAGTATCTCAAAGAGTATCCCTATCTCCCAAAAAGATAAGAAATCTAAAATCTAGGAACCTTTTCCAAGGAGAAGATAACTGGATAATATAGGAGAAGAGATAAAAAGGGGAGATGTGGGAACACAATATCAAAATAAGAATACTTTTCTCATGTCATTAATTAAACTTGAGCTACCATATTTTTTCCTTAGCCAATAAAAGCTTTGCCACTTTTTTGTAATCAAATAAGACACTACCCATGGCTTGTTGAGTGAGGAAGTCTCCAAAGGTTTTGAGGATGAATTAAATGCTCCTAGCTATATTTCCCAACACTAGACCCCTTCTTTGATCTTTTATGCATCTTTAACTTAGCTTCTACATAAGGAAAAAACCCTTATGTCTATAAATCTAATTGATATTTGATTATGTCTACTTTGGGTGGCTGCTTGTTGAGACTATGACTCGAGATGCTTGTTTCTATTAATTTTTTCTCATTTATTAATTTGGAATCAAGTAAGAAAATAGTAAAAGAGGTGTGTAAAGGAATACCTGATAAAAGTGCACACATGATCTAGATGATGATGAGAATTCCTCTTTGGCTTGGAAGGAATAACCTGTAGATGAGAAAGACACTAGAAAAGGGATTGTTAGCAAGATAGTTGAGTGGACTACCTAGCATGAGATAAATCCAAGAAGCATATGCTTATTAGTATTTTGTCAATCCACTATTGATAATAATTAAGTTGATATATATAAAAATAAAGAATAATTGCATTTAATAACATGATAGTAAATGCATGTAATAAGAAGAAAATAAAATGCTTGTTCAAATAAAATGACTAAATATATAAAAAGTGGGTCAATACTCATGCTAAGATAGTTGAGGTCAGGTCCAAAAAATCATGGAAGGCTCTATCAATAGGAAGAAACATAGAAAGTAGGGTTTTTTTAGGGTTAAGGAGATGAAAATAACTTATTATTTTATACCATAGTGACCATTGATGGTTAGGTAAACCTTTGACATTTGGGTAACCATCGACGGTTGATGACTATTAATGGTTGGGCTAACCATCAATAGTTGCCTATGTGTTTCTAGAAATGATCAAATAAAGGAATTATAAATTAGATAAATGGTCATGTAGGGATTTGAATATGGTTTTGGTTAGAGATGGGAAGTTGGGAGATAATTTTGATCATGTTAGGAGGGTTAAAAATGAAATAAAATAAAAAAATAAGTACATAGTTACCTACAACTTGCTAGATTGTTGATGGTGGAAGGTTGGAGCAATTTGGTTAGAGTGGTAGTACTTTGGACTTGAGATCAACTAAAATAAAGTTTCAAATCTTTGTTGGTACTACTTGATTGTTGAAGGAAGGCTAGATTATTATGTGTGAGAGGATTTGATAACTTGGACATGGATCCTTATTCATCTCCTACTCTTATCCTTTTATAAGATGAAGTTTATAATTAAATAGGAAGAAGTTAATAATTGGATAGAAGGATAAATTTGATAATTAGATAGGAGGATAAAGTTGTTATTTATGATGATTTATATTTGGTTGCCATTTCATAAGGTATACATATTAATTTATGTCTTTCTTATCTCATACATAGTTGGTAATGCTTTTTAAGAAGGTTAAAGACCTAATCATCGATGGTCAGGCTAACCATTGGAAATTAGGCTGACCATCAGTGGTCAAGTGCCTAGAGAAAAATGGGTGAAGATAGGATTAAAAAGGGGTTTATTAAAAGGGTGTTCAAAGGTTTAAGTTAGTAAGTGAGATTATTTAATTAGGTTGCCAACTAGATTTAGGGTTGAGTAGGGGTCTAAGTCATTTTGACATCTAAAACTATCATGTGTAGTTTTCAAGTGTCTACATTTTGCCCCTTTTTATTAAATGGATTTGAATTAACAATTTGCATAACAAAAATGGATTGTTGGTGAAGGTTTGATTTCCTTGAGTATGGGAGGAGGTGTTCCCGCTCAAACTAGGAGTTGATGAAGTGAAAAAAAATCAGGTCAAGGTTTGATAAGATGTATATGGTGAGTCATGAGGTGGGTGAAAAAAAGGGTTGGGTATTTAAAATTCAAAAATACACATATAATGTGACTAAGTGTGATAGTCAAGATCATGCAAAGACTAAATTTTCCAATGTTGGTAAAAATAATGTTAGTTCTAGAGGGATGTATGATAGGGTTAATCAGTCCAAAACATTTGTCATAGCTAATTGGGTCATTACTATGAATCCATCTAGATAGGGTCAATGTTGTTCATAGGTATCCAAGGTAGGACATGCTCCCTTGAAAAAAAATGGTTTGGTCATGTACAAGGTGGTGTAAATGTGCAAAAATTTAACATGGAAAGGTTGGTTGATGCAGTCAAAAAGACCAATAAGGGTCATCACAAAAAGGTGAATAGTTTGGGTCAAAAATGGCCAAAATAAAGGTGGATGTTGTCAAATGGGTGGTCAAAGAAGGGTAATCTCTAAAATTTCAAGATCTGGTGAGGTGGAGATTAGGTGATCTCCAAAAGTGAGTACCCAAGTGTGGTGCTTAAAATTTTGAAATTGTGGGGGACCCTGACCATTGATGATCAAGGGTTCCTAGGGTTAACCATTGATGATCACCTTGACCATCAATGGTCAGGTAAGAACCCAAAAATTCTAGAACATAAAAAAGTGAAAAGGAAAATTCATTTTCACTTTTAACTTTGGCAATTTTTGCATTGGTATGTTTGTATATTTTTATTTTTTTCATTTGAGCATATTGAGGTAGAGTGTTATGAGTGTTTGAGTTTATGTGTTCAAGGTTGAATGAGTATTGATTGAGATGGAAGGTGGATGAAGGCATGTCTGAGTAGTTAGATGCGAGCTCTGACCTTGTCAATGATCATGAAATGAGGTAGGGGAGTTTTGAATTTGATAAGTAGTTGAAGTAATTTAAGTTGAAGTTTTATTGATTAGGTTTGAGTGATTTGGATAGGGTATAGTGAGTGTCCTAGGCCAGGATGCCCTAGTTTTGGGTTTTTGTGAAAATTAGGCAATTTAATGGGTGAAATTGAGATTAAAAGTGTGTTTTAATTTGGCAATGGGTTGTAGGAGGGTGTTAGGTAGTTTAAATTTATAAGTGAGGTGTTTTGGTGAGGATTTAGGGTGGGAATGGTGGAGGGTTTTACTGCCAATGGTCACCCATAGTGACCATCGACGGTTTGACCAGACCACCAATGATCAAACATGGGGGTAAGAGGATTCTAAGGGACCATCAATGGTTCAATGAACCATCAATGGTCAAAGGGTTTTGGGATTTGGAAGTTAAATATTGATATAAAATATTTTAATTTGGTTAAAGTTTATAAGGTTTTGAAAGTTTGTAAAATATTGCAAAGGTTTTTGAAAGTTTGTAAAGCATTAAATCTTAAAGCTTGAAAATTGGTTAAAGGGTTTGTTAAAGTTGGGAAAGTTTTAAAGTTAGTAAGGTGTTTTGAAAGATGTTAATGTTTGGGAAAGTGTTAAATTTTTTTAAAGGTTTTTAAAGTGTTGTAAAATGTTAAATGTGAAAGTTTTAAAGGTCTTTATAGGTGGTAAAATTGTTAAAGTGTTTTAAAGGTTAAAATTTGTTTAAAGTTTTGAAAGTGTTGTAAAGTGGTAAAGTTTATGAATGTTTTAAAGTGTGATGAGGGTTAAGTGGTTGAAAAAGATGCATAAAGTTTTTAAAAGGTGTTGAAGTGGTTAAATGTTTGAAGAGGTGCTTATAGTGGTGGTGTGTAAAAAGGTCAAATGTAGGTTACATAGGGTGAGTTATAGGTTTAAAATGATGTGTTAAGTTTGGTGTTGAATAGAGGTATAGGTTTGTGTAATTGCTAGAGGTTATAGGGTAGATGTTATGATTTTGGTTATAATAGGTTGAAAAAAGGTAGGTGTAGGTTGGTACTGAGCTTAATTGTGGAAAACTAAGAGTGCATGCTAATATGAGTGTTTTGTAGGCATGTGACTAGATTTAGATGAGGGACCAAGTCTCAAAGATATTTATAGAGGTCTATGATGGGTTGATTGATGATGAGTGGAAACACATGGAGGAGGTTAGCCTAGGGTCCATGAGACACTACCAACACCTATTATGGGATGTGATTATGATCATGGCCCTCATCAAGAGATGGGACTTGGCCATAAACACATTTTTGTTGCCAATTGGGGAGATGAGCATCCTATTAGAAGATGTGCATATGATTACACTGCTACCCATTTGGAGGGAGATGATTCATCACATAGAGAGTGAGGAGAGGGACTACCACATGGATTTGATATATGGAGAAGATCAAGTCCATGTCAGGTATCATGCAGGTGGTATTTTCTATGGGCTACTATATCATAACACTCTAGGGGATAGATGTTTGTTGTTGTTGATGATGATGATGATAACTATGTCATATTTCATGTTGCTGGATTTGAGTAGCATTCAATTTCCATATCTATTAATAAGGGTGTTGGTGGATATGTTATTAAGGAGGACTATGTTTGGGTGGGCCCCAATGTTACTAGTCTAGATCTATAGGGAGTTCTAGGCATTCAGAGTATATAAGCAATATGGGATTAACATGGGCTTTGTTCTCCATTGTTGGTCATACAAGCATATTTAGGTGGTCAGACCTTTGGGGATACCATGGAATGGTTATGTGCTGATGGATTATAGAGTGTGTTTATTGAGATGAAGAAGGGATTACACATTGATAGGGGTTGGTGGTGGTGCAAGGGACATTGATTAGTTTAGGGATGATTTCGAGGATTGGTGGTTGGTGACATAGAGTGGAGGCCATATGTGGGCTAGCCTAGCTAGGCCTAGTATAGTTATCAAACTTTATCATTTTAGAGATAGAGATGGATATACGGGAAGCAGAATGGCGAGATTGAATTGATCCCATTCAACTAATTTTGGAGGTAGTTTAGCCTCATGCAAGGGATTTCACTATATTTATTGAGATATAGGAGGGAGGACATAAAGTTATTACTCTCATAACTATAGTGATTGTATGTTGTGTTGGAACATGAGGAGCTACTAGTGAGATCCATGATAGATGATGTAGGTATTGTAGATGGTTATGTAGCATGGTACCATGCCTGATATGTAGTGGGAAATTTTGGATGGGATGATGGTGAGAGATAGTAAATGGATGTGGATCCATTTGGGGCATAGGCATAGGGTAGTGGGTAGGACAGATAGGCTATATCAACACTAGTATTAGCACAAGCCTAGATCATAGGCTTACAAAGATAGGTGGCTGCTTTGTAGGGTCAAATTGTCACCTCATAGGGTCAAGTGGCCACCTTGACAAGAGAATGAGATCAGGAAAGGATCTCTCTTGGTTTAGTGACCCAAGAAAGAGATACCTTAAGATAGAGGGAAAAAGTGGTTGTAGCATTAATAGGAGGACCACCTAATATGATTCTAATGACATAATACTTAGCTACAGTTGAGGAGTTAAGATATTATGAGGTAATAGTGTTATCACAATTTCCATTAGAGCTTTGATATGGAGAGTATAGGGCTAGCTTAATAGGTGGTCCATCTATAGATACTTTGGGATAGTGGGTCAGGTAGGGAGATTAAGGGGACCACCACTATATGGTAGTGCAGGTATAGGTGTATGTGTAAGTATAGGTGGGGCCAGTGGTAGTGATGCCCCAAGGTCTTGATATATGAGATTTTATGATGTATATGTTTTTGATTTTGATACTAGCTTGTGTGACGATGATGTGAGATGTATATATGTGTGAGAGAGAATTAGACATTATTACATGTATTTATTATTGAGGATTGTATACTCATTAACATGTGTTACTTTTATTATGATATATGTGATGATTAGGTTTTATGATGATTATGGATGTTGATTAATGTTGATGGTTTTTATTGTTGTTATGTTTATTTGATGTTTTGAGATATTTATGGATGATGCTTATGAAATTTATGGTTCATTAGTTTAGGTGTGTGGCAATGCTTATGGATGTTCATCATGTATGTTATGTTATGATGAAATGATAGGTTTCTCATGCCCCATGCTCTATGAGATGATATATAGACTCATAGTTTAGGCATGTGATGATGTTTATGGATGATATGTGTTATTCATTGATGGATGTGATGTTGATGAACATGGGTGATTTTATTATGTTATATGATGATGTGATGAGGGAATTTAAACATGGTTTTGATGAGATGTTTGATCTTATGATGAATATTTTAATATGTGTATAGTGTACGTGATGTTTGAGTTTATACATAGTGAATGATGTGTTTATTCATATATATGATTGTGGACATGTGATTAATGGTTTTGATTATGGTTTTTTTGATGATGTTTGTTTATATGATGATGTGGTTCATAGAGAGGATTTTATATGATGATGTGGTTCATAGATAGGAGTATTGATATGTGATAGATGATTTAGTCATGATTTTTTAGGATGTGATGTGTTGATATTTTGAATTGTTATTATGTTTATGGGAAATAGTGATATGACATGGTATATGATGTTTATTGATATGATGTGTTTTATGTTATTTATGATATGATAAGTGATTATTTATCTGATAATAATGATGTGGTGATGTGATTGTTGATGTTTTCCTTTTTTTGACATTTTGTTCATGGATAGGATGTAGTTTATGGACATGGTTCATAATGTTATGATGTATATGGGTTATTGCATTGATGAGAATGATGTTTTTAATGTTTTGATATGATATGTGATATGGGGATATAATGAAAACACATAAAGTAGGTTTAGATAACACACTAAATGTGTAAAAGAGAGAAGAATCATGAGACATATGTCCACATGAACTAATGAATAGAGGGTAAGAAAAATACATGATGTGTTCATTGGTAAGGGCCTAAAAAAACCAAATTTGGATGGAATTAATGAAAATAAGCCTTTTGAATGCTTCACATGAGCATGATTTGATTGAAAAAGAAGGTATCTTTATCATTTTGTGTCAAGTAAGCTTATAGTCCCTAGATTTCAGAGAGGGTGTGAAGGGAAAGTAGGTGATAGGTAGATGGTTGAATGGGAAATAGGTGATATGGTAACTTGATATGGGTTAGCTTTCCATTTTTATAGGTGACCAAAGAATTGTAATAGACAATTCCATGTCTTATAATGTGTAGAATGTTCAATGTGGGAAGTCTACTAATACCATATATAAAAGCTGATTATGTCTCACTTGCTTTGGTTTTGGGATAGGGTTTTTTATTGATTTTGTTGTTTTGATAATATGGTGAAGTTGATTGATATGGGAAGCTTTAAATGATTATTTTAACAAAATTAACTTAACCATCCTTCAAGGGAGTGGTCTAAAGTTGGATTTTTATAGTTGTCCTTTCAGGGAGAAGTCTATCTTTAAGCAATTTAGTTATTGGGAAGCTATCTTTTGAGGGAGTAGTCAGAAATGCTAGAGATATGGACCCAAGTGATATTTTAGTATCCCAATTTTATTTTGAATGCTAGGTTTAGACATGGACAAGTTTATTTAGGCTTAAAGGTTTATATTTTATGGAGGCAAGACTTTCATCACAAAAGATTAATGATAAATGAAGGAAAGTGGTTTGAGAGACAACTAATCATGGTATTACATCTAATTAGAGATGAAAATTAGCCATGAGAACCATGCCATGAGTAGAGCCATGGTATCAATGCTTAGGATTAGGCTATAACTATGATGAATAATTACATGGACCTATGCTATAATCAATTGTCCCTAAGAGTAATAGGGTGAATGTGTAAGGAAAAAGAAAATATCATAAACCAAGGGATGAGCTTAAAGGTGATTGTGATCCTACTTTAAAAAAATAAAAGATTTAAATGCAAATCATTGAGAGGCTCAGGTTATGGTTTACCTTTGAGAGAATACAAATGATAAGCTCTTGATCTATACTTATGGGTTATGATGTAGGGTCCAAGCCAATTGAAGGCAAACTTGCTTCTTTTTCTTTTCTCCATATTAGTTACATGTTGGTTTTCCTTAAGGACAAAATCTCTGATATTGAATTCTCACTCTTTTAGGTGTTTATTGTAAGTACACTTGATTCATTCTTGATAGACATGAATATGGTTAAGCACTATGAGGTGATGTTCATCAAGTAGTTTAAGTCATGTGAGATGTTCTTGATGATAATCAATTTTGGAGAGGATCTCATGCAAAGATATGCAATGAGAGGGGATCTAGAATTTGAGAGGCAATACTACCTCTACTCTAAAGACTAGAGAGAAATGGGTATCACATGTAGAGGTTTGAATGCTAGTGTGATCAGACCATAAAGTGAAAGAGATGTGTAAGTGCCAATATTAACCAAAACACTTATTACTTTGGTTAGTATTTTTTTGAGGGTCTTGTTAGAGGATTCCACCTATCCATTTTCTTATGGATGATAAGGCAAAGAAAATATAAACTTAATGCCAAATACATCACATAAATGATGGACTTGCTTGTTCTTAAAGGATTTACCATTATTAGTGATAATATTATGGGGAACACCAAAGTGGAAAATGATATGGTGATTGATGAAGTTGATGATCTTTTCATCTTTGGTTAAGATAAGAGGAATGGATTCTACCCATTTGGTGAAATATTTAGTGGAAATAATGATGTATTGATGTCATTGTGAAGAATGAGGATTTATTTACCCATTAAAGTTGAGACCCAATTATGAGAAGGGATAATAGTCTTTGGATAATCAAAGGCCCTAGGCAAGTGCATGATGTATACTAACATGTTGTTGAAATTTGACACACTTCTTTACATAATCACAATAATCCTAATTGAGGGTGGGGTAATAGTATCCAAAGTCAAGGATACATTTAGTAATGGATAGGACACTAAAGTGTCCCCACAAATTCCATCATGTGTTTACTTGATAGTATGGGAAGCTTCATGACTATACAAATAATGGAGAAGGAAGCCACCAAAGACACTTTTTTAAAGGATTCCCAATAATATGGTGTAATGAGATGTAGTTTGAATAAAGGCTCTTTGAGAATTCCTTGAAAGGTTGGTAGGAATAATGTTGAGGTTAAGGTAGTTAAAAGTTTTGTCATACCAAAAGTTAGAAAGAGATGCTTCCACACTATAAATGGTGGGAAGGTCAGAACTGATATATGAGGGTATGACAAAATGATGGATGGTGACAAATAGTTTAGATTCAGTAGGTTGAGATGGAATTTGGGAAGCAAGAGAAACCATTATATTTGTAAAATTATTGGTAGATCATGGAACTGACTGGATAATGTAATGATTAAATGATTCTAAGATTACATTGACTAAGAGTTTGTACTTTTATAAGACATCATTTTTATATTGATGAGATCTGTTAACCTACTTGACCATAAGTTGGGAGTCACCAAAGACACTTATGGTCTTAAATCCAAAGTCTAGAGTGGTTTAGAGACCTATGATTAGGGATTCATACTCAACCATGTTGTTGTTACACTTGAAGTCAAGTTTAAAGGAAAGGGGAAGAGGTTAACCATTAAGGGGGATGAGAATAACTCTGGCACCCCCACCATGTTGACATTTATATCCATTGAAAAACATGGTCATTTGGTAGGTAGGTTCTTCCTAAGAAATATTTGAGATGGACTCATTTGGAAAGGTAATAGGAAGTGGTTGATTGTCTAGTAGAGGATCTTCGACCAATTGATTGGTGATGACTTGTATTTAATTAACTTTTACTAAAAGAACTCAAGTTCAAACTTAGCTAGGAGCATGAGCCACTTAGCCATACATTTTTTTTGGTATGGTTTAGAGTGCATGTACTTTAGTGGGTCAATGTTAGTGATGACTAGGTTTTTTGATTAAAAATATAGTGATGGGGTTTGGAGGCCAAAAAGAGTAAGGCAAGACATATTTTTTTGAGATGGGTATACCAAGTTTCATATTCTATAAGTATGTGGTTAATGTAATAGATGACTTAATCTTTATTATATTAATCATAGTGAGTGAGTAATTCCCCTAAGGAATGGTTAGTGGAAGATATGTAAAGGTAAAAGGGTTGATCTTCCCTAGGAGGGATGAGGATAGGTGGAGAGAAAAGGTACTCCTTGATTGAATCAAAGGCTTGTTGATAGTCTTTGGTCCACTTAAAAGAGTCTCTTTCTTTAGGAGATGGTGAAAGGGTTGGCATCTATCTGATAACTAAGAGATGAAGTGATGGATGGATTAGAGCTTCCCTTGTAGGGTACAAAGCTTATTAAGGTTAGTAGAGGAGGCATATCTAATATTTATCTAACCTTAGTGGGATTGACTTAAATTACTCAAAGAGATATGATAAATCCAAGAATCTTTCCAAATAAGACCCCAAAAATAAATTTCATGGGGTTTACCTTGGCATGAAAATGGATTAGTCAGTCAAAGATGATTATGAGAACAACTAGGTGATCCTTTCAGTGTTTGGATTTCCCAAGGAGATAATCCACATAGTCCTCTATGATTTTATGAATGAGATCATGAAATATGTAGGTTATGGCATGTTGATAGGTTGCTCCAACATTCTTTAGACCAAAAGGCATGACCCTATAGTAGAAGGTTCCCTATGGGTTGATAAAATAAGCTTTATGCTAATCTTTAGGGGCAATCAAGATCTAATTATATCCTAAGAAACCATTCATGAGAGATAACATCTCATGGCCAATTGTAATATTAACAAGTTTGTTGATGTTTGGCAAAGGAAATTAATCATTTAGGTAATCAAGGTTGAGTTCATGAAACTTGATGCAGAGGCAAAGTCCCCTTGTGGGTTTGGTGATGATAATGATGTTATAAAACCATTATGGATAGTTGATGGGCTGAATGAAGTTGATGGATAAGAGAGACTGAAGTTATTCTTTGACAAAAAGGGATATGCAAAGATGCATCCTATAAATCTTTTGACAAACTGACTTAGACTCAATATGGGTGATAATGTTATGAAGGGTGATATAAAGGTCAATTCTAGGCATATCCTAATAGTACCAAAAAAATGTTAATCTATGGTCACAAAGGAAATAAGGTCAATCTTGTTGCTATATAGAATTTAAGGATTGGCTGATATTGACAATATAGGGGTTATTTTGATTACCCAAATTAACATCGATAGTGGATTCATTTAGCATGGTTTGGTTCTTAGGAGGAAGGGATTTATGGATATAAGAATGCCCTACATTAAGGTAGGTGAGAATGGAATCATCATCCTAATGTTTAATGGTGTTGATGGTAGGAGAATATCTCTCTATCATTTTAGGATGGATAAGAGGAAGGGTTTTAGTTCAACCATAATTTTGATAAGTTAAGGGACCCAAACTAACAATATTGACTAAAAAAGTCTAGATGGGATAATATAAAAGTCTTCAAATATTGAGGGAGATAGGGTTGATGAAGATGGAACATCCTTATCAATGGTGGTGATGGGTTTTGGTGAGGTTGGTTCTTCTGGTGGTATGAACCCAAGGATAAATAACTCATGAGGTTTTTGAGTTTTGATTATGGGTAACTCATGAGGTCCTTATTCATAAAGGCCAAGGCTAAACCCCTTCCAAGATCACTTATAAAGGTAATCTTTGGAAAAGTTTACTTTGTCCAAGTAGGATAAATCAATAGTGAATGGTTAGATGGATGAGTTAGTGGTAGAAGTGAGAAGTGGCTAATCGAGGCCTCCATAGATGAAATTTATTTAATGGTTAGGGAGACCAAAAGGGATGATGGTTCTGATGTTAGGATCATAGGAAGGATCATGTTTGAGGTTCCCATATTATTATGGAGTAAGGAAAGCATATAAGGCTAAAAGATGATACCCACCAAGGGAGAGACATTGAAACATGGGTTCTAAGGGGTCCTTTATAGGAATGTAGGAAGAAGGGATATATGAGATAGTTAAAGCTTCATCACTATTATAGGTGGGAGTGATATGGGTTTTGGCTAGCAATGAGGTAGTGTTGTTAGTAGTTGATGGTGAGGTGGATGAGGGAGTCATAAGAATATCATTAGGCTGATATGTCATATTGTAAGAGGTAAAGGGACTAGGATCATCTTTGATAGTAATAACTTGACCTTCATGCTTAAATTTGACACATCATTGTAAGGTAGAAGGGACACAACTCATGGCATAGATCTAAGGGCATCTAAATAACACATTGTATTATAACTCACCCTCTATATTATAAAATATTTTGGGAATGGTACAAGGTCCCAAATAGATATGGAGGACAACTATCCCCAAGGTAGTGGTCATAATATCATTGAAAGAATGAAAGATTATTACAATTTCTCCCATGATGTTCTTGGGAAGATAAAGTTGGTCAAAAGCATGGGAGGAGATAATTTTTATTCTATATCCTCCATCAATCATTACCCTTTTGATGCAAGTTTGATTGATGTACATAGTGATGAAGAAGGGAGGATTGAGATCCTTAGTATGAACAGGAGGTAATTCAAAATCCTAAAAGGTGATGAAGGTAAAGAGATGGATGGCTCCAATAAAGGGTGAAATAGGTTGAGGGTCATTTGGTTGAACCTCTATAGATTAAAAAGCCTCTATCAGTGCTTACTGATAGTGGGGCAAGGTGTTGATTAGTTGAAAAAGGCTCATTTTCACCAGTGTCTAGTGAAGTTGTTTTGAGACTATCCATTGGATAGATGTAGAAGGGTTAGAGGGAGAGGCTCCAAAAATAGATACCTTGGGTTTTAGTAGTAACATAGGTGAGGGTAAAGATGTTTGAGTTTAGTTGGAGGGTTGAGGGGTTAAAGGGTATGTCCATGGAATGGACACTTTGGCTTTTCCCTTATCTTTCTATTTGGCCCAAGATCGGGTGACCATATGAATAATATGGATGAGAGGATTTTTTGGGTTGGATGGTCACTTCAATTCCTCCTCCTCACTCTTGGGTGAGAGTGGTGGAGTAGGTAAATGTTGGATAGGTTTGTTGGGTAGTGGGGTTGGTAATGGGGGTAAAATAGGTTCATCTAATAACAGACATCCTCATCATATAGGCTATGAATAAGTGCTTGGAGAGGTTTGTAATTCTCTGTGTGATGTCTAGGTGCCCTATGGTATGAATAGATTAAGTTATCATTGAACCAAGAGGGTTTGGTATTAGAAGGGTAGAATTGTTTGATAGGTGGTAAGATCAAGGAAGAAGTTTTCAACAACCTTTGTATAATGGTTGAATAAGATTCAATCAAAGGTGTTGGAGGTGATGGGTTTATATTTTTAGGGTTGGGAGTCTTCTTAGAAGTAAGCTTCACCCTAGAATTTGTAGGTGGTGGAATGGTTTTAGTAGGTGTTTGGGATTGATTATTTATGGTTGGTTTTGGGGTAAATGATTTGAAAGTATAAGATTGGAATGATGAGGGGTTGGACATAGGTGGGAAAGTAGAGATAGATAGGTTAGTTAAGAATGATGGAGAACTAGATGGTTTGATGGGTATAGGCATAGGTAGAGAAAAGGGGGATGGTTTATTAGAGGAAGAATAAGTGGTTGGGATGGTAGTGTAGACACCTAAATCTGGCCATTGATAACTCCCAATCAGGGTTTTGACTAATTTTTACCCAAAATGCACAATTTGGCCTAAAAATATTAAAACATGATAAAAGCTTTGAACCTAACATATTCAAGTGTTGATTTTTACCAGGGTATCCCTAGATTAGGAAATGCAATTTATGGGCTAGCTAACTTTGATAAGATTATTTTGAGTCAAAATGCCAATTTTGCACCCACATGCTATGGATTGTTCTTTCCTATCAAATCTTTGACACAAGACATGTTCCTTTATTATTTGATTTTGGTAATATCCTAAATATGAATATGGATCCAACACATCTAATGTGGACTTTGATTCCAATATAATCAAATTTTAGACCAATAACAAGGCATTCTGATCAAATTGAGTAATTTGTACACAAAGTACTTAATCATGATTAAGAGCTAATTAACCCAAATCAAGGCATAATCAATAATTTTATGGAAACTTGTTGAAAACTTATTTTTGGAAATGAATATTGAATATCTACATCATCAGGTGACCCCATTTCTTGGGAAGACATCCCTAGGCCATAAATGCTACAAATATTAGGATTCATGCCTCCCATGCCTCTTAATTACCCTTTTTTCCAATGTCATGATGAGGATAATTACAAACTTAATTCAAAAAATTGAACTAATCCTCAACCACACATCTCAATCTTGAGATGGATGGTTGAGGTTAATTCTGATCAAATCTAAAAATCTATAAATAGAGAGGCTAAGAACATCATTTCTAAGCTATTTTGGTGCAAAGTTATTATGCTCAAATATCTTAAAAAGTCTTGATTATGTAAAGTTATAATTCAAAAATGGTTCTAAAAGATTCATGAAACTAGTGTTACCATGCCAAATTGATTCCAATCCAAGCCAAGCTACAAGCCAAAGGTGCCAAGGAGAGATGGAGGTAACCAAGCTTCCATTGCCAAGGACTTCATAAGCACAAAACTAAGAAAGCCACTACTACAAAGGCATTTGGATCATCAAAGGAAGGTGAAATAATTCTTGTGTTTTATTCCTTACTTTTTAGTTGTGTTTGTCATTTATTTTTGTTAAATAAACTCTCCTTAGAGTCTAGGCCTAGAGATGTTATACTATTAGTGTGTTTCTTTCATTTTGTAACTAACACCATACTAACCATCCTCTCTTGAGTCAAATTACTAGATCATAGGTAGAAGGATGGGGTATTAAGATAAAAGGTAAGTGGGAAGGAGGTGGTATGGGTCTCATTCAAGGTAGAGGTTTGGGTAACTCTACCTTCTTAACTAGTTTAGTTAGGGTTTTATTTGGTGGACTAGATGGGGTTAAGTCCAACTTTAAAGAAGGGTGAGTATAGCTAAGTGTGGGAATAATTCCTAGATTCTTGATAGGTTTGGTAAGAGAGGAATAAGGTGATTTGGTAATGTTAAATGGAGGTATTTGGGATGGCTCACCTATGGTTTTGGAGGAAGAGGTGTTTAATGAAGAGGTAATAATGGGTTTAAGGGTGGATTTAAGTGAGGTTGAGGATTCAAATTTATTTTGGTAAGGGAGCCCAAGATGATGCCAAAAGGTGGCTCTATCAAGGTTGGTTTCTGAAGTGAAATCTAAACTTTGGACTAGTCTATAAAAGGGCTTATATATGGGTTTGGTTCTTTGGTCATTGGTTTCAAAAATTAAGCCCATAGGTGGAGGAGAGGGAATGGCTCCTTCATCTTTGTTTTTGATGGAAGTTTCCAAAATTGGTGGCTGGATGGATGAGGTAATCTTCTCTTGTGGGATGGTTTCCAAAGAGAGAGTGGATGGTTCTATGATAAGGAAGGTAAGTGTGGTGTCCTCTAGTGAAGGTTTGGACATGGTTGCTTCCTTTATTTGGGTATCCAAAGGAATGGAGGGTTGTTCTACCACTTCAATGGGTGGAGTGGAAGAATAAGAAAAGGTTAAATAAAAGGTTATCTCCTTTGGTGTTTCCATCAAAGGAGAGGTAGATAAAGCTAAGGTCTCATCAAGTGAAGAAAAAGGTGTGGTTGATTCCTTTGTTTAGGTATTTAAAGGAATGGAAGGTGAGTCTACTACTTTTATGAGTAAAATGGAGGAAGAAGTGGCTAAGGTAATGGTCTCCTCAACAATGGGATCACTAAGAATAACATTGATTGTATGTGCCTCATGAGGGTGAGATGATTATGGTTTGTTATCATGGTGATGGGTAGAAGGAGCATGATTAGGAAAAAGTTTGTGGAAGATGTCAATGTAATAATTAGGAGGTGCATTTAGATTATAAAATGCAAGTTATCCACTATAAATTAAGCTTTAGACAATAATTTTAAAGGTGTTTCACCTACTAATGTGATGTCCAATAACTTGATGAAAGGAACAATGGTCATTCTCATTGTACCAACTAGGCACAGGGTGAGAAGCATCAAATTGTTGAGGTGGTTTGAGAGGTGGAACTTGGATGAGGTTATATTTGAGCAATTTTTCCAACACTAATGCATAATATTCCCCTATAGGAGTGTATAGTTTTGAAGGATCTCAATTTTGGTTTTGGTTTTGTTGGTAGGAAGGGTTAGAAGAATTGATTTGATGGGGTTGGTTGATAGTTGGTGGTGGAGTAGTTTTTAGTACCACTGAGTTTGCATATGCTTTTGTTTTGGTATTGGGATGGTTGGGTTGGATATTAGTTTTGGTGGAGGAAGGGTCATTATATTTAAAGATAGAATTATTGTTACGTAGTTATAATTTTCCCTCATTAATGGCTTGATTTTCAAGTTTGCGTGTCATGGTGAATGCCTCATCAAAAGTTCTAAAAGTTTGAACTTAAAGAGTGGAGGAAATATGTTTGGCAAAACCTTAAGAGAAGATCTCAATAAACTTAGGTTGGGTTAAGGAGAAATAAATTTGGTTGATGAGACCTCTCCATCTAGCTATGAAATCACCAATTGATTTGTCATCAAAATGCCTAATAGAATAGAGGTTGGTAATAGAAACCTTTTTAGATATATTTATTGATAAATGGACTAAAAAAAAATGGGCCAGTTGGGAGAAGGAAAAGATGGATTTCTTTGTGAGATCACTATACCAATCAAGGGATGGTCCTGATAAAGACATGGGGAAAGTACAAAGGAGGATAACATCATCATATGAAATCAAGTAGCAAGAATGATGAAATGCTCTAAAATGTTGTTGGGGGTCCTCCTTGCCCTAAAATTTGGAAAATTTGGGTTTGCTCCCATTGAGGAGGATAATAATGGATAGGAATAAATGGATGGATGGGTTCATTGTAGATTTTATCATAGGATAAAAGGTTATGAGACACGGAGATAGACAACTCCAAGTTGGTCATTTTGTCCATTTACATCTTGACCAAATCTATTTGAGGTTGGGAAGCTACATAATTAGGTGGTAATTTTTATTAGGGTTGGGTGGTAACAATGTATGGATAAGTGGTAGAAGGTAATAAAGAAGCCACATATTGGTAAGTGGTCATAAGAGGTTGGGATGGTGCCACATAAGGGTTGACTGGCACAAATGGTTGGGTGGAAGGTATTGTGTATCCTTGTGGGTTAGAAACATATTGGCAAGATGCCATGGGTACTTATTGGTGGGATGGTATGGGTTGGTTTATAGGTATGTTTGGGTTGATGGATGGTGGGTAGTAACTATAGTGCTAATAGGTGGAAGTGTTTGAGGTATGAAAAGTACCAAACTTTGAAGTGGGGTAGAACTAGTGGGTTGGTTGAACTAAGGGGAATGGTAGAAATACAGGTAGAAGATACCCCCATGGTAAAAGGAGTATAAGTGACAAGAGGTAATGTAGGTCCAAAATTGGAGGTATTGGTTAGGATAGTAGGTGTTTAGTTATTGGTTGGGATGTTAGATGGAGTTTTGGGAGTGGTAGTAGGTGAGATATTCTAAGAATAAGAGGCTTTCTTGAGCATGGGTTGGGTTGAGGTGGAATGCACCAGAAGATGGGGAGGCATACCATAAGGTGGATCCATAAAAGGAACCAAAATAAGAGAGGTACAATTAGATAAGGTGTTAAGGTAATGTTGAAGAGCCACAAGGTTATTATCAAGGAAGGTAGTGAAATATACATCACCCTCAACAATAATCTGAGGCTTGGTAGGAGGGGGAGAAAAATGAGGGGAATCCTCAACATCAGAAGTATACTCCATGGAAGAAGAAAAAGAAGGTGATTGTTGGTTGGTTTGATTCCTCAGTTGTTGTCTAGTAAAGACCATGAGAGCAATACAAAAGAAATAATGAAACTCATAACTCAAACATAAAACAAGAAAATGGAAAAGATTTCAAGGAAATCAAACTTAGGATTTTTTTTAAATCACTTTTGTCTTATGCCTTAGAAAGTGTTAAAGAATAAATTTGGTTCATAGATCAAGTACTAAAAAGGAAATCTAAGATTGGTATTAGGTTAGGTTTAGGTGCTCAAGATAGAAATCTATATTGATCTTCAATACATGGGTTGGTATTGGGGCCTACCCCCTCACTTCATACACTACAATGATAGGGTTGTTAGGTACTTAGCTAAGATATACTAAATTTCAAAGTTTATACTCAATTAGAGAGCTGAGTTAGTTCTTCCTTTGGTAATGACCTTGAAGTAGGATTGTCAAGAAAGGGCAAGGTTTATTGCTAGGTGATGAAATTCTAGTTAGGCCTTTTCTCAAGTTTGTTTTGATGTGTTGATTCATTATGTGGTTTGGAAATGGTGTGTGATATAAGAGTGAAAGCTACAACTAATTACTTTGCTTTGAAGTTACTAGATGAACTAAAACAAACAAGCAATCAATGTATGAAAAAGGTTTATTTTAAGCCTAAAATAAATTTAGATCTCATTGGATGAGAGGAAGAAAAATGAATGTTGGGTCCCATTGGGCATGCCAAAATGTTTCTCTTAATTTACACTTATTTCTTAATTTGGAAGAAATAAACTAGTAAAAGGGGTGTGTAAAGGAATACCTGATAAAAGTGAGCTTGTGATCTAAATGATGATGGGAACTCCTCTTTTCCTTGAAAGGAATAACCCTCAGATGAGCAAGACACTAAAAAATGGGTTATTAGCAAGATAATTGAGTGTGCTTCCTAGTGTGAGCTAGATCCAAGAAGTGTATGCTTGCTAGGAGGTTATCAATCCACTGTTGATAAAAAATAAGTTATTATAGATGAAAAGAAATAATAATTGAATTCAATAACATGAAATGAAATTTATTCAAGAAGAAGAAAATAAAATTATTGTTCAAATAAAATGACTAAATATAGTAAAAGTGGGTCAATACTCATGCTAAGATAGTTGGGGTTAGGTCTAGAAAATTAATGAAGGCTATGTGAATAGGAATAAACATAGAAAGTAGGGTTTAGTTGGGGTTAAGGGACTGAAAATAACTTGATTTTATTTTTTCCATAGTGACCATCGATGGTTGGGTGAACTATCAACAGTTGGGTAACCATCAATGTTTGATGTGACCATCAGTGATTGGGCTAACCATCGATGGTTGCCTATGTGTTTCTATAAATGATCAAAAAAGTAATTAAAGACTAGATAAATGGTCAAGTAGGGATTTGAATATGGGTCTAATCAGAGATGGGAATTTGGGAGATAAGTCTCATTAGGTCATGAGGGTTAGAAATGAAATAAAATAAAGAAACAAGTACATAGTTACCTGTAATTTAGTAGATTATTAATGGTGGAAGGCTAAAGTAATTTAGCTAGAGTGACATTACTTTGGCCTTGAGAACACCTTGGCTATAGGTTTAAATATCCATTTCTACTTCTTTATTGTTGAAGGAAGGCTATATACCTATGTGTAAGAGGATCTGATAACTTGGAAGTGGATCCTTATTCACCTCCTACTCTTATCCTATTATAGGATGAAGTTGCTAATTAAATAGGATGATAAAGTTGTTAATTAGATAGGAGGATAAAGTTTTTATTTAAAATGATTTATATTTGGTTGACATTTCATAAGGTGGACATACTAATTTATGTCATTTTTATCTCTTACACAACTAGTAATAATTTTTAATAAGGTTGAAGACCTGACCATCGATGATTAGGCTAATCATCAGTGGTTGTGTTGACCATCGATAGTCCAGTGCCTAGATAAAAATGAGTGAATATATGTTTAAAAATTTGTTGATTAAAGGGGTGTTTAAATGTTTAAGTTAGTAAGTGAACTTAGTTAACTAAGTGGTTAACTAGCTTCAGGGTCGAGTAGCGGTCTAAGGCATTTTGACATCTAAAACTATCATGTGTAGCTTTTGAGTGTCTACAACGATACTTAATTAATTTCATATAGTCATTTCTCCATTGAAACCTAGACCTATATTAACTATAAATTAATACCAATCTAAGGTTATTGGTTTTCCTATAGTCCATATAGGTACAACATTTTGCTTGATGCCTAGTCTAAAATAGCCACTGACTTGTCAGCCTTTGATCTATGTTAGGTATAAAAGACCTAATATATCTCTATAGAGCCTTGATGGCAATGCTTGGTCTTTTGTTTATGTATTTTGGTCTAACTTAGATCATATTTGGGTATGGCTCTAAATATTTTCACCAGCTCAAGTCATTATTTGTTTTGCCTGAATTGAGCTGGTCCTTCAATCCTAGTAAAAAATGTCTTAGTTTAACCCTTTTCTATTAGCTATTGAAGTTGACTCAGATCATTTACCCTTTTTGACTCAGCTCACTCCATTTATCTTTATTTGTATGATTTAATGAGATCCATGGATCTTCTACTCGAAATAACATCCTATTGACACTTGACATCCATGTATTTATTTCTTGGATTGGCTTGGTCCCACTTATGTCAACATTGGAATTTCAAAGTACAAACAAATATGATCCCTCAAATCTATCTTTGAAATTTTAACCTTATCTCTGCTTATGCCACATGTCAAATTCATGTTAATCCTCAAGATCTTACTATCAGTCTATTAGTTCATGTGTTTGTGCCACATGGTGGCCTATAATCCCCTTAACCTTTTTGACTTGCTCATGTGTCATTGATCTTGGATGCTCAATCAAATGCCAACTATTGATCTACTAGGACCCACTTTTGAACTCCAATGACTACTTCATGATCTTAAGTTTGATGATTTATAGGATGTCAAATGATGTTCATGAAACCATCATTGATGTTTGCATGACCATAAAATTTATGCTCAAAAGGAGTTATTTTGTTCAATCTTAAACTTGACATTAACACGAATGGATTACTACATAGGTCCAACTTTAGAAGCTTCTAACTTGAACTAGAAAGCTCATGTGGGACTAAAAACTTTTGAGGATGTTCCTAGCATGTAGATCTTCAATTTCACTTGATCCACTAGTCATAAAAGGCTTATAGGTGAAAATATTAAATGCAAAAGTTCTCTATTCCACTAGCTTCTTCTTAACATCTTGGTGTTGGTTGAGCTCATATGGTTAAGTATGGAAAACTTAGCAAAATCTGACTAAGGAGCCAACTTTGCACATGAACAACTACATTTGTGCCTTGATAGAGGATTTAGAACTTAGTGTGTCGTAACTAGGAACCAATATAAACAAAATCATGTGACCACCTCTCCCTGAAACTTCCACACATGCAAGATATGGCCTTGTTAAGATGCTCACTTGGCTATTTTTGAACTTCCTTGAAAATGGCTATGGAAAAACATGTAGAAAGTGATTGAGGATCCAAATTTGTACCTATATAACTTTGGATGCACTTAGGTAAAGGACATGAGATTTGGCTCATATTACCTTGGCATAAAAGTGAACAAATCCATATGACCAATTCTTATTGACTCATCCACATGTGCAAGATATGGATTCAAAAAACTACCTACTTGTACTTTCTACTACTAGATCCAAAATGTTATGATGAACTCAATGAACAACCACATGGATCCCTTGCACTTACATATCTATTTCAAGCACTTTTGACATCTCATAGGGTCTATGAAATAAGGTATATGCTCTAAATGTTTAAAAACACATGATAACCTGTGTGGTCTCTTCTAATTTGCAATCTTGGACCCCTTTTTAAGCCTTTGATTTACTATTTCATCAAACCATGTAAGAGATTCTGGGACACTTTACTTGAAGAAACATCCCTTTTGAAACTTTGTCTTGGATAATTTATCCAAATAAATCAATACTTAGCCAGAAAATGGTCCTAAAAATTTAGCTTAGCAAAACAAAAGCCTGAAAGAATTCCTTAGCAAGGACTTAGCCCAAAATTTTTGTACATAGATTTTCCAAGGTCTGTAAGCCCTTCTAAATTTGTACATAAAACTATTTTTTGGCCTTCAATATCTATAAATATACTCAACTTGTCCATCTAGGCACAAGCTTGGTATGTGGGCCCAAAAAAATGGCCAACAGTACCTAGATGATGTCATAGTTTTATTCAAAATTAAGGAGGATCACTTAGCTCATTTTGTAAGAGTTGTTTAAATGTGTGCATAATTTTTGTCTCCCTAAACCTAAAGAATTATGTTTTTATTGTGGCATAGGTAAATTTTTAGGGTTATATTATACCCAAATATAATAAGGAGATTGATTTATAAGGGTCCAAACTATCCTAAATTTTAGACAACCAAAACATAAGAAAGCTCTCCAATCTTTCCTAATAAATACTAATAATGTGACAAATTTTATATCATAATTCATGGTCTTGGGAAAACCCACTATCCTTATTCTAAAAAATGATTTTCAATTGAAGTGGACCCTATAAGGTAAATAGTGATTTGAGAAAGTTAAAAAATTAGTTGATACAACCCATGTGTTAATCAACCTAGACTTTGAAAAAGTCTTCATCTTATATTCATATGGTGGTGAAAATAATATTGAAACAATTTTAACTCAAACAATGATTAAGGTATTGAAAAAATGATTGTCTTCATGAGTTAGATCTTGAAATATTATGAAACTAAATATTGTATCATTGAGAAGAAAACATATGAATTATTTAAATACTTATAAAACTTCATGAACCTCCTCTCAAAAAATAATATACAAGATCATGCCATTCATTCATCTATCAAGGTCTACATAATGGGAGAAGAGATAAGTGAGAAAACATATACATGGATAATGAAAATCTTGAGATATGATATAAAAATAAGGTCACTAAAATTGTTAAAGGAAGAACATTATGTTATCATTTGGATCAATATTTTATAAAACACCATGATCCAATCTGTTTTAAGAAGATAAGAATTACAATTAAGAGGAACAAACCTTAGATCAAAAGTCTAATTGGCCCCAAAAATTGGCCTATTATCTATCAACAAGATGTTATCCACTAAAATTGATATAGGAGGCAAAGGACACTACAAAATATAAGCTATTTAATTTTGGTTAATAAATGGAATATTTTTAAAAATTAACCTTTATGGGTACCTATTTATAAGTGTTAAACTAGATCAATAAAAACAATTAGCACAATTTCATGAAGGGGATACAAGTATAGATTATTATTCATATAGCACAACTAAAAAAATCATGAGAGCAGGTTATTATTGGAAGATAATGTTCATGGATACTCATAAATGGTTTCTAAAATTAAAAGTATGTTTATTCTTTGAGGGAAATAATAGGAAGGTGGCAAGGTCATTACAACCAATTTTAGGAAATAAACCATTTTCCCAATGGGGTTTGGATCCCATAGGAATATTAAACCCTGCTTATAGTCAAGGTCACAATGGATAATCACACCCATTGACTAATTTACAAGGTGTGTGATATGGTTTCATTAAAGGAAGTCATAGAAGCAATAATTATAAATTTCCTAGAATATATTGTAACTCTTTTTTTCACATGCACTATTATTAGTGATATTGTGAAGGTATTTATTGAGATAAAAGTTATTCGTATTTATCTAAAAAGTTGATTTATTCCTTAATATTTTATTAAATTGATACCCTAATGGGAATTCATTGGTTGAATATAAAAATAATAATTTGGTTTATGTCATGATAATAAATATATAACAGATTCAAAGGTAGTGGCACACCAAGATCAAATTGGCATTGTGATTAGGTATAATATCTCCAAAGCAAGTTATAATCAACTCTAACTTAATTATATTTTATGGAAAAGAGGATAGATTACCAACTAAAACTAAATTATCTACCCTTTAGTTCTCACATCACATGGAAATATAACATAATGATTCATTGACAAGGAGAATTGTCAAATTACTAAAGTTGGAATAAATTAGGGAAATAAATAGTAATAAACTCTATAATTATCAAACTTCTATGAAATGGATAATAAATAAAAGATCCTCCTATCAAAAATTTAAACAAGTATATTTTATCCTAAAATGGGATGAGGATTAGGCCAATCTTAAAAGGCATGAAAAATTTGACACCCTTTAGATTGGTCTACATTAAATTATTAGTTGTGTAACATGCAATGTATTATGATTATCAACATTAGGTGGAACACAAATTAAAATCCCAATGAATTGGATATACCTCAAGCAATACCCATAAAAGACTAAGTAATACCATATGTAAATAATATTTTTTTCTATTTATTTCAGCCCTTGATTTGTTTTTCTCCTCTTTCTAAACATGTTTGAACATTTTTTTCCTTGTCTCATTTCATACAAATTGTTTTGTTGTATCCTTGATGCCATATCAATAATCCTTCTTTAAATCAATGTCTTGAGGTAGATTTTGAGTTAGCATGGTGGAATATCCCAATAGTGCCATATAAAATAATTGATATTTTAAAATTCATACAAAATAGAAGGGTAAATAAATGAAAAATCACCTATATGACATGTGGGCCCTGATAATATTTATCTATTCAAGAAGGAAGATTTGCTTTCCACAATATCTTCTAGAAGTACTTGGAGGATTAAATGGCACATATATCCATTAAAGAGGCTACACATATATAGCTTTTTAGATTAATTGAAAAAATTACAATAGATAATATAAAAATTATTTAAACACCTATATAACTAGAAAGGAATGAGCCAAAGCTATATATAAATAACCTTTGTGATACAAAATGATTAGTTATGACCTTATATATTCAAAGTAGTCACTTAAAAATCATGAGCCATAACTATAATAATAAAATTAGATGCTATAAGAAAAATAGACAACACAACACTAAGGATAATAATGTCACTTTGTTCAAGGAGAAATAAATGGCTTATTCACAAATTTAAAATATAAAGGTACAAATAATAGCTACACCTGATCCTTTTTTTTCTATTTCTAAAAATGTTATAATTATGGTTAAAATGGCCTTCCAAAACTAAAACCCTACTCAACCTCAACCTTAGCCTATTTATTATTCTCAAACATCATCTTCTAGCATCTTAAGAGATAAAAATCCCCCACAATAATTGTTATTTATGATAGAATATTTAATACTAAACTGAATAGAAGAAATGCCCAAAAAAATTGAAAGAGTTCTATCAAATACTTATTAACCTTTCTAGTGTAGTATTTATTTTGATTATCGATAATGTACAATAATATTATATCCCCTTAATATTTAGAGGTTATTGTGAAATTAAACATGCCTTTGATATTTTCAAAATTTTCTCATAAATAAAATTTTCAAGATGTCTGTTAGTTGCTCCACTATAGGATAATGTATAAATTTTAAACTTCCATCTTTCACATAATGTGAAATCAAATGAATTTTGGTGTTGATTTTATTGTTTCAATTGTGGAAGATAGGATTAATTTCCATATTAATTATAGATGTGTCATCAACCATGAGTGTATTTGACAAAACCTTTTATACTATAAATTTGAATGAACCCTTCTAAGCCACAAAATTTCTCTGGTTACCTATGAAGCTACCATGGATTCAGCTTCTACTAAATAAATTAATAAGACTAATTAATTATTTGACTTGCAACAGAAAACTATTATTTATAAATTCATTATACAAATTGATTTATATTTTATATCTTTAAAATCACTAGCATATTCAGAATCTAAATATTTGATTAATTTTAAGTCTCCTACCATGAAGTATTTGAGTCCAAAATTTTGTGTTACTTTTATATATTATAGAAATAATCTTTTTTATTTTACCCAATGCATGTATATAATTTTTTTCATGAATATAAAAAGAACAATAACAACAAAAGAATCATCTAATATATTTTTAGTCACATAAAAAACATTTCTAATGATTTGTCTATATGTAGTAGTAGGTTATAATGTGTCATATTTTTTCTCATAATTTCACCAACATATTTATGTTGAGTGATGAAGATATACTTTTATTTTTAATCGTTGAAATACTTAAATAGTAATGAAGATAACCAAAAATTATCATTTTAAAGCCTTTCATAAAATATAATTTGAATAGTTTATGTCTCATTATTTCCTATGATGAAAAGATCATCCACATAGACCACTATAAATAGAAGAAGTTTGAAAAAAAAAATTCATCTTAAAAATTAAAAAAAATTGAAATTCATGTTCAGGTAGTGCTTAGTGAATTTTTGGTACCATGCTCTTGGGGCTTATTTTAAACCATACAATGTTTTTTCCATTTTTCACACTTTGTTTTCTTGTTTAAGTATGAGAAAACCTTCAAGTTGAGTCATGTAAACTATTTATTTAATATCACCATTTGTAAATGTATTCTTTATTTCTATTTGGTGAAATTTACATTCATTTTGAGATACTGAAGAAAACATTGTTTGAATGATAATCCATTTTGTTGTTGGTTCAAAGGTTTCATTCTATTTAATTCCTATTTTTTTTATAAAATCCTTTCATAACAAGAGTTTCTTTGTGTTTTTCAAGTCAACTATCTAATTTTTACTTGTTTATAAAGTCCCACTTCAAACCAATGGGTCTATAAATATGTGAACTAGATTTTGAAGTGCTAAAAAATGAATTAATATTAATCTAATTTAAATTCAACATAAGATAGAGAAACAAACAAAGAAAATAGAAAAACATAAACTTATGCTTCAAATGTGAAAGATTTCTCCATTACGATGTAAACTTGATTTTCTCTTTGAAAATGTGGTGCTCACTCTTCCAATGCAAAATAGAAAGGGAAGAGTTTTGGTAGAAAAGGAATTTTTGTATGATTTTATTCACTTAGACTCACTTGTGAATAGAAATTCGTTAGCATAAGTTTGGATTATTTAGGATTAGATTTTAGGACCCTTGAAAATGAAGGTTTTCAGGTTTATTTATAGATTTTTGAAGGAAGATTCAACAATAGAGGATTATTTATATTTATTAAATGATCTAAATAATCAATGATGGTTAATGAGTCATCGTCCATGAGGATGAAGACCATTTAAAATGGTTGAGAGAAGCATGTAATTTGTTAGTTGAGTCAATAAGAATAAGTCAAACTTCTTGACAACTCAAGGGATGAATCATAGGAGGTTGAGAAATTTGTGGGTTTGGTTGGGATGAGGGAAAAAAAGGTGGAAGATGTTTGGATGAGGTGTAAAATCCATATTATATATTTAAAATAAGGATTTAAAGTGTGCATAATTGACTAATTTGACTTATTCAATTATTTGAATTTGGAGGGAGATGTGATGAATTATTTTAAGAATAATTATTAAATAGATTTTAGGTGTATTTTGACACTAAATGAAATTTAGGTGTCTACATTTTCCCCTCTTTGAAATAGTCTTGTGAAGAATAATATTTCAAAGAATAGTAGAAGTAAGAGTGTTGATGATTAAAAAGGAAAAAAAATCCTCAAATGAATTAAAATGAGTGTGATGATGTCCCATCAAGGGTTTGTGTGAGAAAATAGATAAACACTCAAAATTGATGAAAAGAGGAAATGGACAAAGTGATGTGGAAAATGATAAATCAATTTAATATAAAATTAATGTCAAATTTACAAGATGTTGGTTGTGTAAAAGGGTTTCCCCTAATTAATTAAAACTAGAGTATGGATTTAAAAAATAATAGTTTAACCATTCAGAGATTGCATGCTTAATGTTTTTTCTAATGGTGTAGGGGTAAATTGAGAGGTTGTGAGAATGGTATATCCTAATGATAATAAGATGCATGTCAAAAAATAGAAAAAATATATTAAATTTACATATGTTTATGTTTATTTTATGCAGATAGATTGTTTCAAGATTTTGAAAACAAATTTGGAATAAATTGATTTAATGTATCCAAAAAATTGAAAAATGGATGAAGAATGAGTAGGATGAAGGGATGGGGGAGAATATTTGGTAGGGAGAAAAATATAATTAGAAAAAATGGGGTATAGAAGTTCATTTGTGCAAATTTGATTTTTAAAGTTATTTGCTAAGAATTTAGATTGTAGAATATTCGCGGAGACCTTGGAGGAAATATGGATCATATTCTAGACCATGATCACTGAGTGGAGAGAGTGAGGATATTCCAGAGACTTGAGAGGAGTGGGCCTTTAGTATGTGAATTTAAATTTTATTTATTTGCATTTATTATAATTAATTAGGGATTAAAGTTAGAAGAAATGAATTCATTATTGTCAAAATGGTGATTTTAGAATGAAATTAGTGATTTCATTGTAGCAAATAATGATTTCACAAAATAGGGTAACAAATTTAAAAAACATAGAAGCGAAATAATTTGAGGTGAAAAAGATGATTTTGTTGTTTAGCAATAGAAAAAATGCTAAACATGGTAGTGAAATTGTTGGTTATAAAAGCATTTTCATTCAAGACAATATCAAATTCATTTGAAAGGGTCAAAGGCAAATTTTTAGAGATCAATAACGAATTTGAAAAAATACAGGAGTGAATTTTTGTTGTAGAGAATGAAAGAAAATGAATAAATTGAATAAATGAAAAATGTTTGTTTGATTTTTGTTGATAAATTATAATGTAGTGATAATTTTAATGTTGAGTAAAACTAATTAAATGCTAACATTTATGATTTTTAGGAGGTATTACTAGTTCTTGTGACTTAGGAGTGGATATCTATAACTATGGTGTAGATGGTGAGATTCAAAAAATATGATTTTGGCATGTTAGAGGCAAGTAGATTATCATATATTACATAGATATTAGAAGTTTGAGTAGATAGATCTCTATTGACATCACTGTCAAAGTGATGACATAGTGAGACTAGCATATTTCACTTGCTAATAGGGGAGATGACTTTCCCATTAGAAGATGTGTATCAGATGGGTACTCATATACAAGGTATACATGTGAACTAGGGACAGGGTCTACAATAGATCACTTTATTTAAGATTTTTGGTGATGGGTTGATTCTTATTGTTAGAGGCAGGATTGATGTAGACTATTGTACTAGTTTAGAGATGGATTCTCTTACTATCATACTCAT
The DNA here is from genome assembly GCA_037957365.1 of Torreya grandis. Taxonomy (NCBI): domain Eukaryota; kingdom Viridiplantae; phylum Streptophyta; class Pinopsida; order Cupressales; family Taxaceae; genus Torreya; species Torreya grandis. The sequence continues at coordinate 1,688,892 of JARHVA010001958.1, forward strand.
GGTTCTTGTCATTAAAATTTTAATATATAACAAGAGTGGGAGGTTATGTCCTATTTGTCTCCTATATGTGATTGGATACATGATGGATATGGCTAAGAAATCTGCATGGGGAACATGCATGTTGTCACATTTATATCATGATTTACATCATTTGGCATATTCAAATTACATAGAGATTGGCTCATCCACATTACTATAGGTTTGGTGTTGGGATCACATTGTGTAGAGAGGTTTGTTTAATATATGAGAAATTGATATAATGATTATGCATTGTAATATGGATGGCATGTGATTATTGGTACACATATACCACAATTAGGATATCTAGATTTTTATAGGAGGCCTATTAATGAGTTAGGTGATGATCAGATCACCTAGAGACCTTATATGGATATTTTATTCTAGTGTCCACATGAATATATTCACATGGACTATATGGTGACCCCTTGTTACATCATCAAGAGGCATTATCATATCATAGAGAAATATCACCTAGATAGGGTGATGAGATAATTTCATGTGAGGCACCATATACTAGCTAGGCCACATGTATTTGCATGATTAGTGATCGAGAGATCATAGTGGCGTATGATCATTGATCCATCCATATCTAACCATAATTGGATAAAGCTATAGACTATTAGATGGAATGATCTGAGAGACATTATTGATTTTGGAATGGTTGATGGTATGCAAATTGGTGGGCTCGATAGAGACTAGTTAGATTCATGATTTCATATGAACAACCACATATATAGAGGTATAGGTTGGTGGCTAGCTTGAGTAGACAACTATGAGGTATAAGATTGGGAGCCAAAATCAGGAGGGAGATAGAGGATGAACATGATCATGAGTTAAAGGATGTGTTGTGGAGGCTATTCAATTACATGATGTGCAGATTACAATTATCGAGGACATAGAGATTTTATGAGAGGTAGGAGTTAACATTGATGTTGATACAGGGATGGACCTAGATACAAAGAATAAGGTTTTAGGGGAGACTCCATTGATAGAGCTAGAGAGAGAGGAGGATAAAAATAGTGATGATGGAATAGGATAGGATGTGACTATAAGAGTAACACATGATGTAGACTTCTAAAACTGACCACAACTAGATTTCAACTAAGCTTCAGATTGATTCCTACTAACCATTGTAAATTAATACTAATAATCACTAAATGCCATAGATGTTGATATAAGGATGGACCTAGATACGAATAATAAGGTTGGAGGGGAGACTCCATTGATAGAGGTAAAGAGAGATGAGGATAAAAAAAGTGATGATGGAATATGATAGGATGTGACTATAAGAGAAATGCATGATGTAGACACCTAAAATTGGCCACAATTGGATTTCAATTGGGCTTTAGATTGATTCCTACCAACCATCGTAAATTAATACTAACTATCACTAAATACCCTAAATTTTCTTATGCATCATTCATCAAGGCTTAGAATCATTTAGAAACATCCCTAATTGGGGTATCTTATCATATGCAATAATAACCTCTCATGGATTCATTCCTAATCACTTTTTAGCATTACAAAAATCAATTTGGCCTATGGACCTATTAAGTGGGGCACTTACATACTTAAATTAAATCTTATAAATTATAAAAGGTTAATTAGAATTAATTGAAAAATTAAACTAGATTAAATGCCTAGTTGAATTATCCATTTGAAATTAATGAATATCTAAAAAAGGAAATTCAAAAAATCAAAAAATATTAGGCTTTCATCATTGCCTTTATGAGTTGTCAAGATCTTTTAAAATATCCTAAATATCTATTTTGGAGAGACATGCCTAGTAATTGCAAATCATAATTACTTGACAACTATTATCTCTATTGGTATTAGATTTGACTCACCTAGGTTTAGTTTGAATGCATTAAAAGTCTTAACTCAACCTTAACTCACCTTGGGTGGGAGTTAATTCTTAAGGATATAAATACAAGACCATACCTCTTCATGTTTAAGCTTGGATATTGTAGAGTTATTATACAAGATTTGTTCAATGAGACTCATATCAATAGTGTTATAATGCCAAAATATTAAGATAAGAAATTACAAGTGACATTAAAGCAAATGGTGCCAAGGAGAGAAGGATCCAAAAAGCTTCATTTTCCAAAGACTTCATGATGCATAAGTCGAGCACTCCACTCAACAAAGCATTTAAAGCTCCCAAGAAAGGTGAATGATTTTGTGTCTTTTATGTTTTAGTTGTGCTTTCATATAGATTTTGTTACTAATCTCTCTCCAAGTTCTAGGTTAGGAGTGTAAGTGTTAATGTCTTTTTATTACTTGTACTAACACTATACTAACCTCTCTTCTTAGATTCCTATGATTATAAATAGCATACCCAGTGGGACCTCAAGGTTTGATATGCTATCTACATTGATTTATTTTTGCATATGCCCTATGTAATTTGGGCCTAGACATTGATCTTTCTCTTTTGGGTTATATAACTTAGGTTAATTCTTTATTCAATTTGAAAACTATTGTTTGTGCCTAGATTTAAGAGAAATATCCTATCTTATGTATGCCTTTTGTTTCATGTCTTATACCAATTAACCAAGTTTATGTCTAAATTTAAATGCCTTATCTATGTTAAAGTGTTTCATATTTGTTAGATTAAATCTCATACCTTGTTTTATTTAAAGTCTATATTTTATGCTTTTTTCCAAAAGACCTAACATATGCCTATTTTGAGCCTAAGTTTTGTGCTTCATTTGGCCAAAATACATAGCAAATTTTGTTTTCTTAGATTAGATGTGTCTATAACACTTTAAATTTAGAGTTTAGAATTATGGTTTTATTTCATCCACTTGACCTTTTGTGTGACATTTAATGTTAGACTATTTTGTACCAAGTTTTAACATTGACCTTTTTGGAGATACAACTCCATTCCTTTGTCCAAGTTAGACCAGGTTTGAACCATTTTTCCTTTGGACATTATTTTTTAAATTTTATATAACTCCATACATTTTTTGTGAAACATTCATCATTAATTTAAATATGTCTCACTATACTTGTAGTGGAGTCATGTACAATATGGGATATGGTAATGTGGTTGCACAAGATGACTTTGTTCAAGACACCTATGGTGATGATGTAGTTTGTGTGATAGATAATTATCCACCTTAAAAAAATCAATCAAGGGAACAAATCCAAGATACTTTAGCTCAGTATTTGGTCAACATGCCTCCATACTCAAAGTAAGATAAAAAAAAAATAGTGTAGTACCTAGATAGCATACCTTCAGTTATAGAATAAGTTAAATAACAACCATACTATGACATGATGCCATAGAAATATGACCCCTATTTTTTTGATCTTCAATTACTTGTAAATATGGATGAAGTCTTAGTCAGATCTATAGAGGTAGGGACCAAGTTTTTAGCAGACATCCCCCATGAAAATTTGCAAAATTTAGTTCAAGTGCCTTACAACATACCTTATAATCAAATCAATGAACAAACATATTATATCAATCCTCAAGCTCTAGTGTTAATGTCGTATCAAGACCTATGTATGCCTTCCATAAGAAAAGACCTCATGGAGGACCATTTTATATAGATGTAGATAGCATATCAAACCTATTTAAACTCAACATGCAATTTCAATAACATGACCATGTCAAATGCTTCTCTTATCAATATAGCTCCTTCAATAGGAGTTTTAATCAAATTAATAGGTCACAACAATTTAGGGATAGACCCATTAATTTAAATCACTTTTTTTGGAGACATATTTAATTCCTAAACTATTGAATAAATTTCTAATACTTCTATGAAAATCAATGTGATAAACATAGTGGATAACATGCAAGTGTTATCTAATCTGGACCAAAGTAGTTTAAATGCACAAACAACTAGCCCTTAATAAGTGCCTTTGGTTAATACCATGAGTATTTAAAAAATGTAGGGGGAAGGAACTTGTACCTCCCAACCATAATAAGCTACCTCTAATCCTCAACCAGTTACTTCTTCTAGCATGCAACCATAAGGATTATATAGTCAAACACCAACTAGTGCATTACCTCAACAAAATGTGACAAATTTACTCCACCATAATAGGTGATGACTAATATTCCACTACAATAGGCACAATCCAATTTACCAATGCAATAGAGATTGAAAATTTTAATACCTCAATAGGGGCACCCAATGTTCCACCTCATTGAGTAGTGATAAGTATACCTCTTTAATTTCAGATCAATATACCATTACAATTAAAAATATTATCTAACAATGTATGTCTATTGGTAAAGGACAAATACCAAACATTATATAAGGGTCTACTTCCCAACAAGGATTTTCACAACCAAGAGGTTCTACTATTTAACTTGTACCAATTAGGTAAAAATTACCTTTTATTCTAAATATGCCATAGATTCAATGATAGGTCCTTATTTTTCAAAAATTTCCCCTTATTCAACAAGGTTTGACTAGTTGGTAGAAAGTTCCTATTCAACCTTAGTAGGCATAAAACTTCACCTATATCCATATCCTTCCATCTCAACCACAAACCCCCCAAAACTAGGCCTACTTATTAAACCCATACCATAATATCACACTGTAATGCATGCAATTTCAATAATTATAATTTAATCTATGTATGCATATTCCTAGTCAATTATCTATCCAAACCAATATTCCACAACAAACCATAACTCCACTATATTCCAATCAAAGTAATCCACTTTTGACTACCCAACCTTCACCTTAGGCCAATATTCCATCTATTTTCTTGGCATAAGAGTTAAAATAAATGAAGGATGTAATTACTACCATCCAAATTGATAAATAGACCAAAAAGTTTAAGCTGGATGACATATGTTCTAACCCATTCCACATGGAGTCTTTTCAAACACCATTTCCTCTAAGGTATGAACCACTAAAATTTTACAAATATAAGGGCAAAGGAGACCCTAAAGCCCATTTAATAGAATTATTTAAAGGTTGTCAGCTAGTGTCTTATAGTTATATATACCTCCTATTATTGTTTCTATAGAGTCTAGCAAGACAATCTTTGGAATGGTTCTTGAAATTGCTGAATAACTCAATACCTAATTTTGATGACCTTTTAGACAAGTTGTATAACATTTCTCCTATAATCTCAAACATTAAATTTTGTTAGTAGATTTGACTCAAGCCAAATAGAAGGCTAGTGAAATATTTACTAGTTATCTACAATGATAGAGAGTGCTTGTTAGTAATTTCACCCATAGTCTAATAGATAAGAAATTAGCCACTATGTTTACCAAGAATTTGCATAATGGGATATATTACCATCTGAAGCTATAGTGTGCATACACTTTCAGAGAGATCATTGACAAAGGTTTGTTACTCAAAAAGGCCCTTATTAACAAAGGGATTATCAAGCTTACCTCATCAAAATAGAACCATAATCAAAAGCAAGGAAACAATCAAAATCAAAAGCACAACCAACTCCAAGCATAAGCATCGACCATAACCCAAGCTAGTAATTATGAAAAATTCAAGCCAATTAATTTTGAAAAGAATGTTGTTGTAAATGGATTAATTGAGTCATGACATCTTCAAATGGTGAAAACACCATCTACTCAGCCTATGCTATAAATGGAAATTACTCCTCACCAACAACCTCTTCAACAAGTGCAACCTTCATAGCAACCTAGAGTAGCTCACCAAATACAACAAAATTTGCCTTTGGAAATACCTCCTCTAAGAAAAATGGGCTTATTTATCAAGTTTTTAGTGGCCTTGGAGAGCTTATTGAATCCATGTTTTAAAAACTATCCACCACTAATCTAATTAGTTGGCCCATTCTAAATCACTATCTTGAGGGAATTCCTTATCCAAATTGGTATAAATAAAATGAATTCTATGAATACCATTGGGTTAATGGACACAATCTACACCATTGTGTGTAGATTAAACATCTTATTTATAATATGTTCAAAAATAGGGAGATAACATTAGATAATGGAGCTTTCACATCTAATTAGAATTTGGGTATATACCAAAATCCTTTTTCATAACATAATAATAAAAACCAACAAAAACAACAATAGATGCCAAAAAAAACAACAACAATCATATCAATATTTAAGACAACAACAAAAAAATTAGTAGTAATAAAACCAAAATCAACCAAATGGATGGAACCAAGGCAGGAATGATTCCAAAAACTAACAAACTTACCATGTAGTTGCATATGATTACAACAAAATTTTAGGTCATAATATGGGAGGTCATATTTCTACCATCTCCATCAATCCAAGACCAAGTATTAACCAAAAAAGACCATTACTAATCAATCCCAACCAACTAGCCTATGCTAGTGATCCTTCCTTGACCTGGGACCACATATAGGTGTACCAACAAGTAGGGATTACTAGTTTTAAACCTCATACTGATAACTCATCATTAACTTGTGACCACATATAAGTGCATAGGTAACCAAGTCTTATCATATCTAGTCCCTCTCCACCATCATTTTATAGTAAAAATGGTCCTATATCTAATCCTGATTGTGTAATCATAGCTTAGAGGTAAAGTATTACCTTCTCAGGCCCACAACCATCTACCACTACACCCATCCAACCCACCTTTTTATCTAGGAATAAGACATATACCACTATAAAGTAAAATATGCTCAATATTGTGGAACAACTTCAAATTATGACCATAAAAATTTCCATTTTGGATTTGATGTGTACATCAAATATCCACATGAACATATTAACAATGTTCCTTGGCCAATCCACAGTTATAAATAATATATCCCCAGAAAATTCTAAGATTTGGTTGGACATCTAGCCCTAGGCCATCAATTATCCTTTGACCAAAGTGATATGTCATCCCTTGGCCCTCTTCATAATGATCCATTATACATCAAAGTTATCATCATACAACATAAAGTGAAGCATGTCCTCATAGACAATAGATCAAGCCTAAATAATTTATCTCTAAGGCTTATCAAGATTCTTGGCTACACAATAGCTGATATTTAGCTATAAAATATCACAAGGTACCATCATCTTGACACTTTTCATTGGGACTTTGACCCATGATATAATATGCCATGTGTTAGACCTAAACCTATCATATAATTTTATTTTGGGAATACCTTGGATACATGAAACTCATATAATCCCTTCAACATTGCACCAGTATATCAAGATCTCTCATTGTGTTATGGAGGTCACCATTCATGGATATTTGTAGCCTAAAAACATTGTAAATATTTATAGGTTGAGTATGAAAGTTATAACTATCATTTTGGATTGAATCTAGTTCTTAAAAAGGATAAAGGGAAGGAAATTCTTATTGATTTTCTAGAGACCAATTGCATCAACCCAAATACCCTTGATTCATCTTCCCACATACCACCTCCTAAAATGTCCAATCATTTTACCATTAAGGATAATGGCCTAGGAGAATATTTGACATTACCAAGCTTTTATATAACCCCAAGTTTTATAGAAGACCTTAATCTAAACCACCTTGAATGGAATGGTATTAAAAGTGAAAAGGCAAACCACATAGTACAACATCTATCATTTTCACACCAACCTCTGGCCAAGAACAAGAACCAATTATAGATAATGAATCCTCATTATATAATGATAATTTTACCGATTGATATAACAATGCCAAATACCCCATTCCTAATAGGATCATGAAAAATAACACTTATGAAGGAAGAGGCCTCAAACCAAATTAGTAGGTAATTCTTGAGCCAATATCCATGACTTGGTATAAAGTAACCTATGGTCTTGGATTTAAATTGCCTGGGGGTGACCCCATATATCTTATTCATGTTCTAATGCCTACTACTAGTGATGATGATATTGACAGTGAATTAGAGTTTGATCATAACCCTTAAGAAGACTTGGACAATACTAATGTGTTTGATACAAATGCCATTTATACCCTTACACCAGTTATAAATCACAATATGCTTACTCTCTATCATCCTCAACTTATAAGCTAGAACTAACAAGATTCCACATTTCCTATAGACAACTTTGAGAATGATGAGGCCTTTTTTAAATTTTTTTGCCTAAGGGACAATATTCCATTGTGAGACCACAAATAAAGGTTCTCAATAAAATTGGATCCTAAAACCTATTTTGGAGAATGGGTAAACACCCTTAGCCATAAATAAATAAATAAAACATTGAGTTACCTTAGTGAAAACCTCTTTGGGGAACTTTTGGACCAGGTTAAAAGTAAAGAGAAAGGCCAATATTCTAGTGAAAACCTATTTTAGGGACCATTAGATGAGGGTGTTTAACCTTCCTTAAACATAGCTCAGGAGACCATTGATGATGAACTTATGTATGGGTTAGAGTTATGTTCTACCAAATAAGATGCCTTCAACCAAATCATTCAAGAGTTTCTAATAGTGTTTTTCACATGGCCATACTTACCATTGGGAGATTATGATTCATCTTACCTAGTGGATCTTGAAGAATTAGTCCAAATAGAGGACTCTACTATTGTAGGCCAATTTAAATATTTACCAATAATTTTGGAAGATAGTTTGATTATTTTTGTGGAGGACACTACATAGGTCAATATCAAGACTCTAGATGACTCAAAATGGATCAAATTAGGCATAAACCTCCTTTAGAAGGAACATGACATATATACAGCCCTTTTAGCAAATTTGTTGACATATCTTCTTGGGCTTACTCCAACATGCTAGGTTTGGACATTGCCTTGGTTTTTCACCACCTTGTTATATATCCTGATGCCAAACTTATGAATCAAAATCATGTAATATGTATCCTTGCATTGCTATATTAGTAAAGAAAGAGTTGGAAAAAATCTTAGAGGTGATATGTATTAGATTGATTGATTATTAAAAGTGGATCTCAAACATTGTGCCAATTAGTAAGAAGCTAAAAAAAATCAAATTTGCACTGATTTTAGAGATATAGACAAGGCTTACCCCAAAGATGACTTTCCTCTACCAAACATTGACATGATTTTTGACTCCACATATGATTATGAAATGCTTTCACTAATGGATGAAATTTTAGGCTACAAATAGATCTAAATTGTACTAGAGGTCCAACATAAAACAATGTTCACCACTCTATGGGGAATATTTTGTTATTGGGTTATCCCATTTGGCATAAAAATGATGGGATCACATATCAAAAAGCCATGACCATCATATTTCATGATATGATGCATGATATTATTAGAGACTACATTGATGACATATTGGGAAAATAAAAAACTAGGGTTGTTCATCCAGTAGCACTAAGGAGAACATTTGAGAGGCTACATGAATACAAGGTTAGACTCAATCATAATAAGTGTATTTTTTGAGTTACTTCAGGCAAACTCTTAGGATTCATTATGTCTCTTAGAGGCATTGAAGTTAATCCATCCAAAGTACAAGCCATTACCGAGATGCCACCACCTTCCAAATTGAAGTGGCTATGTAGTTTATAAGGCAAGATCTAAACTATTAGATGCTTCATATCTCAGTTGGTTGAACAATGCCATCTATTTACACACTTGCTAAAGAAAGGTGTCATGTTTCATTCGGATGATGAATGTTAGAAATATTTTTATCATTTAAAGGACTATCTTTGCCAATCTACCTATTTTATTACCACCAATATTTGGAAAGCCACTCTTACTATATCTATCTAGCACAGACAAAGCCCTAGGGGCAATTCTTGGTCAACATGATGACAATGGAAAAAAACATGCATTATAATATCTAAGCTATACACTGGTCATGTATGAGCACAATTATATGCCCATTGAAAAATCCTATTTAGCTTTGGTATTTTCACCTTAGAAGCTATGAAATTATATGTTAAAAAACAAGACCATGGCTATTTCTAAAGTAGATCCACTCAAGTATATACTATCCACAATAGCTTTAAAATTTTGTATGGCCAATTGGATCATGCTTATAAGTGAGTTTGAAATTGAATACATAAAATAGAAGACCATCAATGGATAATTACTTGCATATCAACATGATGAAGCTCCCCTTGTAGATATGAAACCACTAACATTTCAATTCCTAGATGATTACATTATGACCATCATTATAACACCTCTTGCAAAGTAGCACTAAAATCTACATTTTGATGGATCATTCACATCACATGGATTAAGGGTAGGCCTTTTTTTATTACACCATAGGGGGATCTTATCCCTAAATCATTTTGTATAAGATTTCCTTATACTAACAACATGGTCGAATATGAAGCACTCATTGTAGGGCTATGGAAAATAGTATAATGGAATATTCAACATCTCAAGGTTTTTGGTGATTATCAATTAATCATCAATCAGGTTATAAACCATTTTCAAACTAAATATGATAATTTGGTATCATACAAGGCCATGGTCAACACTTTCAAACAACATATTATTGATGTGTATTTTGAACACATAACAAGAGCCTATAACATAACCATAGATGTCATGGCTACCATTGGTTCTTTGATTCATCATAAAGACATGACAAAAGAATATCAATTCCTTGTTGAAAATATTCAAGTGCCAACTCATGATCCTTCAACTATCACAGTGATCTATGAGATTGTTTTTTCCATATCTATATGGTATTTATAACTATTATAAAAATAAAAGAAAGCCTTTACCCACCATGGTACACATTATACTTTGCTTGGACCAACCCTTTACTACCATATTTTTGATGGAACTTTTCTTTGTTATTAAAATTTAGAAGAATAAACATTAGAATTATATTAAGTCCATGATGGAGTATGTGGATTCCATACAAGTTGGGCCATCCTATCAAAAAAACTCTTATGTACTGGGTATTATTGGTTAATTATGAATGTAAATGTAGCTACATACATCAAAGGTGTGAAAAATGTCAAAGTCATGCCAATTTGATTCATGCCCTGACCAAGACACTAAAACCAATGCTTACTCTATGGTCATTTTCTACATGGGGTGTCGATCTCATTGGGAAGATAAATCCAACCTCTTTTGATGGCCATAAACACATCCTTACCACTATAGAATATTTCACTAAGTGGGTTGAAGCTATACCCTTCACTTACATGAATGGAAAATAACTTTCCAAATTTATATTCAATCATATCATTTATCATTATTATATCCCATCTAAAATTATATCTAATAATGGTGGACCATTTAAAAATAAGTATGTTAAATCATTGTGTGTTGAGAAAAAAATTACTCAACATTTTTATACTACCTATTACCCATAAGGTAATAACTAGGTAAAATAATCAAACAAAACCATTATCAACATTCTTAAGAATATTGTCAATGATGCTGGCCATGATTGGCACCTTCAAATCTTCCATTCCCTTTGGGAATACCACAATAATTACCATACCCCAATAGGATCCACTCTATATTCACTTTTTTATGACATTAAGGCCATTTTTCACATTGAGATCTAGTTACCTTCTTTGCACATCTCTTTGAAACATGTCCTAGATAATGAATCTCATCGAGTAGCTCACTTGAAAGAGCTAGAGTTACTTGATGAGAAATGCATGGCCATAGTCAATAACCTTCAATCATACCAAAATTGACTCTAAAGACACTATAATTAGTGGGTCAAACATAGAGAATTTGAAATTTGTGATCTTGTTCTCAAAGAAAACCAACAAAATACCATAGCTAAGAAGAAACACAAGGGAAAGTTTAAGCCCAACTAGATAGGCCCATGAATCATTGTTTCAAATTATGGATTTGAAACATACAAGCTTGCTCCCCAAATAGGGATAAACTTGATGAGATGATGAACATTATACACCTTAAGTGTTACTTCATTTGAGGTAACTGATGTATTGTCTATGACACCTATTTATATTATACCTAATATCAACATTATTCTTTGTACCATATCATTATACCATATGTTGTTTTACCATACCTTTCTTATTGATCGAGTTATTTTAAAACTTCCTAACCTATCCCTTTGACCTTGGTTACAACATGAAGATTCAAATCAAGTTTTAGTAGTTAATTCAATATTCTAGACATAGGCTATATTTTGGAATTGTATGACAGTGGTTTGATAGTTACATCCCTCATTCCTTGTTTCATTATATTCTGAGTGATTTTGGATTATAACTGCTTTTGGGAAAATTAGAGTACCACCATCATGATACTAATTATAACCACTTATGGGAAAATTAGTATCATTTACCTATGCTACTATTTCTTAATCATAACTAACTATTGGTAAATTAGGGACAACACATGTTTATAATGCCTTGAAGTACTACCTTGCCATGCTTATGTTGTACTATGTCATTTGCCTACTTTTCCTATTTTATAAATTTGCTACTACCCTAGTCAAATTACACCATTATAAGGAGAAAATACAATGACTTGAGGTCCCATCTTAGGACTATGTAGGTAGTACTTGATTCACATTGAGGTTAGCTCAGTTAGCCTTTGCCATAGTCTTACTATTTTGAGAGAATTTTAAGTTTGAACACTCTCTCCATTTTTTGATATTAGACTGTTTAGTATTTCATCATCTTCTATTGAGTTGAGATGTTTTGAAATTTTCAAAAATATCTATATAATGATCTATAAAACCCCAAGAATATTCCCCATTGACCACTTATTTGCCTTAAGGATTCTAGTGTCCCTAGATATTTCACAAGAAACTTGATCCTAGGAATCCAAGAAGGGAGTTTAGTATCATGTTAGTTCAAGTGAACAAAAACTCAAAAAAAAACACTAACACTAAAACTTACAAGCCTAGATCTTAGGAGTGAGCATAGTTAACAAAAACCAAATGAAAAGCACAACTAAAATGTAAAAAAAACACAATCATCTACCTTCCTTGGGATCTCCAAATGCCTTATTGAGTGGCTTGCTCATTTTTTCTCAAAGATTCTCTAACAATGGATTTTGTGTGGCTCCTTATATCCTTGGCACCATTATGGCTTGTGTTGGCTTGATGTGGTATGGATCAATATTTTGGCATTATAACACTATTGATATGAATCTCATACAATAAAAACAACATTATCACTCTAAAATATCCAATCTTAAAATTCAATAGGTAAGGGCTTGTATTTATAGGCTTATGAACTGACCCCAACCCAAGGTGAGTCAAGCTAGAGTTAAGGCTTGTAATGGGTTAAAACATATCATAGGTGAGTCAAATATAACCCCAATAAAGTTAATAGGTGTCAAATACTCATGATTTACAATGAATAGCCATGGATCTCCAAAATGAGATATTTTAAGATATTTTCAAAGATCTTGACAACTCATAAATGTCATGATGAAAAGATAGGATAATTTGATTTTTTATTTTCCTTTTTGATTTATTCATTAATTTCACATAGATAATTAAACTAGGCATTTAATTTGATTTTTAAATTAATTTTGATTAGCCATATAGCTCTTTCAAGACTTGATTTTAGTTCATGTACCCCACTTAATAGGTTCATAGGCCAAATTGAATGTTGTGATGATGCATGATGATTAGGGATGAATCCATGAGAGGTTATTCTTTCATATAGTAGGATATCCCAATTAGGTATGCCTCACTAAGATTCTAATCTTTGATGAATGATGCATAAATAAATTTGGGATGTTTGATGATTACTAGGATTAATTTATAATGGTTGGTAGAAATTAGTTTGAAGTCCAGTTAAAGGCTAGTGGTGGCTAATTTTAGGTGTCTATAATTTACCCCTTTTGGGAAGGTGTTACAAGCTATAGGCATAGTAACATCTTCTCAAAAAATGAAAATGTCCTACATGTCTATAACTTCAATGATAATAGATGAACTGTAGGTCCCCCTTGAGGGAGCGGTTGGTAAAAGGGTTGATGATCAGTCCCTCGAAAGAAGGAAATGATGTGACCAAAAAGATGAAATAATGAGGTGGAAAAGACTAATTTTCCCATAGGTAGGTATAATCAGTGGCATATGGAGTTATCCCAGGTGGGAAAATAAATAGGATGATTTACCTACATGCAGTTATAATCATTGACATAGGTGGTACAAAAAAATTAATGACTTTCCCAAAGGTAGTTATAATCATTGAAAAAAGCTTAGGATAACAAGAGAATGATTTGCCTATAGGTGGTTATAATCATGAAATGGAAATAATGATTTTCCCATAGGAGGTTAGAATCATTGGTAGGTTACAAATATGCCCTAGTTGGGTGGATAAAGATAATGGTTTGCCTAAAGATGGTTATAAGTATTACCAAAATGAAAATGTGCCCTAGTTAGGTAGAATAAAGAGAATGACTTGCCCAAAGGTAGTTATAATCATTAACCTTCAAATAGATGGAAACACAATGATATTCCCAAAGGCAGTTAGAATCATTGGTAATGTAAGTGGGATGGTATACTATGATTTTCCTAGAGGTGATTATAAGCATTGTACCCAGATAGTGGAAAATATGATATGGAATATGATGTAAAATTAGTATAAAGGAGAAAGATTAATTTAGGAAACCTACTATTAGGGAGATGCTCATCTAAATTGGTAAGGGGGAAAATTATTTTGTTGTTTAATTACTCTATGTAGGATATGATTTAGATTAAATAAGGATTTTTTCTAGTGCTAAGGAGTATTATTGTCTCCTTACTATGTAGACTCATGGAGTTAATTTTTGTTATAACACATGATGGTAGGAATAATTATAGAACACCATGATAACTTGGATAAAATATGTATATAGACTAATGCGTGATCCAATAGTTAATTTAAAAAAATGCACCAATGATAAAAACCATGATGACAATGTGGATATATGAGTATGGATGGATTCAAGAATAATATACAAGGAATCACCTAATGAATGCACATAGACTAAATCAAGGCACAACAAGAAAACAAACAAATAGGAAAACAAATAAACAAATAGAAAGACATTAAAATAAAAAAAAAAACAAATAACTAAAAGAACATAAAACATAAATAATGGTTAATCATAATGTTGACACAAATGAAGAACACAAAAGATGACGATCATTACCCCTAGATGATAAGGGACAACATAATAAAAAATAAGATGGGGAAATAGAAGAAAAGGAAGGGGTGGTTGAGCAATATCTAGATGCACTAGGCCAATGGACATTGCCTGTATAGTTTCATGGACATAATATCCAACAAAAACTTCAAGCTAAATGTAGTTTACCTAAGATATGGGATAGATGAAAATGGTGAGAAGGAAAAAAATGATGGATGTTATAGAATAATATGGTAATGGGCTCATAAAATGGTGAGAACATGAGCTATTAGTCCAATAATCATGGGGAAACTAAATGATAAGTGGTTTGTTGTGAGATAGCTAGGGATATCAGAATCCTTAAGGCAAATAAGTTGTCAATGTTTTAGATTTTTTAGATCAATTTAAAAAAATTTAAGATCACTTTCAAATGTTTTTAGAATTTTTAAACCATCTCAACTCAATCAATAATGAAGAGATACTAAACAATCCTAGCTCACAAAATGGTGAGAGCATTCAAACTTAAAATTTCTCACATAATGGTGAGAGCATGGCTTGGTTAATCACAAAATGGTGAGATTGTGGAAACTTAAAATTTATTAAAAAATGATGAGAGAATTTGAACTTAAAAGTGATCTAAAAATGGTGAGTGTGGCTTAAGTTTCTCACAAAATGGTGAGAGTGTGGAAACTTAAAATTTATTGCAAAATGGCTAGAGCATTCAAACTTAAAAGCACACATAAAGTGGAAAGAGTGTGGCCAAGGGTGATTGAGCTAACCTCAATGTGAATCAAGTGCTACCTACATAGTCCCAAGATGGGACCTCAAGTCACTATAATTCTACCTTACAATGGAGGAATCTGACTAGGTAGCAACCAATTCAAATAAAATAGGTAAAGTTGGCAAAAGTCATAGTATAACATAGGCATAGCAAGGTGGTACTTAAAGACATGATAAACAATTATTTACCCTAATTTTCCCATACTTAGTTATAAATAATAACATAGGTCAATGATACTAATTTGCCCATAGGTGGTTATAATTAGTAGTACGATGGTGAAACACTAATTTTCCTAAAGGCAATTATAATCAAGAACACTTGGTAAAAAATAGAATAAGAAATGAAAGATGCAATTACCAAACCACTATCATACTAATCCAAAAATATGGCCTTTGTCTAGAATGTTTAATTAACTACTAAAACATGATATGAGTCTTCATGCTAAAAGTGCTTATGAAACTAATGGAATGGAACCAAGGGTAAAGGGTTGGAGGGGGAGGGTGAAAATAACTTGGTTGATATAAAATTCATGGTAGAATGGCATAGTATAAATAAGAATGTCAATATTATGGTGTAATAGAAATGGGCCTCATAGATAATACACCAGGTCACTCAAATGAAGTAACACTTGAGGTGTCTAATTTTCATCAAATCATCAAGTTCATCTCTCTCTAATGTAGTGAGCTTGTATGTTCCAACATCATAGTTTGTAACAATGATAAATGGGCCAATCTAGTTGGGTTTAAACTTTCCCTTATGTTTATTCTTGGTCATGGTATTCTATTGGTTTTATTTAAATATAATATCACCAAGTTAAAATTCTCTGTGTATAACCCACTGATTATAGTGGCCATAGAATCTATTCTGGTATGTTTATAGGTTTTTAACTATGTCCATGCATTTATCATCAAGTAACTCTAGTTATTGAAGGTGAGCTAGTCGATAGTTTTCATCATCCAAGACATGCTTCAAAGAGATGCATAAATAAGGTAACTCGACCTCAATGGGAATAATGGCTTTAGTTCCATAAACAAGTGAATACAAAGTGGCTCTTATTGGAGTATGGTGATTGGTGTGATATTCCCAAAGGACACAAAATATTTATAGGTGAAAATCATGTCTGACATCATTAAAAATATTTTTAAGCATGTTGACAATGGTTTTTTAAAATTCTTCTACTTGGATATTACCTTATGGGTAATATGATGTGGAAAAATGTTGAGTAATTTTGTACTTAACACATCATAATTTGACATCCTTGTTTTCAAATGATCTACCATTATCATATATAATGTTGGAGGGGATAACATAACATCAAATTAGATGGTTAAAAATGAATTTGGAAATTTTCTTTCCCATCATGTGAGTGAGGGGTGTAATTTAAAAACACTTAGTGAAGTATTCAGTGGCAGTAAGGATATGTTTATAGTCATCAAATGAGGTGAGGTTTATCTTCTAAATGAGATCAAGGACCCATGTAGAAAATTTACATGGAGTAATCATTGGTTTCAAATTATTATCCAAGGCATGAATTAGATTGACATGTCTTTGACATTTATCACAATTTTTGACATATGTATTTACATCTACATCCTTCATTGGACAATATTACCTAGTACACAAGATATTTTTGGATAGGATATCCCTAATTATGTGGGATCCACATACTCATTTGTGAACTTTCCATAATGCTAATGTAAATTCTACCAAATTTAAACAATGAAGTAGAGTTCCATCAAAACTATGGCCGTAAAGGGTTGGTCTAAGTAAGGTATAATGTGAAACATGGTGGATAAAGGCCTTGGATTATTTGTGGTATAGGTCTAGTGGCATTATTTGGTCATGAAGATAGGTGTAAATGTTTTAATAATATATAGAGATGAAAGCAATAATATAATAGATCACTATGATGATTCAAGGTTCATGAGTTGTGCTAGCATATTTTTAGTGAGGAACTGGTATTCTTTTGTTGTTTTTGTATGACAAATCAAAGATCCAATGGTGGTCATGGCATATATTTTTATATTAATGACCCTTGATATATGTTCAAATTGTGCATCACAATCTTCTATTTGAGAGTGTTGATCATAGAATTTTATGCTACCAACTTATCATCCTTGGTCTAAAAATGGTCTATAACCTAATGATTATTAACTAAGAATCATGATAAACCTTGACATGTTATATTTTATATTATACATCCTGTCAAAGCCCTACAATAAGTGCTTGATATTAAATCATGTTATTAGTACAAGGAAAGTTGATCCTAAATGATTTAGGGATAAGATCCTCTTGAGGTGTAATAAAAAAAGGCATACCCCCAATCCATGTGTTATGAATGATCCATCAAAATAAAGCTTCCAGTACTACTCCTCAAGAGGTGTTTCAATGATGGTCATAAAAGACTCATCTGGGAATTGGAATGTTAGAGGTTATGTATCTTCAAGGGGTGATTTAGCAAACTGATCTACAAAAACTTATCCCTTGATGGATTTTTGGTTGATGTATTCTATCTAAAACTCATTGATAATCATGATACATTTGGCCATGAAAACTTCTAAATCTTTTTTGGATAATAGATACTTAAGTGGATCTACTTTTGAAATAACCACAATCTTATTGTTTAACATGTAATGTTATAGTTTATGAGTTGTAAATACTATTGATAGATAATATTTTTTTAATGGGAATATAATTGTGCTCATACATGACTAGTGTATGACTTAAATAATACATGATATCTTCCTTTTCATTATTATCATGCTAAGCTAGAAGTACCCCTAGGGCATTTTATATAGTAGAGAGATACTATAAGAATGAATTTCCTAGGACTGATGGCAATAAAAAGGGAAGATTTGCTAGATAGTCCTTTAATTGTTGGAAAGCTTTCTAGCATTCATCATCCCAATGAAACATGACACCCTTATTCAAAAAATGTGTAAAAGGATGTCACTTATCGACCAACTAAGATATTAAGTGTTTGATAGACTAGATCTTGCCTTGTAAACTATGGAGCTACTTTAAATTAGTTAGTGGTGGCATCTAAGTTATGGATTGTACTTTATCTAGATCAAATTCAATTCCTTGATAAGACATAATGAAGAAATGTAATTTTCTTGAATTAATTCCAAAAAACACTTCTTAGGATTGAGCTTGACTTGGTACTCATGCAGTCTTTCAAATATCTTTCATAGTGTTATTAGATGATTGACCTTGGTCTTTGATTTACTTAGGATATTGTCAATATAGTCTTTAATAATATTATGCATCATATCATGAAATGCGATGGTCATGGATCTTTGGTATGTGGCCCTATCATTTTTTACAACAAATTCCATAACTTAATAACAAAATGTTGTTCATGATGTAGTGAATGCTATTTTATTTTGGTCTTTTGGCATAATCTAGATCTAGTTATACCCTAAAAATTCAGCCATCAGTGAAAGCATTTAATAAAACACTATGGAATCAATGATCATTTCAATGTTTGGTAGAGGAAAGTCATTTTTTAGGTTGGCCTTATTTATGTTTTTAAAATAAGTGCATATTATGATTCCTTCTAGCTTCTTATTGACTGGTATAATATTCAACATCCACTCTAAATATTTAATTAGTCAAATTCATCCTACTTCAAAGAGTGTTTATAACTCTTTCTTCATTAATACAATAATATGAGGATGCATCTTGCATAATTTTTGTTTCATAGGATTGGCATTAGGATGTACCAAAAGATGGTGCACGACCAAGATGGGGTCTAAACTTGGCATGCCAGAGTAGGTTCCTACCCAAATAAATATATCAACAAATTCCCTCAAAAGGGTTTTAAAGAGTTCATGTTCCTCCTTAGTGAAGGACACACCTAATTTGATCCATTTTGGGTCATCTAAATTCCCAATGTTAACTTTTGTAGTGTCCTCCATAAAAAGAGTTGAATCATCATCTAGAATGGTTGGAAAAGATTTTAACTGGCCAAAAATGATAGATTCATCATATTGGATTGGGTCTTCAAGTTATCCTAGGTATGAAGAATCAAAATATCCCAATGGTAGGGATGGTCATGTGACAAACACCATTGGAAACTCTTGAATGGTTTGATTAAAATCCTATTTTTCTTTAAAACTAAACTCAGATCCATAAGTAAGTTCATCATTGGTAGTCTCCTGAGCTATGTTCAAAGAAGTTTTTAAACCACCATATAATGGTTCCTAAAATAGGTTTTCACCACTAGATTGGCATTTTTCTTTACTATTTCCTTAGTCCAAAAGTTCTTTGAAGAGGTTTTCACTTTAGGGCCTCAATGTTTTCTTTAATTTTTTATGGCTAAAGGTGTTTACCCATTCTCCAAAATAGGATTTAGGATCCAACATGATTGAGATCCCTTGTTTGTGGTCTTCCAATGGATCAATGTCCCTCAGGCCTATAAAATCATATAAGGCCTCATCATTCTAGAACTCATCGATTGACACTATTGATTCTTGTTGGTCCCAGTCTATTAGTTGAGAATAATATAAAGGAAGTGGATTATGATGAATAAATGGTCTAAGGGTACAAATGGTATTGGTATCAAAAAAATTGGTGTTAAGTGGGTCATCAAAAGGGCTATGATCAAAATCTAATTCACTATAGACATAATAATCACTAGTCATTGGCATTTGAACATGAATAAGTTACATGGGGTCACCCCCAGATAGTTTAAATCTAAAACCATATGTTCTTTTATATCAAGTGGTAGAAATTAGATTAATTGAACCCTGTTGATTTATCCTAAGGCCATCTCCTTCATAGGCATGATTTTCCATGATTTTTTTTAAAATGGGATACTTGTCATTTAGGTAATAGTTAGCTAATTTGTCATTATACAAATCAAGATTCATCATCTGCAAGCGGGTGCTCTTATTACCCAATGGTTGATATGAAAATGAAATGTGATGGACTATGTAATTTTCCTTTTCCCTTTATATTTCATTCCATGAAGGTGGTTTATATTTATGTCTTGTATATGACTTGGGGTTCTATGGTGTAGACACTTAAAACTAGTCACCAATAGCCTTGAACCAAGCTTTAGACCAATTTCTAGAAAATAACACAATTTGGCTTAAAAAAACTAAAACATTCTAAATGATTTGAATCTATCAAATACAAGTACCAATTTTTTCCAATGTCTCTCTAAATGGGGCAATGAATTTTATGAGATAGCTAACTTTGATAACATCATTTCGAGTCAAAATGACATTTTTACACCTAAGTACTTTGGATTGATCTTTTCTACCAAATTTCTTGTATAAGACATGTATCCATGTTATTTTCTATTGGAAACATCCTAAATGGGATAATGGATCGAATGCATCTAACATCTCCTTCCAATTCTAATGTAGTCAAATTTTGAGCTGATAATATGGAATTTTAACTAGTTTGATTATATGAGCACCAATTCTAAGATTTGCACCCAAATTGATAAATCATGTTTAAGACTAATTAATTTTAATCAAGAGTTTAAGTTAATTTTCCATGGAAATTGAATATTTCATTAATGGAAATTGGTTTTTAATAGCTACATCATCAGGTGAGGTCATTCATGGGGTGGCATTGACAAGCCATAATTGTGACAAATATCTAATTAAGCCCTTCGATGCCTCTTTAATGCCTCTCTATCCAAAATATTTATGAGGTCATTTATTGATTTTATCCTCCAAAATTGAATGGATTCTTAGCCACATATTCATCTTGAGATGGATGGTTCAGGTTCATTCTGATCAATTGCAAAAAACTATAAATAAGAGGCCTCACACTCATAAGTTTAAGCTTTCTTGGCTTAGATTTATAATGCTTAAGTGATTTAAAAATCCATTTGATACTAGTGTTATTATGTCAAGTTATTAATAGAATCTTCAAAATCTAAATCCACAAGCCAAATGATGGCAAGAGGAGGTGGAGGATAGCCAAAACTCCATTGTCAAAGACCTTTTGAAGCATAAGCCAAGTAAGCCACTTTAAGAGCCATTTGGAAGCTCCAAGGAAGGTGAAGGAATGTTTCTTTCATGTTTTAGTTGTTGTTTTGATATGCATGTTTGTTATTAGGCTCCCCCAAATATATAGGCATAAGGTGTTAGCATTAGTGTGTTTTATTTTAGATTTGGTTTCATACACTAACATGATACTAATCTCCCCTTATCAGATTCCTATGTTCACAAATGGAACACCTGGTGGGACAAAATGCATCCAACATACCAAGAAGATCAATGTGTAGGTCTTAAACTAAGATTTGGAGGCTTAAAACATTTTTAAATTGATTTTCTTTGTTTGGTCATATTTCATCTTCATGGGTTTACACAAGGATAACCAATGATCAAGTGCAACTACTAACTTTCAGGTGTAACTAATGATGGTTAGGTGTAACTACTGATAGTTAAGTGTAACCAATAATGGCTAGGTATAACTGATGGTAGTTGGGTGATAGAATAAAATCATTTACAAACTTTCATTTTTGATATTTTAATCAACTTGTTACTAATAGTTTGGATGTCTAAGTCTTTGGTCTAGTTTTGTTTCATTATTTAAAACCTTTCCTTTTAAATATTTTTGTTTTAAAAAGTTAACAATTACTCTTTTTGTCCAAGTATGTTGATACCTTTAGGTCGATAAATAATCACCAATGGTTTGGTTTTGATCATTGATGGTTGGTAAAATCATCGAGTGTCAATGGTCAAGTAGGAATCATCAATGGTCAAATAGTGACCACTGACAGTGACTGTGTTTTCCAAACACATAAACCTGAGAGAAATTAAACAAAATTTCCCTATCTCACTTGGAAAAGAGCTTCAAAGCAAAAAAAACTATGGAAATTTTCTTGCAAGACCTATTTGAAAAGTGACCAAATTATGTCTTATTAAGTCTTCTTAAACCACTTTTGGATGCTTAAAAAAAATTAGGAATCTTTCATTTGGTGCTTAAATAAAATTTTAGGGTGTTTATTTGAATATTTTTATTGTTGTTATTTTAGATTTTTACAACTTAAGGCCAAGGGTCCAAGTAAAACTACCAAATATTTTATTTTAGTGATTTAAAATTGAACTCACTTCAAAGTTTTGTTTTATACAAGTTATTCATTATTTACTTAGATAGATTTGTTTGTGCAAAAAGGAAGTTGTGCATGTATGCTCTCACCCCCCACCCCCCAATACCCTATAGGAAACTTGTGGGATCAAAATAACCATATTTATTGCAAATTTCTTTAGTCCAAAGGAATAAAAGAGATATTGTGAAGGCTCTCCCCAAGACTCACATGGCTTGGGTGATATAGAAACAACCATAAATCTCTTTTACTTAGTTTTTATATCATACACATCTTAGATTATGAGGTAGATTTCATCACCTCACATAAGTTATATAGGGAATCCTTGACCTAAGAATTCACCTCCTATAATTATATTCAACCCCTCTCTATGGGGGGGTGGGTATATAAATTAGGATCCCCTCACTAGGATGGTGGTTTGAATGGTCAAACCATATCTATTAGTAGATTATAAGCCTAGGATGTTTGAGCATGTTGGACATTGCACTACATTGAGCAAGCGATGAATGTAGTGGTTATAAAAAGGGAAAGACTTTTTTACAATAAGTCATATGATGTAGACCTAAATGACATACTATTTCTCTTGTTTTCTAATGTGAAAGTTGGTAGACATGGGTTCCATCTATATGGTCAAAATTTTTAGAGTTTTAGACAAACCCCACTTGTCATAAAAATATTATTGATGCAAGGTGTACCCTAAGGTCCATGTCATCATATTTTCACTTAAGATAAGGGGCTATAAAAACCTTACTATATAATATGCTTTTATTCTGGGTAAATAATAAATTTTCTCTCAAGTGTATGTATAAAGATAGACTTCAACAATATCATGAAACCTTGTCAATTTAGGGCTTAGGATGATTAATTAGTTAATTTTTCTTTGTCTTATATTACTTGGTCTTTTTTGGAGTCAAAAACTTGTCTGTTAACAATTGGCCATAACCAAACACATTTTATCCACATTTCTTGAACAAGGAGGTGCTATACTACCTAAGTGAAAATCATCTCTTTCCTTGTTCAAATTTATTATCTTAAAACTTTATGTCATATCATCCATTTTGGTGTAGTTATACTACCCATTTGAGTCTAAACCCTTTGCCAATTTTGTTTAAGTCCTTAGTTTATAATTTAAATTTGAAATTTCACCTTTATAAGTTCATAGGGTTGAGGGTGTTAAGTGGGTTTGCCATTTTCACTAAACTTGAGGGAACTTAGGTTTAATTTATAATTTGAATTTAGGGTTATTTTTAGACTCACTATCACTATCATCATTTGGTAAGACTCAATTCATCTTGAGTATCACCCATGCTTTGAGTCTTATACCAAATTTTATACTACCCTTTCCTATTTTCCATTCTTGTTGTGTCAAGGTAAACCAAGTCTTGAGTCCATTTAATACCACACTTTGGCCTTAGGGATTTATCAAAATTTGTGTGTGTGTGTGTCATTTGAGTTAAGGAAAGTAGTGTTACACTATCAAAATAATGTTAAACCATTTTTCCTTAGAGTCTTGAACAAACATTTTTGACATATCTTAACCATCTCATATGCCTCTATGTATCCCCTCTAACAGCATGATAGAAGTTTCGTAGTTGCATCCTTCATTTCTTGTTTCATTCTCCTTCATTATTTTTATATTAATTATAACCACCTATGGGAAAATTAGTATCATTGACTTATGTCATTGTATCCTAGTTATAACCGCTTATGGGAAAACTAGGGGTAATACTTATTTATTCTACTTTGACCATACCAACTAACCATTTCTTATGTTGTATTGTGCCATCATACCAACTGTGCTTGTTTTGTTTAAATTGGTTGCTACACTCATCGAATTCCTCTATTATAAGGTAGAAAAATAATGACTTGAGGTTCCATATTAGGGCTATGTAGGTATCAATTGATTAATTTGGAGGTCAACTCAGTCAACCTAAGCCATGCTCTCACCATTTTACAAGAAACATATGCCATGCTCTCACTATGTTGTGAGTAACCTAAGTGATGATCTCACTATTTTATGAGTAACCTATGCCATTATCTCACCATTTTGTGATCTTGAACCATTTAGTATTTCATCATTCTCAATTGAGTTGATATATTCTAAAATTCCAAAAAACATTTACAAAATTGATTTACAAAAAACATAAAAACATTGACCACTTCTTTGCTTTAAGGATTTTGGGAACCCTCACTAAGTCACAAGAAAATCATTTGTCCCTTAGTTTTTCCATATTTTTTGGCCTTTTATCCCATGCACTTACAATTTTGTAATACCATTCCTATTATTCTATCACATCCATCATCTTTGTTTTTCATCAGTTATCATTTTCTTCCCATTTCCTATGAGAACTACATTCGACTTGAAGTTTTTGTTTGATATTATTTCCATATAACTATGTAGGTATCATCTACATATCTATTGCATATGGAGATAGCTTATCCACCCCCTTCATTTTCTTCTATGACCCCTTAATTTTTATTAAGTATTCACCTATTTTCTAGGCATAATGTTCATTGCATTATTTAACATTAGGACTAACTATTATTTATTTCTTCGTTTATTTTTCTTTCCTTATTTATTTGTTTGTTGTTTGTGTGATTATTTGTTTTCTTTCAGTACTATTTTTTTGATTCAATATAAATCCATTCATTAGGTGATTACTTGCACATTTATACTTGAATCCATCCATATTTATATGTCTACATTGTCATCATGGTTTTTATCATTATTGCATTATTTTCTATTGAGTATTAGATCCTGAGAGTTGGTCTTTATGCATCATTTGACCCAGTCATCATAGTGTTCTATCATGATGCCTACCATCACATGCTATAACAAAAATAATCTTCAAGAAATCTACTTTTCAATGGTAGCATTAACATCTCCTCAGCCTCTACATCAATAACATCCCAATCCAATCCTAGTTATATCCCAAATAGAGTAATTAAACAATGAAAGACTTTCAACCTTTGTTAGTTTGGACAAGCATCCCCATACTAGTAGGTTGTCTTAATTAATATTTATTATATGTATCAACTTACCCACATCATATTTTTTATCAATATCCAATAAATCATGTTTGTCATAATTAGGTCCAATGATTATAACCACCTTTGGGAAAATCCTTGCACACTATCCCAAGATTTCCATTAATGTCATAATTTTACATTGAACTTGTTGAATATTTCATTAATGGAAATTGGTTTTTAATATCTGTATCATCAAGTGAGGTCATTTATGGGGTGGCATCTATATGCCATAATTACAACAAATATCTGATTAAGCCCTCCCATGCCTCTTTAATGTCTCTCTATCCCCAAATATTTATGATGACATTTATCAATTTTTTCTCCAAAATTGAATGTATTCTTATCCACACATTTTCATCTTGATATGGATGGTTCAGGTTCATTTTGATCAATTACAAAAATCTATAAATAGAAGGCCCCACACTCATAATTTTAAGCTTTTTTGGTTTAGAGTTATAATGCTTAAATGATTTCAAAATCCATTTGATATTAGTGTTATTATTCCAAATTATTAAGATAAGATTCACAAGCCAAATGATGCCAATATAAGGTGGAAAATAGCCAAAAATACATTGCCAAATACCTTTTGAAGCATAAGATGAGAAAGCCACTCTGCAAACCATTTGGAAGCTCTAAGTAAGGTTAAGGAATGTTCCTTTCATGTTTTAGTTGTTGTTTTTCATATGTATGTTTGTTACTAAGTTC
This sequence comes from Torreya grandis, assembly GCA_037957365.1. NCBI lineage: Eukaryota > Viridiplantae > Streptophyta > Pinopsida > Cupressales > Taxaceae > Torreya > Torreya grandis. The sequence goes on from JARHVA010001958.1 coordinate 1,715,440, forward strand.
CACCAAAGATATAGGCATAAGGTGTTAGCATTAGTGTGTTTTATTTTGGATTTGGTTTCATACACTAACATGATACTAATCTCTCCTTATCAGATTCCTATGTTCACATGTGGAAGCATTGTGGGTCAAATATTCTCCTAGGCCATTAGCTGAGATGGTACAATGATTAGATATTTTAGGAGGTGGCATATGGGATAATGAATCAAGGGTATGTTGGTCAATAAAATTGGCCTCTATGTAATAAACAAGTGTTTATTTTAATTTTTCATTCTTAAGAATTGGATTCAAGCCAAAATAGTAGTTATAGATTTAGTACTCGGCCTCCAAATGTTTGTAATGTCTGTATGGTTGAAAATCTCCATGGATAGTAACCTCTATACCTGAATGGGAGAACTTGATACACTAGTATAATGTTGAAGGGATTTTATGAATCTCATGTATATAAGGTCTACCCAAAATCATATTATCTGACAAATTGAGGTCTAACACATGACATAGTGTATCATGGGTCAAGGGCCCAATGATAATTGGTAAGCTAATGGTGCTTTGTGATTCCCATTCTTCATTGTCATAAACCTTTATTGTGATCGTTTCTAGTTAGAGATCAGTTGTGGTGTACTAGAGAAATTTGATGAGATTTAGAGACACAATATTTAGACCCAATACATTATCTATGAGGATACATTTCACTTTGTGCCACATTATGACAACTTTGATGTGTAATGGATTTTTATGTAGAGGGAAAAACAATGACATATTACTTTGGTTGAAGGTTAATCATTAGCTTGGGGATAAATGTCTATCTAAAGCTTGAAATTTGTGTGGATATATGTCATTAGGAACTTGGGATTGGCCAAGGATCTTTGTCAATAAGTTCTTGTGGATAGTAGACGTACACAACAAATTCAAAATGGAAATTTGTGTGGGTGTATTCTAAAATTATTTCACAATATCAAACATCTTTTCCTTCACAACAATAAATGGCTTATCCCTAGTCAAAATAATTGGTGGGATGGGTAAAGTGACAGATGGATGTGGGCCTAGGATGGTAATCTTTGACCACCAAGTTGTGATTACATAATTAGGATTAGATAAGGACCACTGTTACTAAGAAATTATGGTAGTGGGGGACTAGATATGATAAGTCTTGACTATTGATGCACTTGTGTGTGATCACATGATAATGATGGGTTGCCAATATAAGATCCAAAAGTAGTAATCCCTACTTATTAGTATGCATGTATGCAGTTGTAGGTTAAATAAAGATCAATAACGTGGGTTTCTTGATTGGAATTTATTATAAATGATCTTATTTGATTGGTATTTGGTCTTGGATTGATGGAAATGTGACCTCCCACAATATGGCCTACAACCTTGTAGTAGTAATGTACAACTATGTGGTAGGTCTATTAGTTGTTGGCATCATTATAAACTTGGTTCCATCCATTTGGTTGATGTTTTTGGTTTTTTTATTGGTTTTGTTGGTTCTATCTTATTTTATGATACTATTATTATTGTTCTAGCCACTGTTACTACTATTATTTGTTTTTATGTTATGGAAAGTTGTTTTGATAAATTCTTAGGTTCTGATTGGATGTGGAAGCTTATTTAATTTCATCTCCTCATTTTTCAACATGTTCTAAATAATATGTTTGATTTTCACAAAATGGTGCAAATTATGTCCATTAACTCAATGATACTCATAAAATTCATTTTATCAGTACCAATCAAGATAAGAAATGCCCTCATGATAGTGTTTTAGAATAGGCTAGCTAATTAGATTAGTGGAAGTGGGTTTGTAAAGCATGGATTCAATGGGTTCTATAAGTTCACTAAAGATGCGATGAGTAGGCACAATTATCCTTGAAGGAGGCATTTGAAAAGGCAAAGGTTGTTACATTTGTTGTGTTGGTCTAGGCTATTGTACTTGCTATTTACTGAAGAGGTTATTGGTTAGGAGTAATTTGCATATACAGTGTAGGCTAAGTAGATGATGTTTTCACTATTTGACATGTCATAAATCAATTATTCCATTACCAACAACATTATTGTTATGATTTAATGACTTGGAATTTTCATAATTATTAGTCTGTGCTAATTATAACACTTGCACTTGGACTTGGTTCTGATTTTAGATTTGGCTATTTCCTTGGTTTATAGTTTAGTTCTAATTTGATAAGGTAAGCTTGATGATAATTTTGTTAATAAGGGATATTTAGATCAATAAACCTTTGTCAATTATTTCTTTGAAAGTGTGTGCACACTATAGTTCTATATGGTAAGATATCTCACTACATAAATTATTGGTAAACACAAAAGCTAATTACTTGTCTCATATACTATGGATGAATATGATAGCAAGTGCTCTACATAATTATAGATTACTTTTAAAGATTTCATCTATATTTTTTTTGGCTTGCATCAAATCTACCAAAAAAATCTCATGATTGTGATTATAGGATAAGTGTTGCATAAACTTGTTTGAAAGATCATTAAAATTAGAACTGAATTCTTAGGTAATTTTAGAAACCATTCCAAAGATTATCCTTATAGACTCCATAGGAACAATGGTAGGAGGTATATTTCATTATAGGCCACTGGTTGGCAAGTAACAAATAATTATATTAAATGGACCTTGGGTTCTCATTTACCCTTATATTTTTCAAACTTTGGTGGTTCATACCCTAGAGGAAATGGTATCAACAGATACTCAATGTTGAAAGGGTAAGAACACACATCATCCAACTTAAAAAAATTGGTCCCTTTCCTAGTTTGGATGGTGGTAATTGCATCCTTCATTTGTTATAATTCTTGGGCTAGGAAACTAGAGGGAAAATTAGTTTGAGGTGGAGGATGGATGGTTAAAAGTGGATTACTTTGATAGGGGTATAATGGAGGCATGGTTTGATATGGAAGGTTGGTTTGTCTAGGGAATTTACTAGGAATATGCATACATATATTAGGATGTGATTGTTGGAATTGCATTCATTATTATGTGATATTTTGATTAGGATTTGGTATATGGGCCTAGTTTTAGGGAAATTATGGCTGAGATGGAAGGATATGGATAGGGTTGATGTACTATGCCTATTGAGGTTGATTAGGGACTTGATACCAATTAGTCAAACCTAGTTGATTAAGGGGAACTTATGAACAAAGGCCCTATCATTAAGTTTGTGGCACATTAGGAAAAAAAGGCAATGTTACCTGATTAGTACTTATGGAACATTATAACCTCTTGGTTGTGTAGATCCTTATTGGGACGTACATGCATGTTAAAGGTTCAAATATTTTTTTGACCAATACCCATTCACTATTGATTAGACATTGTTTATGATTTTAATGGTATGTTAGTCTATGACTGAAGAGGTATGTTCATCACTACCTAGTGAGGTGGAACATTAGTTTCCCCTATTGAGGTGGTAGAATTTTTTTCCTCTGCTACATTGGTATGTTGTATTGCACCTAAATTTGTGGAACATTAGCTATCACCTATGATGTTGGAGTAATATTCATCATGTTTTATTGAGGCACGACACTAGTTGTCACTTGACTACTTAATCCTTGAGGTTGTGTGCTAGAAAAAGTAGTTGGTTGACAATTATAGGTATCTATTTGTGGTTGAGAGGTAGAAGTTCCTACCCCATGAATTTACAAACCACTCATGGTGTTAATTAAAGGCATGTTTTGTTATGGACTAGTTTTATTATAATTTACACCACTTTGGTCTAGATTGGACATTGCTTGTTGGTTGTCCACTATGTTTAGCTCACTATTATGTTTAGAAGTAGAAGACACTTCTTCAATAGATGGGGCATTGAACATGTATCTAACTAAATTTCTTTGTGTGAATGGGTCTATACCCTATTTTTATTGGCTTATCAATTTGATTAAGACTATTGTTGAAGGAATTAACTCAATAAGTGGAACATTTGACATGGTCATGTTATTAAAATTATGTGCTAAGTTCAAATAGGTCTAATATGTTATCTGCATCTATATGAAGTGGTCCTCCATGAGGCCTTTTCTTGAGATGAGAATATGAGGGTCCTAATATGGCATTGGAACTAGAGCTTGAGGATTGCTAGAAGAGGCATGTTTAATGTTTTGATTATAAGTCATGTTGTTGAAATTACATGCTAAGTTCAAATAGGTCTAATATGTTGTTTTTATCTATATGAAGTGGTCCTCCATGAGGCCTTTTCATGAGATGAGAATATGAGGGTCCTGATATGGCATTGGCACTAGAGCTTGAGGATTTATAGAAGAGGCATGTTTAATGTTTTTATTATAAGGCATGTTGTAAATCACTCTTACTAAACTTGGAAAATTTTCATGGGGAATTCTGATATAAACTTAACCCCTAGCTCCACAAATATGATTAAGACTTTGTCCTTTTTTGAAATCAAGTAATAATCAAACAAATAAGGGTCATAGGTTAATGGAATTATAACGTAGTATGGCTATGTTGGACTTGTTCTACAACTAAAGGTACACTAGCTAGGTATTATGCCATTTGCTCTTGGTCTTACTTCAAGTATGGAGGCATGCTAACCAAATAGTGGGCCAAAAGTTCTTAGATTTATTCTCATAATTGAGTTTTGTAAGGTGGATAAGGTTCTATCTCTCAAATTAAATTGCCTCCATAGGGGTCTTGAATAAAGTCTTCTTATGTGACCACATTGATATACCCTAGATTGTATATGAGGCCACTATGACTATAGTGAGACATGTTCGAATCCATGGTGAATGTTTCATGACAAAAAGGATTAGAGTTATAAAAACTTTGAAAAATAATGTCTATAAATACAAAAGGTGAAAGCTCAATCTAACTTGGTCAAAGGATAGAAATGTATCTCCAAAAAGGGTTTATGTTAAAACTTGTCACAAAAAAAACTAATGTCAAATGTCTAATGCTATATGTCTCACATAAAATGTCAAGTGGTTGAACTAAAATTGGATTGCCAAACTCTAGGTTAAAAGTGTTCTAAATAAATCTAATCTAGGAAAATCAAAGGTTGCTAGGTCTTTTGGCCAAATGCAACATCAAAAGCTAGGATCAAATAAAGGGGTATGATTTAATCTAATAAATCTAAAACATATTGGCATACATTAGGCAATCAAATTTATACATGAACTTTGACCAAATTAGTATAAGGCATGCAATAAAAGGAATTTAAAGACAGAATATTTTATCCTAAATAAAGGCACAAACAATATTTTTCAAAGTGGGTAATGTAAAACCTAAGTTACACAACCCAAAAGATAAATATCAGTGTCTAAGCCAAAATTACATAAGGCATAAATAAAAATCAATAAATGTTTAGATTTGAACTTATCAAGGTTAATTAAAAACTCAACTTAGGAAAAATAGGCTTCTCAGAACACACAATAAGCTAGATGAAGATGAACAAATTAATGACACTAAATAAATATCCAAAAGACACATGTGGATTGGTTTAAAATTGAGAACTTAGACACAAGGAGAAGCAAGTCTATTAAATTATTTGAGTAGTATAATGGTATTATCACACTCTAAAGGTATTATCAATGGTATGTTTAAAGAATCCAAGGCAAAAAACTTGAAATGTATTGGGTAGCATAATGTTACCCTTTCGGATCAAGTGACACACACACAAAGATTTGTAAAAAGACTAAGGCAAAAGTGTGGTATCAAAAAGATGGAATAATGCCTCTTCAAATAATAGAGTGATGTAGACACAAAATTCATTTTGACATAGCATGAAAAAAATAGATAGATTAGACTCAAAAACCATGCAATAATGGATAAAATGACATAAACATCTAAATGTAATGTCCTAAATCCTATAATTGACAAGGTTGCATAGTAATATCAAATTCTATCTATATACATGCCCTTTAGAGGATTTTAAGTGTTAATATAAAAATAAAATTGCATGAAGTAGTAGGGTTTTTACACCTTCCCTCCCTTCTCCCAAGATATTATATGATGACATAGAAATTTGGGCTACTTGCTATGCATCAACAATATTTATACGATAAGTGGGGTTGTTCTAAAACTATAGGCTTCATGCATCTAAATAGTCCCAAGTATGGTTAACACTAGAGATGAAATAATGTCAATTGAATTCATGCTAGCTAACTTACTATACAAGGGTCTATTCCTTTGCATAGTGATTTCATCCATGTATTTATGAGTGAAATCCCCTCATTAGCTAGACCTGACTTGGGTTTTCATTATGATTGGAGAGGCTAGCCACTCAGCCCCATGGTAATTATAATATCTATACCCTGATTTATATACCCCACCATAGAGTGAGGTTGGTATGATGCTTGGAGATGAAACCCCAGATCAACACACCCCTAAAAAAACTTGTGAGGAGGCTATGAACTCCCACTCACAAGTCAAGTTACATAAAATAAATGACCAAGTGAAAAGACTTTAAGGTTGTGTTTAGATCACCCAAACCATATGGATTTGAGGAGAGCCTTAAAAAAATTCTTTTCACACCTTTGGGTAAGGCACAAATGTAAATAAAGGGTGTTTTTTGCTACCCAAGTTCCCTAAATGGGACGGGGGGAAAGTATACATGCTTTAATCAATTTGAAAAAATAAATAACTCCAAACAAATAAGACATAAAATACATATTTATTAAAAGAATATAACTAAGTGATAAAAGTTCATTTTAATACACCAAAAATGAAATGTGTAGTGAAGTTGTTTTAGCCCCTTAAAATTAGTTGAAAACTTGAAAAAATAACATTCACAAAGAAACTAAGCATAAAAATGTCTAAATTCCTTTTCGGCACCAAAATAGAATGTTCAATATTTAAACACTTGTACATTTCTGCCCTTTACTAGATAAGGTCCTGCAAATTTTAGAGGGTGTTTTCCTGACTTAAATCACTTTCATGAATGATAAAAAAAATCAAATTAATCTCTCGAGTTTCTCTATTTTTGTTACATATGTAGTGACATCGATCTATAGAGAATGATGCCTATTATAAGAAAATCGATGCTAGTTGTAATAAAACTAATGCCAGTGAACTTAAAATTGATGTCAGTTACCTATAAATGTATAGGCAAAACAAAATGTCTTGAAAAATATTTATTATCAAAAATAAGTATAAAATCTCCAAAAAAAGCTTTGTATCCTACAATAAAATGATTAGACAGAGAGCATGCAAGCTAATAAAACCAAGAATAACATCTTGAAACTTTCAAGAAAACTCAAAAACCAAGTTTTTATACCACATTCTACCCTACATAGGGACTGATTGTGGTTAGGACAAGACCAATGTTAATTAAGGTAAATCAATACCAGACACTATGTATAACTAAAAATAGAATACGAAAAAAATAGAGTAAAAACTCAAATTTTTAAGATGATCAAGCATTCATTAAAAAAGTTATGAGATGCACTTTGGTCTCCTTACTATATGAGATGTTTTAGGTTCTACTGGGCATGCCATTTTTAACCATAGGGATCCAATAATGGAGGTTAGTATCATGTTAGTTCAAGAAAATAAAAATTCAAACAAACACACTAACACTTAAAAACCTAGATCTTAGGAGTGAGCTTAGTTAACAAAAACCAAATGAAAATCACAACTAAAATTAAAAAGACACACAATTCTTTACCTTCTTTGGGAGCTCCAAATGCTCTATTGAGTGGCATCCTTAGTTTGTGCTCAAAGAGTTTTTGACAATGGAGTTTGTGTCACTCCTCTCATTGGCACCATTATGGCTTGTGTTGGCTTGGCTCAATATTTTGACATTTTAACACTATTGATGTGAATCTCATACAAAAAAATCTACATTATAACTCTACAATATTCAAGCTTAAAATTCAATAGGTAAGGGATTATATTTATAGGCTTATGAACTGACCCCAACCCAAGGTGAGTCAAGGTGGAGTTAAGGCTTGAAATGGGTTTAAACCTAGCCTATGTGAGTCTAATATAACCCCATTATATTTAATATGTGTTAGTTACTCATGATTTTCAATGAATTGGCATGGGTCTCCAAAATGAGATATTTTAATATATTTTCAAAGATCTTGACAACTCACAAATGTCATGATGAAAGGTTAGGATAATTGAATTTTTTATTTTCCTTTTTTGAATTATTCATTAATTGCACATGGATAATTCAACTAGGAATTTAATTTGGTTTCACTTATTAATTATTTATGATTATAAATTTATCTCTTTCAAGATTTGAGTTTAGTTCATGTGCCCCACTTAATAGGTTCACATGACAAATTGACTATTGTGATGTTGCAAGATGATTAAGGATGAATTCGTGAGAGGTTATGATTTCATAAGGTAGGATACCCTAATTAGGGATGCCTTAACAAGATTATAAGCTTTGATGAATGATGCATAAGCTAATTTTGGATGTTAAGAGATTCTTAAGATTAATTTGCAATGGCTGGTAGAAATTAGTCTAAAGTCTAGTCGAAGGCTAGTGGTGGCTAGTTTTAGGTGTCTATAGAAACCACTTGTAATTTAGTTTCACCATCTTTACTAGCCTAACATCCCACACTTTCACCATTTTACAAGACCATTCCCACATTGTTCTACAACACATTAATCATGTTTTTTTATCATCATTTTTATTCTATTATATTTCTTGGGAGAACTACAATTGGCCTGAAGTTTATGTTGGACCTTGCATCCATAAAACTATGTAGGCAGTGTGCACTTACCTAGTGCATCTAGATTCAACTTGGTCACCCCCATCTTTTTATTTTTTTCCCCTATTTTATTTATTTGTTTCATTATCTCCTATATTCTAGGGGCATTTATCATCATCTTGTTTATTCTCTATTTGCACTAACATTATGATTAACCATTATTTATTATTTTATTTATTTTATTCTCTTTGTTTTGTGTTCTTTATTTTCTTGGTGTTTTGTTTGTTTGCTTGATTTTTGTGCCTCAATCCATTCTATGTTTATTCATTGGGTGATTCCCTATGCATTTTTATTGAATCCATCCATATTCATATGTCAACATTTTCATCATGGTTTTTATCATTGGTACATCATTTTCAATTCTCTATTAGATTATGTGTTAATCATTATGCATATTTCATTTATGTGCACCATTTTTTTATATTATGATGCCTACCATCACATGCTACAACAAAAATTATCTTGGGAAGTCTTACAAGCAATGTGACCACAATGACACTCCTTGGCACCTAAAACTTCCAAATCTACCTAGATCATTCCCAGCATACATAGTAACTAACACAAAATAATTTTAATCCTTGCTAGTGAGGATGTGCATCTCCATACTAACAAGTTACCTAAATTCATTTTTCTCCTATGTACCAATTTTCCATCTTCATGGTACCAATGATTATAACCACCTCTGGTAAAATCATTGTATACCATCCCACTTATGATTTTATTGATTCTAATTGCCTTTGAAAAAATAATTATGTATCATCCCACCCACTAAAATAGTGGTTATAACAGCCTATGGGTAAATCATTGTGTTTCAATCTATTTGGAGGTTGATGATTATAAAAGCCTATGGGAAAATTACTATATTTCATGTGCCAAACTAAGAAAAATTTTCATTGTGATAATGCTTATAACCACCTTTGGGAAACCCATTATCTCTATCCAACCAACTAGGGCATTTTTTTATCCTCGTAATGATTATAACCACCTATAGGTTAATCATTGTTTTCCCTTTTGATGATTATAACCACCTTTTGGTAAATCATTCTCTTGTTACCTTAAGCCTTTTTTAATGATTACAACTACCTTTGGTAAAATCATTACCTTTTTTAACCCACCTATGTTTATGATTACAACGCCCTGTGGACAAATCATCCTATTTGTCTACCCAATTAGGGAAGCTCCATATACCATTGATTATAACTATCTATGATCAAAATAAATATTTTCCACCCCATTTAATATTTTTGGTACCATTATTTCCTCATTTTTAGGGACCAATCTCTAACCCTTTTTTCCAACTACTCCCTTGAGGGGGCACCTACTTTAGACACTAGAAAACTACACACTTATAGTTATAGGTGTCAGAATGCCTCAAGACCACCTTAAATCCTACTAAAAACTTCCTAACCCCTTTTTACACCCTCTAAACTTAACTAAAGTCCCTATCCTACCCATTTATATTCAAAAAGTATTATTTAAAGACACCATTCAAAAATAGTTTTTGAAATCATTATTCACAAAACACTATTCACCATCACTGTTCACTATGGGATCCACTTTCACTATTCATGATGACATGGCATATGACATGTAAAGTGACATGGAAAATGACATGGCATGTGACCTAGAAAAATGACATGTAAAAATGATGTGGGAAAGTGACATGTCTTAGTACCCCACTTTTAGCCCCTTTTTCCAAGATGCTTAATGACCTAATTTAAGCATCACAAGGATCCCCACTTTAAATGGGTCGAATTTATCCTCAAGGGTAAGTAATTTGACTTGGTTTTTTATTTTAACATGAAAATAGCCTTCAAAATTGACTTACCTACCCCTTTCACACCTTGGGAGAGACAAATAGCCACCATTTTGGACTTCTTAGCCTTAATAAGAAACTTATCAGCCCAAATTGGAATCTTCACCCACCTTACCTTGACTCACCCATTCCCCCATAAAAATGGAACCATATTTTGTGGGATAACTCTTAAAAGTTATAAATGAGGAAAAATAAGGGTGTAACAAAGTCTTCGGTCCCATTTTCAAACCATGTGCACAATTCCTTTTAAAATTGGAATTTCATGCAAGGTAGGGAGACTTGACAACTCCCATAGGAATATTACACCAACACCATATTTGAACTTGGGGAAAAATGCACCATACTTCCAATATGACCTCTTTTGGCATGTTTCCTCACAAAAAAACTATAAATACCCCCCCTCTCCTTCACCCAAAGGAGAGGTTAAAAAGTGAGAGTATTGCTACCCAAATTTTATTATAGGTGTTCATCTATTTCAAGGAGGTCATTACTCTTCCAAATATTTGTGGAAAATAATTCAAAGTAATGAAGCTCTACCAAAATTGCCTCAAGACATCTTCATCAATAATTTTCATCAAACCATCTTCATCAATAAGCATCTACAAATATTGAGGTAATATTTAATTTTATTATTTCAATTTATTTATTTATTTCCTTTTGGCTTACCTTCCCTTAATATTTTCAATCCATTCACAATTATTTTCTTCATCCCTTCCTCATATTAAAATTTACCCTTTTACCTCTTTACCCCATTTTGTATCTTTGCCATATTCCTCACTTAACCTCGTTCATCTCTTTATCACACTTGACATATTATCTTCTTTGAATCATCTTTCCATTTACCCTTTTGTATATTTTAATCCTTGATAATTTACCCAACCCAAAAAAATAATCCTTTTGACCCTTACCATTTTACCCAAACCCCAAAACTATGGCCTTGCCTTGACTAGTTTTAGCATGTGCGAGATTTAGTCATTTTTATTTGAATAAGTATTTCATTTCATTTTATACTTAGCATTTATTTTCTCATTAATTTAAATTAAATTACCTTTATTTTATTTTATCATCTTTATTTGTTATTAGAGGAGTGGATTGACAACCATCCAAAGAAGCTTTAGCTTCTTGGATCTAGCACATGCTAGGCGGTCCACCCTGAATCTTTATCTAACCAACAAGCTTGTGGTAGTGTCATTTTATTATAATTATTCTTTCCAAGGAAAAAAGGAGTTCCCTCTTCATCTGGTGATCAATGAGTGAATGTTTACTAGGTACACACCCTTCATCTTGTGTTTCTATCTTTTCTCATATAAAACTAAGAAAAAATTGAAAATTAACAGAAACATTTTGGCACTCCCGGTGGGACCTAGAATCATATAGGTGCCTTTTTCTTCCAATTTTTCATATTTTTCATTTTCATGCTCTCCTCCTTTATTTTATGCTCATGAAATCTGAAATCTGAAATTTCCTTTGGCATAAAGTAAATCTTTACATTATTTTATGTTCATCAAATGAAATTTGAAATCCAAAATTTATTTTAGCATAAAATAAATCCTTGCATTCTTCTATTCTTATCAATTTAGAATCTAAAATTTCCTTTGGCATAAAATAAACCTTTGCATTATTCTATGTTCATTCAAAGACATCAAAATTTTCTTTTGGTTTAAAATCAAGTGCATTCATGGTTTGATTTCTTAATTAGCTCACATAGCTTTAATTAAATATGTAAATTAATCATAGATTCACTTTTATTCTTCACACACAAACCAAACCACTTTCATAATCAACACACCAAAACAATGATTGAGACAAGGTCTGACTTGGATTTCATCACCAAGTGGAAACCTTACCCCTACCCATTTTTCATACTTGGATTTAATCACCAAGGGTTTAACCAACTCTATTCTCTAGTGGAGTATAAACTCTGAATAAAAAGTATATTTTGGATGAGCATCTTGGCTCAGCTTTAGGTTCATGAAGTTTAGAGAGCAAGCCCCCAGTACCAAGCCACGTACCTAGTTCAGTGTAGAATTGATTCTTGAGTGCCTAAAAATCTCAAAACTAAACTTAGATGGATTTTTTTTGGAACTTTTTAAGCTAATTCCCTTCATACTCATTGAAGGCTTAAGCCAATAAGAGATAATTAAAACTCTAGGGCTTAATGTTCTTTAGAGCATGTTGATTTATTTTATTTTTTCAACTACTTGTTTGCGGTGTGAGGTTTGACTTCCTCTCTTTGGTTTTTCACATGGTCTTAACTAAACTACAAGAAATAAACCAAACCAAAATACTCACACATCCTTCTTCATCTTTACCCATGGAGTACATCTCAGATGTCAAGGTGACACCCCATGATTCTCCTCATATGCCACATTCACCTAATAGACCCTCAATAGTCTCCAAAGGGGATGCTAACTTTACTACCTATTTGGATAATAACCCAACATCCTTACAACATTACCTTTTCACCTTGGCCCTTCATGCCCCAACCTCTTCCATCTCTCTCTTGAAACCACCTTACAACATGCCACACCACCTCATGGTGGGTATCACCTCTAACCAACATTTTATTTTTCATGCTTCTTCTTCAACTCATAGCCCTCTAGTAGATCAAACCCAATTAAATGTCCCAACCACTACTCAAGTGACCTCAACCTTGAATGACTCATCTCACATGGAAGTGAGTGTGCCCCTTCTCACCGATACCCTACCAACTGTGGGTCAAACTTCCACTACTCATTCCTCTTCCACTCTTACCACTATCTAACCAACTAACACCCCTCTTAAAAACCTAGTACTTTTGATACCCCAAACACTTCCTACCATCCAAACTCAGGCACCTCTGAGACCCAACCCTCTTATACATCCATTCGACCAACCACAACTATTACCCAAAAAATAACATCCACCTCTTATCAATATGTGGCTAACCCACAAAGCCATATATCTCCCCCTACCTCTTCATTCATACCCACAAGTTCTTATGGGGTACCCCATCAACAAGCATCAACCTCTTACCACCATATTCCCTCTTCCCAACCATCCTATTAGTTTATCAATTCTACCATTCCCCAAACCCAACCCCAAATTGACCTGGTCAAGATGTTAATAAATAAAGTTAACAATATTGAATATTCATTTTTAAGATCCAACAACCTCATTTCCTATGACCAAATATGTAACAAACCCATCCATCCATCCATCCCAATCGATGCCTACCCTCCCAATGGGAACTCCCAAAATTTACTAAGTTCCAAAATAAGGAGGACCCCCAACAACATCTTAGGGCATTCTGGCACTCATCTTACCTAATCACCCATGATGACTCCTTACTTCTCCACACATTCCCCATGTCTATAGCTGGACTAGCCTTAGATTGGTATAGTGCCTTGCCTAAGCATTCTATCATCTCCTTCACTCAACTGGCCCAAAATTTATTCAAACACTTTTCAATCAATATCTCCAAGAGAGTCTCCATTACCAACCTCTACTCTATATATAAATATGAAGATGAATCCATTGATGATTTTGTCACTCATTGGAGAAGCTTAATAAACCAAATTTCCTGCCTATTACCTCAACTGGAACTCATAGAGATTTTTTCTCTAGCATGTGCAAAACACATTTCCTCCATTTTATGTGTCCAAAGTTTTTAGACATTTGATGAAGCCTTTACCATGGCTCATAAACTAATAAATAGGGGCATTGAATAAGGGAAGTTGAAGTTGAAAAATAAAAACTTAACTTACAAACTGAACAAGCCCTCTTCATCCAAACTCAACAACCTAACTAATAACAATACCAAGGATAAAGTGACTGCTAATGCTATTATCCTCAAATCCGCACCTCCACCATCTACCAACCAACAAAACTCAAGGAACCAAACCTATAATTCCTTAAATCCTTCAAATCAAATAAAATAAATGTGTAATAATTAGATGTAATTAACTCCACTTGGAAAACCTTATGCTTCTATTTTGTAAAAGTTGTTAAAAGCCAACATCATTCAACTTTCACTGATTAAACCACCTCAATAATTTAATCTTTCTCTCCCCATGTTAGGATGGTATAATGAGAATGATCACTATGTCTTTCATTGAGTCATAGGGCATGATATTAACAAATGTAATGCCTTTAAGAATCTTGTCCAATCCCTCATCAAAAAGGGGGAGCTTAGATTAGATAACCCCAATGCTCCACCAAATCAAGCTCTCAACATATTCAAATAGCCTTTTCCAAACCATTCTCCCACCAAAAATGAGAGCAATAATGTTGAATCCTCTCCCAACACCCATATGATCAACATGGTTCATGACATGCTCGATGACAAAGAAACTACTCATCAACCTACCAATTCCCCTCTACCTATGAAAGAGGTAGAGTTACCTTCTACCCCTTTGAACACTAAATAAAAGAAGTAACCATACCCAAACCTTTAATAGAAGCTTCCACACCTATCTCCCCCATTATAAAACCATTTGAAAGTTATCTCACAAGAAAAGATAGCCTTATCCACCGAACCTCTAATTATGGAACCTTCTATCAAGATCCAAGACAAGGGTAAGAAAAGAAAACTAGAACCCCCAACCCCTTATTCGGTGAACCAACCTAGCACTTCTAAAACCTCCACCTAACCATCTAAAACCTCTGCTAAACTAACCAACCCTTAACAACTTGAAACAAATAAAATAGTTAAACCTCCTTCAAAACTAATAAAAATAACCAAGGTGATAAAACCACAAAGGAACCTAAAATCCCAAATTTTACCTCTTTCAACCTTTCCCTCCATCTTGAGTCCTCATCCCTCTACCTTGAGCATGAATCCCATTATTTATACTAAAACCCTACCACTTCTACTAGTTATACCATCACACTTCCTTTCTAAAACATATCTCCTACCAACATTGGCAATACCTAAGCTACCTAACTTACTATCCTCTTCTTCTAGCTCATCAACCATATTACCTAAACCAAAGCCATCAAGCAAACATATCAACTTAAAAACACATATCACCAAACAATCTTCTATCTTGACACCCAAACCAAAAACCACCAAACCCCTACCACCTTTAGTGGAGTCATACTCAACCATTCTCTGAAGGTTATTGAAAACCTCCTCCTTAACCTTACCACCTATCAAATGTTTCCAACCTATCAAAACTTTTGACCCTTCATGTCCTCAACCAAAATAGTTTAATGTGAGCTTAGTCTGTGCATACCATATGATACCTGGGCATGACACATAGCATTGTAAATCTCTCCAAGAACTAATCTATAACTTATATGAGGATAATATGTTATTAGATAAACCTCCCTTAACCAAGCCATCCCAACCTAATTGATAAACCAAAACTACCCCACCACCCATAACTTTTGTAGTAAAAACTAATTTTAGGAAGGCTCCCAAAACTAAAAACCTATCACCTCCAACACCTTTGCATGAATCATGTTCAACCATTTTACAAAGGTTATTACAAACCTCTTCCTTAACCTTTTTTCCTATTAAACCTTTTGACCCTATCAAAACTTTCAACCCTTCATGCCCAAAACTGTCATGGTATAATGACCACCATGTGTGCTCTTACCATATGATACTTGGACATGATACAAAACATTACAAGGCTCTTAAAACCATTATCCACCAAATTTATGTCAAGGATAATATGTTATCAAATGAACCTTCATTGAGCCCATTATCAACCTAATCATCAACCAAGCCTACCCAACACTTGCCTATTCCCCCATTCTCACCTAAGAGTAAAGAAGAACTGAAGCAACAAACTAAACTAAAACTTCATTTTATCCACACCATCTATAGGTTTACCCACTCTCAAATCCAAAAAAAGGATAAGGGAAAGGTTAAAATGTCCATTCCATAGACATACCCTTCAAAACCATAACATTCTAACCAAACCCAACCACAAACACCTTAACTTTGGGATCTTTTTCCCACCCATGTGAAGATTAAATTGGGGGAACTTTCCTTCCATAAAGATTTAACCATTTATTAACTTCAACCATACATTAACCATTAACTGAACTAACCCTTATATTTTTTCCTCAACCTATCAACCAAACCTACCTATCAACCCAACTTGAACCAAGTGGTATATCAAATTGGGGGAACCCATTTAGACACCACTAACCTATTTGGGATACAAATTTTCCCATTAAACCATTGGATATTACCCACCTCCATTAAAGCTAACCAATCTTACCTCAAACCTTAGGACTTCAATATCAAAGATCTCATCCTAAAGGAAAACCAACATGTGACCAACATGGAGAAGAGTAAATGAGGCAAGTTTGCTTTCAATTGCCTTAGACCCTACATCATCACCCATAAGTATGGATCAAGAGCTTATCATTTGTCCTCTCTCAAAGTCAAACTAGAACCTGAGCCTCTCAATGCTTCACATCTGTATTCATTTTTTTGTTAAATAAGGATCAATCTCACCTATCTATCTAACTTAAGCTCATCCCTTGATTATATGATTTTAACCTTCACCCACCTTCTTCCTCCCATTTTGAGGACAATTGATTACAAGATATAACCATGTGATTAACTATGATAGTCATGGCCTAATCCTAAATATAGGTACCATGGGTCTAACCATAGCATAGTTCTCATGGATACTTTTCATATCTTAGAAGATGGAATCCCATGGTCATTCTCTCTCAAAACCACACCCTTTCACATATCATTAACCTTCTTGTGTAAATTTTTCACCTCATAAAGGTAAACCTCTAAACCTAATTAGATCGATCTATGTCTAAACACATTTCATCTTACAACAATTAATTGGGTCAATATCTTAAGCATTACAGACTACTCCCTCAAAGGACAACTGACCAAAAACAAAAATAAAAATAAAAATTTCCACATGTAAGGTAGACTACTCCCTTGAAGGATAGCTATGAAGAAAATTAAAACAAAGCCAATAAGCTTAGACTAATCCCTTGAAGGATGGCTGAGTCAACTTTGTCAAAAGTAGAGTAATTTCATGGAAGCTTCCCACATCAATCAACTTCCCATATATAAAAATAAATCAAAAGTCCGACTTTCAAAACCAATTCTAAAGTTTAAATCAGCTCTCAAGTAACATAATAAGTTCGAAGCCACAATTGGCTTTCCCATGTGAACTTCCCACATTTATTAGTCTACATCTAGCATATGACATGGACTTGTCTAATACTATTCTTAGGTCACCTATAGAAGGGGCAAACTAATTCACATGAGGCTATCATACATATCACCCATTACCCTTCACATAACCTATCACCCATTTTCCCTTTTGACTATTTGTAAATCAAGGGATTTAGAGCTTACTTGACACCCTATGATCAAGAAACTTTTTTATCAACTAACAACCATTCATGTGTAATGTTCAAAGGGCTTATATTCATTAATATGATCCCACTTTGGGTCCATTTTTTATCCTTATCAAAAATAAAGCATTGTGCCCTATTATCATCTTAATGTACTTGGTTGATGTTTTCATCACAACTTTTATCATCTAACATTGCAATAAAAATAGTCATTCCTTTTACATTGAGTGAGAATACACCAAACATCACCATACCATTCATAACCATAACCATAACATTCATAAGTATCCACCCAATCATAACCATAACCATAACATTCAACCACCAACATCCAACACATTTTATACATGTTTATATTAAACTATGTAATATTTTATTTAGGGTGCGAGGAGTCACATGACAAATTTAATATTTTATTAGATTACACATAGGCATACAATATTTTCCTACCTATGCATTAGACCAATTATCTAGTGACTCTAGATTTGTGTTCAATCATCCTTTTACTTAATCCATAACATTCCCTATCTAAAAAACCACTAAAGGGTATACTCTATTCTCCTCTCTCACATTCATCCCCATAGAGAAAGAATCAAACTCTGCTCTGGGTATTTTACAATGATACATTCACATTCTTGCCCCTTTTCCCCTCCTATTCCTACTAGCCCACTACCATATGCTCTAAGCATCAGACCCCAAACATTGGTAGTGTCTACTTAAACATGACAGTCTTTTCTTTTGTGCCGATTGAATGTTCATTCATAGTAAGGGAACACCATCTTCTCCCAACCATGCAACCTATGGTTGGTTAGGCCAAAACTAGTGAAACTAATAAGTCATTGGTTTCATGGAGCTGGGATAGAGGATGTAGACATGGCCACCATTTGTCTAGCCTACCCATGTAGCCCTTGGGTCAAGCAAGGTCCATCCTCTATTGCTCACCATGTTGCTAACTTCCTTACTTGTAGAATCTCCTTGACCATCAAAGAAATTCTTTTTAAGTCATCACTTCACTACTACCCTTAAAACTTAGCTCATAGCAGTGATGAACCTTAACCATAACAACTCTGTAGATTCAGATAGATACCCACCTCTTAAAACTTGGCTCATAGTGGTAAACACTATCTCTAAACTCCTACCCTCACATAATTTCAGAAGGTGTAACCTCCTAAAAAAAGCACCTCTTCTTTAGATTAGTTCTATTGAAGGTTGTTTATGTTGTTAGGCCTGGTATTCCCTTTCATTATAACCTACCTTACCCATCCATGCCTCTCATCCTATGACATATGGGATTATTATGGTAAGTATTCACCAATTTACACCAGACACTTTCACCCTTACCTTCACCATAACCCAACACCTCTATGCTACAAAAAACTCCACCATTAGCCCAAACCAGCCCTTATGGTTCATCTAATTGGGTCAACCCACTTGGATACCACTAAACCAACCCCTATTTGGAACTACATTAGTTTGATGTCCATGGACTATGTAGGCATTTCTTACAAGTAGCTTGAGTACTAACATTTCCCTTTCCTTCCCTTCACCATCAACCATGAGAAAACCAAAACTAACCTTATCTAGTTTTGACCTCTTACCAATTTTGCATCCAACCAACTTGACCTAAACTTTATGGTCTTTTAAATCAAGGCATCCCATTTTCAAGCTACCAGCCATCCTTTTAATCAAACTACTTTGGCTTGATTTCCATTTCGACTATGTAGGCACCACTCATGAGTAGTTTAGCTACTAAAAAGTAACTCCCCATTTCCTAACTAACTATTGTCACTAACCACACCCCTCACCTAGGGCATCCTAAACCAAGACCACCTTGAACATTATTTCTTGGCACCCTTGGGTTCTAACACCACCTACCTTGTCCACCATTTTTTCTAGCTTATTAATCTCTTTTAATCACTTGTCTAGCTTGTCAATCTCTTTTAACACAAGAGTTGACAACATTGCCCATTGGCCCCCCTCTTCTCTCCTATCTAGCCATTATCTCCTCTATTTTATTGGCCTCCCTATTGCTTTCCTATTCTTTTGCTTTATTTCATGATTTGTGGCCCACTTCCCCACCCACCTTTTGCATTTTCTACCTCTCTTTCACCTTATTACCAACCTTTCCCTTTATCCCCTTCAACTTCATTCTCCACTCTCATCATATCCCCTCCCCCTTGGCTATTTGTCATACCCCATTTATCACTCTTTTTTCCTCACCCATTCCACTTTGTACTGTACATCTTGCAAGATTTCTATTTATTTTGTTGCTGTACTTTTTCTTTACATGTACCACCACTCTCTACCATTATGCCACTCTTCCCTCTATACCCATTTTCCATTCTTCTTGTTTTCTTTTTTTCCATCTTTTCATCCTTTTTTATCATCCCTTTTTTCCTCCACAACTAGTTTCTCTCTCAGTATTTATCCTTTGAGAATATTTCCATAATTCCCCTTTTCTTCTTACCTCTTTTTTCCTATGGCCCTTTTTCCTCTTTTCCTCTCGGTACTCACTTATCTTTTGCATTTGTGTGAGTATTTGTGCTTTATATTTCTATTTTAATTATTCCTTTTTATCATCCCTTATCTTCATCTCATTCTTTCACCCCTTACATTTCCCTTTTCTTTCTCTCTCATTTTCATCACCAAATCCTTCTTCTCAATCTTTTTAGACTTATTTTCAAGCCTTTCATGGCCACCCAACCATCAGGTTTTCCATCCTTCATTCTCCATCCTTTTCATTTCTTCACTTCTACCTTTTATTTTCCTTTTCTCTTCATCATTACCTAGCACTCCTTGTTTTTCATCCATATGACCATGCTTGGCTCCTTTCATCCCCCTTGGTCACCTCGATGCTTCTCTTTTCATCTATCTCCTACTCAGTCTTTTAGTGTTTTTTTCTTGACATGTTTCAGTGCTTTCTCTTTTTACCTCAGTCATAAGTCATGTGACCAAAAAACATGTGTAAGTACCACCAGCTATTTGGAAGAAGTTTCCTTCCCCATCCCCTTGGGCTTGCTCATTTTATATCCCTTTTACTCTATTCTTTCACCGCCATTGGAATCAAGCTAAAATCCATCTTCAAATGGGAGATTTGGGATATCTATGTGCGAACACAACCTACTCCCTTAATTAATTAATTTTTTCTATATTCCAAATACCCTTGACATATTTCTTATAATTCCTTCAAAACTCAATGCTTACTTATTTTGGTTCCCCACTGGCTCAAGTGTCAAGGGTTTAAATCTTCATCATGACCCATTTACCCACTCTGCTATTTTACTTCCCTAAATCATTGAACCATACCCCTTCCATAGCATGTTCATGACATTATTGTGGAGTATCCACAATGTCAACTTATATGTATGGTGATTAAAGACCTCATCAGATCACTATGACAATTTGAGTAGTACCAGATTTCCTACAGCTTAGTATGGCCTATTTCTCTCATTTTTTTGGTGGTAAAAATTTCAAAATTATTACCCCTTTATTTTATTATGACCTTATTTTTGCCCTACCCATATTTGGACTCTCCCATTCTTTTCCACCTTCATTTTTATCTATGAAATCATCACCTTTTCATATTGAGGCAACTAGTTACCCAACACTCCCAACCTCAAAAGAACTACATTAGACTTGAAGTTCATTTTGGACATTATGTCCATGGAGCTATGTAGGTAGCATCCACTTTATTAGTTCATATGGCATTCACTTAGCCACCCAATTCCAACCACACAACCACCTTGCCCATGTCTACCTCAATGTTGGCTATTTTTTACCTAACCTATTTGCATGTTTTACAATGTCCTCACCATAGTCTTTTTGACCATGCCAACCAATTTTTCCATGTTGAAAAATTGAACATTTAATATTTTGAACCAACTAGTACATGACCCATCAATTGATGTTTTCCATGAGATCACTTCCAATTTTAGTTACCTACACATGGGATCACTCCTGAATTTGGATACCCACATAGGCATTACCCCTTTTGTTATGAAGGCTAACAACTGTACCTAGTCATCACAATAATGGTCATGTGGTCTATTGGTGACATGTCTTCTTATCACTAAAATTATTTTACCAACATTGGTAGCTTTTATCTTTACATAATCTTGACTACCATGCTTAGTCATATTTAATGCACCTATTGGCATCTCACATGTCCCACTACCTTATGGCACCACCTAGTGCTTCCCCACCAACTGCTTATCAAACCTACACCTGATTTGGCCTCTCCTCATCAACTCTTAGTTTGAGGGGGAACACCTCCTCCCATACTCAATTCACCTTGAACTTTGAACAAACAATCTTAATTCAAATTTGCATAATAAAAAGGGGTAAAATATAGAAACTAGAAAACTACATACTTACAGTTCTAGATGTCTGAATACCTTAAGACCACTTTAAATCCTCCTAAAAACTTCCTAACCCATTTTTCCACCCTCATAACTTAACCAAAGTCCTTATTCTACCCATTTATATTTAAAAAGTAATATTTGAAAATACTATTCAAAAATAATTTTTGAAATCACTATTCATAAAAAACTATTCATGAAACACTATTCATTATCACTATTCACTATGAGACCCACTTTCACTATTCATGATGACATGGCATATGACATGGAAAGTGACATGGAAAATGACATGGCATATGGCATGAAAAATGACATGGTATGTGACTTGGCAAAATGATGTGGTAAAGTGACATGGCTTGGTACCCCACCTTTAGCCCTTTTTCCAAGATGCTTAATGACCTGATTTAAGCATCACAAGGGTTCCCACTTGAAATGGGTTGAATTTATTCTCAATGGTAAGTCATTTGACTTGGTTTTGTATTTTTACATGAAAATAGCCTTCAAAATTGACTTACCTGCCCCTTTCACACCTTGGGAGAGATAAATAGCCCCCATTTTGGACTTCTTAGCCCCAATAAGAAACTTATCAGCCCAAATTGGAATCTTCACCCACCTCACCTTGAATCACCCATTCCCCCTTTGAAAATGGAACCATTTTTGTGGGAGAACTCTTAAAATTCATAAATGAGGACAAATAATGGTGTAATAAAGTCTTCAGTCCCATTTTCAAACCATGTGCACAATTCCTTTTAAAATTGGACTTGCATGAAAGGTAGGGAGATTTGAAAACCCCCATAGGAATATTATACCAACCCCATACTTGAAATTTGGGAAAAATGTGACATAATTCCAAGATGCTCTCTTTTGTCATGTTTCCTCATAAAAAAACTATAAATACCCCCCCTCTCCTTCACCCAAATGAGAGGTTAAAAAGTGAGAGTATTGCTACCTAGATTTTATTTCAAGTGTTCATCTATTTAAAAGAGTTCATTAATATTTAAAATATTGGAGGAAAATAATTAAAAGTAATGAAGCTCTACCAAAATTTCCTCAAGACCTCTTCATCAACAATGTTCAACAAACCATCTTCATCAATAAACATCTACAAACATTGAGGCAATCTTTTATTTTGTTATTTCAATTTATTTATTTATTTCCTTTTTTTCTTCCTTCCCTTAACCGTTTCACTCCCTTCACCATTCTTGTCTTCATCCCTTCCTCATCTTACAATTTACCCTTTTACTCCTTTACCCCATTTTGCCTCTTTGCCATATTCTTCACTTGACCTCTTTCACCTCTTTGTCACAATCAACATATTCTCTTCTTTTACTCATCTATCCATTTACCCTTTTGTCTATTTTCAGCCTTGATAATTTACCTAACCCAACAAAATAATCCTTTTGACCCTTACCATTTTACCCAAACCCCAAAACTATGGCCTTGCCTTGACTAGTTTTGGCATGTGCTAGATTTAATCATTTTTATTTGAATAAATATTTCATTTCCTTTTGTACTTAGCATTTAATTTCTAATTAATTTAAATTAAATTACCTTTGTTTTATTTTATCATCTTCATTTGTTATTAGGGGAGTGGATTGACAACCATCTAAGGGAGCTTTATCTTCTTGGATCTAGCATATGCTAGGTGTTCCACCATGCATCTTTGTCTAACCAACAAGCTTGGGGTAGTGTTGTCTTATTGAAGGTATTCCTTCTAAGACAAAAATGAGTTATCTATTCATCTGGTCATAAATGAGATCATGTTTACCAGGTACACACCCTTCATCTTGTGTTTCTAACTTTTCTCATAGAAAACTAAGAAAAAAGCAAAAATTAACAGAAACACCTACAATTCATCCATTACCATTAAAGACATAGGCATACATTACCTTTTCACTCTTTGATAATATGTTCCTATGCCTATATATTTCAAATGCCTTCCCAAATAGGTGTAAACTATAAACACCTAAAATTGGCCACAACTAGTTTCTGATCAAACTTCAGACTGATTCTTACCAACCATTACAAATTAAGTCTAAAAATCACTGAACATCCTAAATTTGATTGTGTATTATTTATCAAACCTCAAAATCATGTCGATACATCCTTAATTGGGGTATCTTATCATATGCAACCATAACCTTTCATAGATTCATCCCTACTCATTTTGCATCATAACAATATTCAATTTGGCCTATGGACCTATTAAGTAGGGAACTTGCACACTTAAATAAAAAATTTTAAATAATAAAAGGATAATCAAAATAAATTAACAAGCTAAACTAGATTAAATACCTAGTTGAATTATCCATTTGAAATTAATGAATAACTAAAAAAGGAAATTCAAAAATTCAAAATATCCTAGCCTTTCACCATTGCCTTTATGAGTTATCAAGATCTTTGAAAATATCCTAAAATATCTATTTTGGAGAGCCTTCCTTAGTAATTCTAAATCATAATTACTTGATAACTATTAACTCTAATGGGGTTAGATTTGACTCACCTAGGTTTAGTTTGAACCCATTCCAAGCCTTAACTCAACCCTAACTCACCTTGAGTGAGAATTAATGGGGTTATATAAATATAATGCCTTGCCTATTTAATTCTAATAAATTTTACTACAAAGCTATTATTCACAAATATCTTTAAGAAGCTCTTATAAGCCAAAGCTATAAAGCAAATTTGGAGAGAGACATAAGCTATTTTGTTGCAAGTAGTGTTATAATGCCAAAATCTTGAGCCAAACAATCACAATCCACATCAAATATAATGATACCAAGGAGAGAAAGAGACAAAAAGATTCATTTACCAAAGATTTCTTGATTCACAAGCTAGGCAAGCCACTCAAAAAAGCATTTAGAGCTTCCAATCAAGGTAAATGATTTATATCTTTTGTGTTTTAGTTGTACTTTTACTTAGGTTTTGTTAC
The DNA here is from genome assembly GCA_037957365.1 of Torreya grandis. Lineage (NCBI taxonomy): Eukaryota > Viridiplantae > Streptophyta > Pinopsida > Cupressales > Taxaceae > Torreya > Torreya grandis. Next base: position 1,740,554 of record JARHVA010001958.1, read on the forward strand.
TAATATCTCCCTAAGTTATAGGCTATGAGTGTAAGTGTTAGTGTGTTTTTATGAGTGTTATCTTTTAGATTTTGTTTTCTTTCTTGTTGTAACTCAATTTAGTCTATGTGCATTTATTGGGTGATTCTTTGCACATTATTCTTGAATCCATACATATTCATATGTTAACATTGTAATCATGGTTTTTATCATTGGTGCATTATTTTCAATTGTCTATTAGATCATGTGTCATTCCTTATAAATATTTTAGCTAAGTGTATCATGTTATTCTATCATGTTGCCTACCATCATGTACTGCATTAAAAATTAGCTTGGGGAGTCTTATAAGCAATGTAGCCATATTGATACTCCTTAGCACCTAAAACTTAATGAACACCCAAATCATTCCCAACATATAGATTAACTAAAATATCAAATAATTTTAATCCTTATTAGTGAGGATGCAGACCTCCATATTAGTAGGTTGACCAATTTCATCTTTTTCCTTTGTACCAATTTTCCACCATCATGGTACCAATGATTATAACCACTTCTAGGAAAATAATTGTATAGTATTTCACTTGAGATGACACTAATTATAACTACCTTTGGAAAAATCATTATGTATCATCCCACTCATTAAGTTAGTGGTTAGAATTGCCTATGGTAAAATCATTATGTTTCGATATATTTGGAGGTTGATGATTATAATTTCCTATGGGTAAATCAATATCATTTTTTTTCTCAACTAGGACAAGTTTTCATTGTGATAATTCTTATAACCAGCTTTGGGCAACCCTTTATCTCTATCCACCCAACTAGGGCATGTTTTTATCCTACCAATGATTATAATTACCTATGGGCAAATCATTATTTTCCCTTTTGATTATTATAACCACTTTTGGAAAAATTATTATATTGTTACTCTAAGCCCTTTTCAATGATTATAAACTCCTTTTGGAAAATAATTGCCTTTTTTTGTCCCACCTATGTTGATGATTACAACTACCTATGGGAAAATCATCCTATATGTCTGCCCAACCTGAGCAACTCTATATACCACTAATTATAACTTCCTATGGGCAAATCAAACTTTTCCACCCCATTTCATCTTTTTGGTCTCATTGTTTCCTCTTTTTGAAGGACCAATCATCGACCCTTTTTATCGATGGATCCCTTGAGGGGGCACCTACAATCATACATTGATGTTAAATTTTTAGGCATACAAAACCTTTTCAATTTTTGAGAATACATTACCATGCCTATAGTTTGCATGCCTTATTAAATAAGGGAAAAATATAGACACCTAAAACTAGCCACAACTAGTTTTTTATTCGGATTCAAATTGATTCCTAAAAACTATTGAAAATTAAGCTTAAGAATCACTAAACATCCCAAATTTGATTACATATCATTAATCAAGGATCATAATCATGTTCATACATTCCTAATTAGGGTATCCTATTGTATGTAATAATAACCTCTCATGGATTCATCCCTAATAAATTTTTGGCATCACAATAATTAATTTGGCCTATGGGCCTATTAAATGGGGCACTTACAAAATTTAATTAAATCTTAGAAATGCTAAAATACTAATCAAAATCAATTAAAAAATTAAACTAGATTAAATTTCTAGTTTAATTATCCCTTTGAAATTAATGGATATCTAAAAATGAAATTCAAAAATTCAAAATATCCTAGCCTTTCATCATTGACTTTATGAGTTGTCAAGCTCTTTGAAAATATCCTAAAATATTTATTTTGGAGAGCCATGCATAGTAATTGTAAATCATAATTACTTGAGAACTATTAACTCTACTAGGTTTAGATTTGACTCACCTAGGTCTAGTTTGAAGCCATTGTAAACCTTAACTCAACCCTAACTCACATTGGGTGAGAGTTAATTCATAAGGCTATAAATACAAGGCCATACCTCTTCATTTCTAGGCTTGGATATTGTACAGTTATTATGCAATATTTATTTAATAAGACTCATATAAATAGTGTTATAATGTTAAAATATTGAGCCAAACAATCACAAGCCACATCAAAGCCAATGGTATCAAGGAGAGAAGGAGACAAAAAGATTTATTTACCAAAGACTTCTTGATGCACATGTCGAGCAAGCCACTCAAAAAAGCATTTAGAAATCCCAAGGAAGGTAAATGATTTTGTGTCTTTTATGTTTTACTTATGCTTTCATCTAGATTTTGTTTCTAAGATCTCCCAAAGTTCTAGGATAAGAGTGTAAGTGTTAGTGTGTTTTTATTAGAGTTTTTATTGTTTGATCTAACACTATACTAACCTCCTTTCTTATATTCCTATGATCACACATGAGACCCAAATAGATAGAAGGGATGTGGCTAGTTCTTTAGGTGATTTTAGATATGGGGAGGAGCATGCACCTATTAACAAACTCTGATAGGATATTAGAGCTTGGGATAGAGAGATTAATGGATTGTATCAAAATTTTGCTAGGTTATAGGGTGTAGTAGATGGTAGAAGGGATCAAACAACTGAGATTAGATGACTAAAATCTAAGGTTGATAGATTATAGGAAGTTATAGATGGGATGGATGGGGATGGCATGGCTATAGCATTGGTTACACATGATGTAGAAACAAAATTGCCAGACTATATTAACATGTCACTAAAAGCAGGAGAGGGACACAACTCAGATTGAGCTAGTAGAGGTGAGATTACTACTAGTTGGATAAGGGTAGATTTCCACTATGGATATAGTGATGAGGACCATAGAGTAGGCCACATGCTATAGGATTTTTTATGAGGAGGATGTATCACATGCTTAGATGGCACCATAATTTAGGGAGTACTCTATGATATAGTTGGAATCTACTAGATATGTTTAGCTAGTGGAGTCAAAGAGGTTAGTGGGATAGGTACAACATGTGATGGGTCCTCCAAAAGGCACACCATGATGCGAGGAGCTATTCCAAATACTAGACATTCCATCTGAGGGATAGGATGAGTCAGATATAGGAGATATTTGATAGATTGATTCAGTGATGTATACATATTTTGAGATATACCTTTTTGTATAGACACATTTTATATATATAATCAAGATGTTTTATGGGACTTTATATAATGTGGTGTAGAATTTGATGGACTTTTTATTGGTTTACATGGACTTTATATATGATTGAAAGATGTATTGATATATTATAACACTAGTTATATTTGTTGAATTTTGATTTATGCTAGCATGTTTTAATTATTTTAACATATTTATTATGGATGTATGACTTATGTATGATTGGGTGAATTTCATGGATTTAAAACATGACATAGTTGCATTTATTTTGTTTATATTCTTTGCATTGGATTTCCAACTATATTTGATATCTGAGAAACCTAATGTTGAATATATAATAAAACACATTACCACCAATGGTATTGAATACTAATGATGAATGTTGATATTTTAAATATATGAACAGAAATGAAGAATAAATTTTGTAGAAGAAAAGTACATCATGATATAGAAAAATCTGAACCATAATATATATGCTTTTCACAAAATAATCATTTTTTAAACACAAAAAATAATAAGTAACAACAAGATTTGAAAATAAAAGTAATCTAAATGATTGAAACACACACAAAATGATAATGTGATCATAATAACATATAAATAAACAAAGAGTAACTCAAACAGCAAAAAAAGATGACAATTGACAAAGTAAAGGAAATAACCATTGGAATGGCTAGAGATAAAATGAAGTGAAATAATCCATTGAAAAACTAAGGATAAAAAAATAGATAAAAATAACCAAGTGAATGGGTAGAGATAGAAAACAAATAATATAACAATAAAAACAAACAAAAGATGTAAAAATAAAAGTTGTAAACAAAATCAATCCAAGCAAGGAATAGACAATTGTAGCCAAGAGTGAGGCTAAGAACTGAATCAATTGAGGGAAAAGTGGAAGGATAAGTTAATCTAAGTTTAGGTAAATGGATGATGGGGAAGGCAATGGCTAAGCTGACTATAGAGACCCCATGTCTTTAATCATTACCTACATAATCCTCCTTAGACAAAGTGTATGTGGGGATATCAGGCTAAATGTACTTTTCCCAATATGGAAAGTGATGAGAAAGTGGATGATTGATAAATAATTTTGAATGTTTGATTAAAAGGATGCATGATTGATCTACCCTATAATGAGTGAACAATGTGGAGGATATTTTAGAATGGTAGATGTGTTGATATTGGTGTTTTTGTAAAGTTTTTGTGTTGTTATTTTTTTTTCTTCTTTTTATGTTTTTTTGTATTTTGGGATTTTTGAAATAAGAAACAAAACATTTTTTATCTATCATGATCAAGAATTCAACTTCACATATTGTAATAATAACCCTGAACTTAGAATGTTATAGGATAAATGACTAAAATTGACAAAATGACAAACTTGGGAATATATAATGGATAAATGAAAAGTGATGCCCCCAAGTAACTAGGGTAATTATAAAAAATGGTTTACTCATGTTTCCAAAAACTTGGTTTTCACTATGGTACTTATCCAAGAGTGTCAGTAAACTAGTTTTCACATATGGATGATCTATGTACACATTTTTGTTTTTGATTTTTGATTTACTTTAATTTGTTATTTTTTTTTGTTTTTTGACTTTGGATATATCAATAAAAACATATAGAACAAGTTTATACATAGAATATTTTAAAGTGCATGATGTTCATAGGTTCATCAAGCTCCTCTCCATCTTCTATGGTTAGTTTTTAAGTTCCTAATCTATATTTAGAAATAACAATGTATGGAACTTACTAGTTAGGCTCAAATTTCCCCTTCTCTCATTCAGGATTAGTGTTTCATTGATTCTCCTTGAGAATAAGATCTTTGATTACAAATTCCCTATCTTTAATCTAATTATTATAGCTACAGATAAGGGTATTATGGTAAAATTACAAACGTTTTAAAGCATTAATTCATTTCTCATCCAAGAGGTCAAGTTCACTTAGGCATGAATTTTGATATGATTCTTAATCTATGATTTGTTGTAATGATATCCATAAATATGGAATCTTGACCTCAATGGGAAGAATAAACTCACTACCATAAACAAGGGAATAATGGTTTACCCCCATGGGTGTACGGATACTAGTGATATATGCCCAAAGGGTGGGATATAACTATGTATGTTAGTCATGACCAACTTCATTGATAACTCTCTTAAGAATGCAATTTTTTTTTTCTCAGCTTGGTCATTACCTTGCAGGTAGTAAGGAGTAGACCATTTTTATTTGATATGATAGGTTTTTCAAAAATCCTTAACATGTTTATTTTTGAAGGATTAACCATTGTAAAAAATGAGAATGAAAGGAATACCAAAGAAACAAATAATGTGGTTGAGGACAAACTTAGAAATTTGCTTTCTAGTGACATAAGTGGCATTGCCTCAACCCACTTGGTAAAATACTTGGTTGTAGTTATAATATGATTATGTCCATCAGAAGAACTAGGATTTATTTTCCCAATGAGGTCTAACCCCCATGTGGAAAATGGACAAGGTTTTGTGATAGGTTATAAAGCTTATGAGGGACTATGGATAAGATCTCCATGTTTTTGATAGGGTACACACTTTTTTACATAGTCGTATGAAACAAATTCCATTGTTGGACAATAATAACCTACCCAGAGAATCTTTTTCTCAAGGACCATACCACTTGAATGTGCTCTAAAAATTCCCTCATGAAATTCCCTAATTACTGAAGTAGATTCCTCAAAATTTAAATAGCATAGAAGGGTTTCATCATAGACTTGATGATATAGGGTGTTACCAAGGAATGTATAGTGAGATATGTATTGAATAAAGGATTTACATTAGTTAGATGATAAGTGAGATGGTAAAGTATTGTTATGAAGGTATGTGTAGATATTAGAGTACCACAAATAAGTGGGACCAACCACCTCACAAACCATTTTTGAATTGGGTGTATCATAAGTGGGTATCCTTAAGTACTCAACCAAAATTTTTTTATGTTTTATACTAAAATCTAGTAGGGATCCAATTATTTCCATAGCATATAATACTCAATTATTTATTCTTGGCACTTTTTCAAATTATGTGCACTCAAAATATTATTTTAATATATCCACCATCCTCTTGTAAGGGATTAGTTTATCATAATGGGATTGAAATTAATTAGTGACTTGATAGATGATAAGCTTGGAATCACCAAAAAAAAGGAGATGTTGGATTCTCCACTGAATTTCCATCTTGAGTCCTGCTATGAGACCTTCATATTATACTATGTTGTTTGTATAAGGTAATTCAATTTATAATGCTTTAAGAATTTAATGCCCATCAAGTTTTACCAATAAAATACCTACCCCCAAGCCATGATTTGTAAAGGAACCATCAAATAAAATATGTCATACTAGGGATTCATCTATAGATAAGATTGCATCATCTAAGAGTTTTGTAATGAGAGGTGCTTTGCCATTGAGTGGTGTTTATACCAATACATCTACTAGAACTTGTCCTTTGATTGATTTTTGGTTAACATACTCTAAATGAAACTCACTAAGAATAATAACCTACTTAGCCATCCTATAGGTTAGAGTGGTTCTGGATAAGAGATATTTAAGAGGGTCAATCTTGGCAATGATATTTGTTTGATTGTTAAACATATAATGTCATAGTTTTTGGGAATAAAAAATAATTGCAAGATAAGATTTTTCTATTTGAGATTAATTTAACTCATAGGATATCAATGTTTAGCTCAAGTAGTAGACTACTCATTCTTTCTCATGATCATCATGATGTGCTAAAAATATTCCAAGTACATATTAAGTAGCTAAAATATAAAAAAAAGGTTTACCCAAAATAAGTGGCATCAACATTAGTGGTTTGAAAGATATTATTTCATGTTTCTAAATGCCTTTTCATAATTTTTAGTACATGTAAAAGGAGTATCCTTTTTCATCAAAAAGGTAAATGGGTGACATATATCTACATGGTGAGAAATGAATCTTCTGATTGCCTATATTTTCCCTTGTATAATTCTAAGTTGTTTAAGATTTTTAGGTGGAGGCATATCCATGATAGATGAAAATTTTGAAGGATCAAATTTAATTCCACATTCTAAAATAATGAATCCTAACAACTTTCCTGATATTACACCAAACATGCATTTCTTTAGATTCAACATCATGTTGTACTCTCTCATGTGCTTAAAAATATAGTGAAGCACCTGAGGGTGATCTATCTTAGATTTACACTTAAACATAATATCATCTACATAGTCTTCTATAATATAATTAATCATGCCATGAAAAATATAAGTCATTGCCTGTTGATATGTAGCTCCAAAATGTTTCAAACCAAAAGGCATCACTTGATAATAGAATGTTCCTCATGGCATCATAAAGGATATTTTATGTTGATCTTCAAAAAAAAAAATCTAATTATAGCCTAAAAAACCATCCATTAAAGATAGCATCTCATGGCATGTAGTTAAATCAACAATCATATCTATGTTAGGCAATGTAAAATCATCCTTCGAGCATGGTTTATTTATATCATAGAATTACATGCATATTCTAATTCCTTTAGATTTTTTCAATACTGGTACAATGCTTGATATCTAGTCTGAGTAGTTAATTAGACATATGAAACCAATGACCAACTAATTCTTTAGTTCTTCCTTTACTGGTAGTGAAATCTTGGGATGCATCATATAGAGCTTTTATTTTATTCATTTTGAATCTGAATACACCACAAGATGGTGAACTACCAACTTATCGGGGAATCCAAGAATAACACACCTGTTCTGATCCCACTTGTTAGGATCTTGCTCCTCAGATAGAGCACAATATGATTACCAAATACAAGCAATTAAACATGCAGAATTATCCAGAAGTACAAGTAACTAGAATTCACAAATAACATAAAATATGAGAGACAATATACAATCTTGTATTAATACTCGTACAGAAAAGAATACAATAAAGAGACACCACTCTCTTCCACCTTACAGAGGCTTACCACACCTCAAGTGTACAGTAATTCTTCTTCAAAATTTCACTCTCCTACCAAAAATGGTCCCAACACACAACTCACACATAGAATTGGTGTTCACCTCTCCAACCAGTCAGTAATAACCTTGCCAGTACACCAAGCACTCTAAAGTACTTCAAGTAGATCTCCCATGAACCTGCAACTTGTAATTCAACAGACCATACTTACACATGTAGATCTCCTATGAGCTTGCAACAACCTGCAACTCAATGATCTTATAATGGAAGGATCTTCCTTGCCTTCCTTTTCAGCTTATCATTACAATACATGCCAATGGGTCTATAAATATATCCTAGACTTAAACAATAACTTAGACTCTTAGTTTACTAATAATAGACACGTAGCTCAAGACTCAAAATAGCCTTTACATGTAAACAATCAGTTCAACAAACTAACTGTTCATGCAACAAATAGTTCTGGAACACACAGGTGACTGACATCAGGCCCTGTCTAACTGGTGCTGACCGACGTCAGCCGACTCCCTACCGACACTAGTTGCCTTCTGCATTCATCATGACTGACGTCAGTTATACTGCCAATGCTGGTACTTCTAAAACTTTAGCAACCTCCTCTTCATCTGCATAGTTGAAGCTTTAAGCTCCACAACCTAAAAATCTCCCACTTGGAGATAAACATCTACAACTATACCTGTATCTGTACATCATCTAGTTTGCTCCCTTGGCTTTGTATCCCTCTTCAAGATCACTCTTGAAGACCAACCACCACAAATCTTGTGGTGTAACACCTATTATCCAAATCACCTGCCACATCCACATCTACAAACCATGTAGAAAATAACTTGACCCTGCATAGCATGTGCACCTACTACTGGTCCCTTTAAGAATCCACTGAACTGCCCTCCAATGCTTCTTTCCCAAATTGGCTCCAAACTTTTGACAACTCCCACTGCTTGGGAAAACTCAAGTCTAGTACATACCATGCACTTAACCTCATTATGTGAATCAAGACACTCTTCTGTGAACTATCCAACCATCGGCATGCTAACTGGTCTCACACAATCATCCTAAAACAAAGTCAACCTGTGACCTTCCATGTCTCTAGAACACACTCATGCCAAAGAATCTTGCTGCTCCCAAATTCCTCATGACATACTTCTGAACTAGCTTTACCTTTAGTTCAACAACTCCCTGTATATGTAACCCTACAACAAGCACATCATATAGTAATAGGATAATGTAGCTAATATTATCCAACCTGGTAAAGAGAAACACAATGATCAAACCTCCATTGTCCTGCAGCTTACTCAAGACCATATACCCAGGCCTTATGTCTCACATGTCCATTTCTGCTCTTCTTCATCTTGAACATCCATTCATCTCTCAGTGCTTACTTCCAACTGGCAACTCCACCCAAAACAACCATTTGGTTCTTTTCCAAGGAATCACATCCTTCATCCATGCCAAGCTCCCACTGTTTCCTAGATTTACCTGCTCTGCTTCTTTAACAACTTTTTAGTTTTATACCATAAGTGAGCAACAAGTAGTGTAAAGAAGGGAAATGATGAATTTGAGGCTTACTTACCCTTTAAGTCCTCCATATGGGCGCTTGAGGCTCCTTGATAGCTTGCTATCCACCCAAAATTTGTCTCAATGACCGATGCTGGTCACATCTTAGTCTGCATCTGACCGACGTCAATTCCATGCGATTGCCTCATCACCGATGTCAGTTCCCCCTAGCTAATGCTAGTGTTTATCTATCCTTGAGTCATCGACATCGGTCCCTGTCTGGATGCCGATGCTAGTTTTCTAACTAACATCGATCTCTATGTTTTTCTTGTGAGAACTAACTTCTACCCGCGAGATCCTTTTGGATCAAACCCTTGTCCAAATCAACCTTGCTCTACTTAGAATTCTTCTACCCCTTGTGTTGAACTCTATCCATCACCTTCTCCTTGAAAACCAAGACTTTCTTGTTCTTGTCACTAACATCAGATTCCTCAAGAGACATTACATTCTTCTTTTGCATACATAAATCTTGATCTATGCTCTTCAAATCTGAAAGCATACCCTTTGACTCAAGAACATGCATCTCCTTCTTATTCATGTGACCAAGCCTATTAAGCCACATCTTTGAATTTACAACTAAAGTAGATAACCTAGAAAGAGAATTAGTAATACAAGTAGATAGATAAACGTACCTACTTTTTTACCTCTTGATACAATAAGTGCACCCTTGGTAACCTTCCAAGAGTCCACTGTGAGAGTTAATATGCAACCCTCATCACCCAAACTTCTTATAGAAATCAAATTTTGCTCCAAAACTGGGACATGCATGACCTCCTTCAACACCCATGTGTTACCTATCTGCAATTTCAGCTTCACTTTCCCTTTTCCAACCATCTGACAAGGCTTACCATCCCCTAAACAAATTTCTCCAAAGTCTCCTGGACATACTCATGAAAAAATTCCCTATTTGGGGATGCATGAAAAGAGGCACCAGAATCTAAAACCCAAGATTATACTTTATCCAAAGAACATACCAGAGCATCCTGTGCAATGAACTCTGCAACATCTACTTCTTCTTCATGTCCTTCATGCTGATCTTCACTCGACCTGTAATCTCTCTTTAAGTGCCCTTGCTTTCCACATTTCTAGCAGGTTATTCTGCCATACTTGGACTTGGATCTCCTACCTATCTTTGACCTTGATCTCCCATGCTCTATCTTCTCTCTTTGCCTTCCTCTACCTTCAACACTCAAAGCATTCCCTAATGATTCACATGTGCTTTTCCTGCGTATCTCTTCATTCAATATCACACTCACAATATCATCCACTTTTAAGATTTTTGAAGTAGATGCAGTATTACTAACTGCCATTACCAAACTCTCCCAACTTTCAAGTAATGAACATAAGATTAAGAGAGCCTTAACTTCATCATCAAAAACAATATTGACTGAATTTAACTACTTTACCAAACCATGGAAATCACTAAGATGACTATATACAGATCCACTATCCAACATTTGCAAATTAAATAATTGCTTCATAAGAAATACCTTATTCAAAGTTGAGGGTTTTTCATATAAATTTGCCAAAGATTCCATCAACTCTACCATTGTCTTAGCATGTGATAAGTTGGAAATCACAGACGATGCAAGACTCAACCTTATAGATCCCAGAGCCTTTCGATCAAGAACCTCCCATTCTTCATCCTTCATATCCCGGGGCTTGCAATCAACCCCACCTAATGGTAAGTACAAATATTTTTGATACAAATAATCTTCAATCTGCATCCTCCATAATTGATAGTTCTTGCCATTAAAATTCTCCATTCGTAGCTTACTATCTTTTTCCATTACTCTACTCCCACTCAAACAGAAACCCTTGTGAGTAGCCTGTAATCAACACAAACTAACCAGATCTGAAACACCTGTTAGTAATCCCAACCAAAAGCTCTGATACAAGTTGTCAGGGAATCCAAGAATAACACACCTATTTTGATCCCACTTTTTAGGATCTTACTCCTCAGAAAGAGCACAATATGATTACCAAATACAAGCAATTAAACATGTGGAATTATCTAGAAGTACAAGTAACTAGAATTCACAAATAGCATAGAATATGAGAGACAATATACAATCTTGTATTAATACTCATACATAAAAGAATAAAATAAAGAGATGCCACTCTCTTCCACCTTACAGAGGCTTGACACACCTCAAGTGTACAGTAATTCTTCTTCAAAAGTTCACTCTCCTACCAAAAACGGTCCCAACACACAACTCACACACAAAATTGGTGTTCACGTCTCTAACTAGTCAGTAATAACCCTGCTAGTACACCAAGCACTCTAAATTAATTTAATTAGATCTCCCATGAACCTGCAACCTACAATTCAATAGACCATACTTACACATGTAGATCTCCTATGAGCTTGCAACAACCTGCAACTCAATGATCTTACAATGGAAGGATCTTCCTTGCCTTCCTTTTCATCTCATCATTACAATACATGCCAATGGGTCTATAAATAGATCCCAGACTTAAACAATAACTTAGACTCTTAGTTTACTAATAATAGACACGCAACTTAAGACTCAAAATAGCCTTTACATGCAAACAATTAGTTCAACAAACTAACTGTTCGTGCAATGAATAGTTATGGAACACACAGGTGACCGACATCGGTCCCTATTTGAATAGTGCTGATCGACGTTGGCCGACTCCTTACTGATGCCGGTTGCCTTCTGCATTCATCATGATCAATGTCGGTTATACTGTCGATGTCGGTACTTCTGGAACTTCAGCAACCTCCTCTTCATCTGCATAGTTGAAGCTTTTAGCTCCACAACCTAACACAACTTAGGATCTAACCTTGGAATATTTTTATAATACCACTTGAATACATCATAAAAATCATAAAATAATAGTGTAAATATATCCCTTTATTATTTATTTAGTGATATGACAAGTTTTACAATTTTATGATCATCTTCAGTATCAATGTTTAAAGGAATAGTTTCTTCAAAAAGTAGACTTGATTCATCTTTATAATCTATGGGTATTGTATAAAGATGTAAATCTTCCTCAAATTCTTCTTGTTTGGATGTGGAGGTGGAAATGATAGAGTAATGCAATTTTTATTCCCCAAAATATGTTGAATCTTCTAGTTGTATTAGAAATTCTTTCTTCTTGTCACCTACTAGAATTTGATCTCTTGTTCTCAAGAATTTGAATATAGCTTCATGATTTTGAAAATGACATAGTTGAGGTGTGGATAGTTGGTCCCATTTTATGAGAGATGGATATGCAAGTTTAAGTGTAAGGATGATGTTTTCATAGAAGAGGTTCATAAGGGTAAGAACTTCAAAATGAGTAATTATGAAACCCATCTTATTATCCTAAGAATCATCTTATTACTCATTAGAAGATTCACTTTGGGAGAGTGTAAGATGCACATTAAGTGGGTTAAATTCTAGACCATGATTTGCCTCATTTTATTTTTGCATTATAGGTTCAATGGCACCTTGTTCATGGAGGCCAAGACCTTTGCCTCTATAGTTCATTATTTTTCACATGATGGATTTTGCAATGAAATATTTATTGGTAGAAAATAAAGTAGCTAATTCATCAAAATAAATCTAGGAAGAATTTGAATCATCAATATGTTCATTGAAAAGAAAGTCTCCCTCAAGAAATTTCATCTAACTGAGCTTCTTAACCATTCTTTTATCCTTTATATGGTGTGGTCTGCCATAGTCATTTATATTTGTGTTTATTATACTTGTGTAAAAATCTTGGATGATGTACTCATTCATGCCTTGATCAATGATTTTAAAATGGGAAGAAGGATGCTTTGTTGGTGGATAGTGGATTGGAAATTTGATCAATAGAAGGATTATTAGAAGCTTGCTCATTGGGTAGTTGATTTCAAGCTTGCTTAGATAATGTATTTGAATCTTCTTTAGATGGTTGGTTAGATGTTTAATTGGTTAATGCTTTTTAAATGGATATGGAGGGAGTTGGTGTATTAATCCAACCACCAAGAGGAGGTGTTTTAAATAAGCTTTTAGGATTGACATAGTTTTCAAGTGAAGGATAATCCTCAATAGTAGTAAAATTATCATTTGTGACTAGTAGATAATTTTATTTTTGATATTTACCTTCCAATAGCTTGAAATATTAGAAGGGATGAGGATCACCTTGTATAGTTACTTTTATTCCTGCATGGGATAATTTCAAACATTGGTGAAGAGTGGATGAGATGGCATTCATGGATTAAATCCATGGAAGTACAAGGAGTATATTATATAGTAAAACAAGATCAAGAACATGAACAAGATTTTCCTTAATGATAGACCCTACAATCGAAGGAAGATGGATTGTGTCAATAGATTGATGCTCATTATTATCGTATGGCCTTATGGTAATGATATTTTCTTCTAATGCCATTATAAGATACCCAAGATGTTTTATGAGTCTTAGTGTACATAGATTAAGGGCTTAACCATTATCTATAAAAACCCTTTTTACCTTATGCCTAGAAATAGTAACCTTTGTATATAATGGGAGGTTATATTCTAAACCTAAAGGAGAAACATCTAAATGATAAAATGTTACTTGATAATTTGTTGCCAAAGAACCTATTGATGCTTGGAAATTTATATGATTAATGTTTTGAGGGACATTGGACTCTTGGAGAACTTTATACAAAATATCTGTATACACTGGGGAAATAATGAGATGGTCTAAAATTAAGATATTAGATGGTGCTTTCTCAAGATGGTCAATAATGTTATACTTAAGTTCATCATTAGAGTGAGATGCACTCGATAGGGTAATATTTACGTGTATTATGGTGATTGCACATTCATATTTTTTTAAAGTGATAAAGTTAACATGTTTGCACACCATATCAATTCCATTGATTATGGAATCAAATGGATGACTAGCTTGATTAACATTACTTGATTCTTATTGTTCTTATTTTTGCTTGCCTTTCCCTTGCTCATGATTTGGGAATAGGTCTTGGTATATTCCTAATTTTTGACTATTATATTGTTTAGATGATTGGTTGTCAATTTTTATGTCACTTTTATCAATGAGGTCTTAAACATAGTGTTTTAGGTGCATACATAAATTTTTTAAATGCCCTTCAATTTGATGGTATTCACAGTATTTATATTCTTTGCACCAATCAAGTTTGGGAACATTTTATTCAAAGGGTTTTATGTTTAACCATATAATCATGTTCATATGAGCCAAATTTTATAAAACATTCTCGTGACACCCAATTGAGGTAACTTACATTTAGATCTCCATTATTTTAGTTGCCCACCAGGAATTGTAATGTTATGAGTTGATTGGTTGTATGTTTGTGTTTGTGGGTTCTAAATCTATTTTACATAGATTACACCATCTCTAAAAAGATTTTTATTTTTGGAAAATAATTTTGGTTTATCTATTGTTTTTGAGGAAGTGTTATTATCTAGTTTAAATATTTTTATTACACCTGTATTAATCAAAGTTATTTCACTTGAATTCCGTTTTCAATAATTTAATTAAAATATTTTGGGTAAGAATTAACAAGTGATGTCCCAAATTTGAGTTTTAGTTGTTCATAAAAACGTCCACTAGCTCTATTTTTGGAAATGACCATGTAAAATGACTTTCCATTACTCACCATCTCTGGAGGAAGGAAGAAAATGTTTCATCATTTCATTGTTTGGTTTTGTCCAAATCTAGATTGGTAAAGTCTTTTTCAATATTGTAAGAGAAGTATCAAATAAAATTTTCAGATAAGTCTTCAAAATTGAAGATAGATCCTTTCAAAAGTTGTGAGAATCATATAAGGGATTGGCCCTTGAGAATTCATGGAAATAAATGAAACATGAATTCATTACTATAATCAATGTATGCATGTGTATGATATAAGCTAGTTAGATGTTCCTTAGGATCTCCTTTACCTTTGTAATTATCAGTTTTTGGGAGTTCAAAATATTTGAGAAAAAATGTAGTTATTTTACTCACATCATAGGGATATGAGAAAATTTCCTTGAACTTAAATTATTTTTGCTGATTATAATATCCATATTACAAGCCTCAAACTCTATCCTTTATGTTTTTAAATTATTGTATGAGATATAGGGATAGTTGGTCCATTTGACTTAATGAATTAGGTGTTTGACTTGTGAATTGATTTGTGTTTTTGGGAGTGTGTTGATTAATTTTTTTTGTATTTTGATTATTTAAATTGATGTTTTGTAGATGTGAAAAGGTGTTAGAGTTATAACTAAGGTTTTGATTTGTATTAGAACCAAAATTCATTTGATTTCAGTTTGGGTTAAAACTAAAATTGGTTTGATTTGGGTTTGGATTAAAACCAAGGTTGGGGTTTTGTGTAAAGTTTGAATTTGTTTGATTTAGATTTGGGTTGAAGCTTTATTGAATTTCATGGGATTAGGATTAGTGTTTTGACCAAAACATGTTTTGTTAAACAACGTTGAATTATTTTGTTATAGAAGCATGTTGGATTTTGAATTAAACTGATTAAAACCTAGGTTTGAATTAGTTTGGTTTTGATTTTGGATTGGGTTATTTTGGTTTTGGTTAAAGTTTGAGTTAGAATTTGTGTTTGGATTGTTGAATTTAAGGTTGGAATTTTATTGCATTAGTTTTGGTTTGAGTTGGTGTTGGGATTTGGGGTAGAATTAAATGAAAGATTTGGATTAGAGTTAAATTTATTTGAATTTAGATTGATATTTTCATTGAATAGAATAGATCCAATAAATAATTAATTTGGTATACTATGATTTAAATTTAGATTGTTGAATTTGTATGATCCATCATTCAAACTAGGATTTTATGATTGATTGGGCAAGCTAGAATAGGTATTCAAGATTTGATTTTGATTGGATGCAATTGGTGAGATTTCAAATCTCTAATTGGGATTTATTAATGAGTTTGAATAAAGATTTGAACTTAGATTAATTTGATTATAACCTTGTGAATTTGGTTGCATACTCAAATTTGGTGTAATCAAAATTTGATCGATAAAACTTGAATTCGATGGGAGACCCATATTCAAGTTTGGATGATTTTTTTGCATGTTGGGTAAAATTGAAGTAGGATTAAAGTTTTGATTGGTGGGGTGTATGATTGATTAGTTTGAAGGTATATTCAAACTAAAATTCTTTGGATGGTGTTGTGAATTTAAATTTGTATTTACATTCATATTAGGACTACCAAAGGGATTGATTGATTAATGAGATTAAAAGTTTATAATCTCTTGATCTCCTTGAGTTTCATGATTTTTGTGGAAAAACCATGGCTAGTTTGGGATGAATCCTCACATGAAATAGTTTTTCCTTTGTCTTGAGAGACTTCAGGATGAGGTTGTGAGGAAGGAATAAGAGTATCTATAACATCTAAGCAACCTTGTGATATTTTTTTATTGGGATTGGAAGATGAAGGATCTTTGATTGTAATTAGATATTGCAAATTATGTACATCAAAATTGGATGGAAACTTTACTCCAAAAACAAACAATTTAACGCAATACTTCATTTTTATTGAACATGATATACTCATCTAAGGAAGGTGGAGGTTGGAAAACTTTGTGTATACCCTCATCTTGTTAAGCATCTCCTTTGTCTTCTTTTTAATCAATCATTTCATGTATCTCTACATGATGTTCTTGACCAGAGAATTGAAAGGGGTCATTGCCAAAAGGCTCTTCCATTACATTGGGAGGATTTAACATGGCCATTTTTTGAGTAATAAGCATGGTTAAAATGAAAAATGACTCAAAGAGAAAGAATGTTCTAAATGAATAATACAGACCAAAAATTTAACTAAAAGACTTGAATTCTTGAACCAATTATCTTAAGATTTTGATATAAAGAATTAATTTCAAGATGTGATTTGAACTTAAAAGAATTAGTATTCAAAAAAGGATTTTTAGCATGTGGTAGACACAAATAAAGACCAAACAAAATTTCTATTCTAAATAGTCAAGAAATTTCACATAAAAGGTAAAAAATTAGGATGAAGGTCATGAATAATTATTTAGAATTTTGATGTCATTAACTCACCCATATTCTCAATTGTAACCTAATATTTCAAGGCACTAAACATGGATGATCTTGTCATTCCCATGGCCCACTAAGTCTAGTTTTGAGGGTGTGTAGAAAGTAGCTTTTCAGTGTTAACCTTTAATTGATGCACCAAATTCAAATGTAAAAAGAGGCTATCCTAGGCTTAAGTTATAAACAAGATTATCTAGGGGTAAAAACCATGGAAGAAATAGATAAAGCAGATACACACTATTGGGTCTTGTCTTAAAGTGAGCAACACAACCTTAGAGGTCTCAGTGTGTTGACAATTAATGATATCATATTTTGAGGTAGTTATTGAAACCCTAGGTATTGGATCATGAAAACCCTCTTGTCATAGTGTGCATAAAACACACAACTACTTAGACAATTAAAAAAACTAGATCTTAATTTATACACCCCATCGATAAATGGAGTTTAGCCTAATGCATGGTGGTAAAATCCATAGTCAATAGAGCCCCTACAAAAATAAAATAAAAATTAAATATCCATTTCTAATTTATGAGTATCATCACCAATGTGATGTCAAGGAAAAATCATACACAAATACTACTTGGATAACATAAAAAAAATATGAAAATGTTTCTAATTTTTTAATATGATTACTAGTGTGATGCCAAGAGAAGAGCATATGCAATTTCCAAAATCAAAAATAGAATGTTGAATTAAAATGTGATGTAATTGCTAAAAACTTTGAAAGTGAAATTGAAAGCATTAGTAAAAGAAATTGACTTTTTATTTATCTTTTTTGTTGATTATCTTTGACAAGCATTCTATAAAAAAGTTGTTAAAATGTTTAATTAGGATTGGAGAAAGGTAACAAGCAATAAAACAAGTAAAACCCATGAAAACAAAGTGAAAAACACCTTTCTATAACAAAATCATAGTTATGTAGAAAGACATGAAAGTGAAATTGTGATAAAATCAACAAAGGAAAAAGACAAAATACAAAAATTAGAAAAAAAATAGACCCATTCTTACAAAACAAGTTTCCTTCCATATATGATGATTTCACTACTCATAAAGAGATGAATTCACTACCAAAAATGATGAATTCATTGTTAAACATGACAAATTTGTTTCTAGGAAGGATAATTTCATTGCTAAAAAAGGTGAATTCATTGTTAAAGATGATGACTTTGTTGTTTCAAATTGAATTTGTTGTTGACCCTATAGACACAGAAAAAAAACATAGAAAGGGACTAACATAACAATTTTTCTATGTTGTTGAACAAATTTATTGTTAAGAGCCACAATTTTGTTATTAATGGTTTTGAATTCACTATTATGCAGTGAGGCATACACAGTCAAACATAAAAGGCTTGATAACAACTTGTAGCTTATACCAACACTAAAAAAAAGGATTAAATGCATATGTAAATACAAAAAAAAAAAATCAAATAACAAAATGCTTGTTAAATAGAAATATGATGATCAAAAGATGAAAAAGATGAGGGAAGGTCCCAGCAGGTGTGCCAAGAATGTGTGAACTAAATATAAATGTTCTAAGAAATTAAATAATCTTAATCTAAGATAAATCTAACCTAAGATAGAGAAACAAACAAAGAAAATGGAAAAACACAAACTTATGCTTCATATGTGCAATCTTTCTCTATTGCGATGTAAGCTTGATTTGATTTTTGAAAATGTGGTGCTCACTCTTCCAATGCAAAGGAGAATAGATAGAGATTTGATATAAAGAGATTTTTTGTATGATTTTATTCACTTGGATTCATTTTTGAATATAACTTTGTTAACATAAGTTTGGATTATTTAGGATTCAATTTTAGGACCCTTGAAAATGAAGGTTTTCAAGTTCGTTTATAGATTTTTGGAAGAAGATCCAATGGTGGAGGATTATTTGGATTTATTAAATGATCCAAATAATCAATGGTGGCTAATGAGTCCTCACCCATGAGGATAAATAACATTTTATATAGTTGAGAGAAGCATGGGATTGGTTATTTGAGTCATCAAGAATAAGTCAAACTTCTTAAAAACTCTAGGGATGAGTCATTGGAGGTTGAGAAAGTTATGGGTTTGGTTGGGATGAGGGAGAAAAAGGTGGAAGATTTTTGGATAAGGTATAAAATATGGATTTTACATTTGAAATAAGGATTTAAAATATGCCTAATTGACTAATTTGACTTATTTAATTATTTGAATTTGGAAAGAGATGTGGTGAATTATTTTAAGAAGAATTATTAAATATATTTTAGGTGCATTTCAACTCTAAATGAAATCTAGATGTCTACAATAACCAATTAATGGATCAACCAACTTACAAGTTCCAATTTTGAAAAATGAATCATACTCACTCTTCATTGAATTTATCCATGTATTAAGGTTTTTATCTTATCTAAAGAAAGTGGTTTAGTGTCAAAATAAACATTGACTTATTATTCCATAAGGTATTCCATGACAATTTTTTTAATCTCAACTTGAATATCATCTAGAAACTTGTCTAATTTTATTCAATTATATGTGCACTTCTAGTGCCTATTTTTCCAACCTCATCAGATCTGACATATTTTAATAAATGTGTAACCCTTTTTGATATCTTTTTATGAGCATCTTGTATAATCATAGATGCCTCATTTTATTTAATTGAAGCTCCTTCATTTTCTAACATCAGACCATTTTATGATGAATATTCACTATGTTTTTTAGGTGGATTGCCATTTTTAATTAAAATAGTCAATAAATATTAACCTATTTATAAATTACATGTCCTCCTTTCACTATTTGAAACCTCTATATCAACCTCTTATAAAATTTCAAATTTAACATATTTCTCTAGTTGATTTAATTATTGACTGATGAATATTGTGTCCTTTGTAGTTTCACCAAATATGACATCTCTAGTGATGATAAATTTATTATTTTAATCATAAAAAAATCTTATTCCTTTTAGGAATCTAAGTATCCCAAAATCATGCATGTATGACTCTTGTGTTCCATTTTTTTTCTTTTTCTCTTTGGTAATAAATGTGTAACATGTGGATCCAAAAATTTGAAGACATCGCAATAAACAGAGATGACCACATGGATTTTCACATGGAGTTTTGATTTTTATGGTTAATGAACATGATCAATTGAAGATATATACTATTTTTGAGTTGCTTCTACCTATAAATGTAGATTTACCCCTTTGAAGTACAACATTTCCTGAATCATGTTCATCATTATTTTGTTCATATGCTTAATCAGTTCATTCTATTGAGGAGTGTAAGGGAATATGAGATGATGCTTGATTAAATTATTATCAAGATAGGTTTCAAAAACCTTTGAAATTAATTCACCACCATTATCAAAACTGTGTGTCATAATAAGAGATAAGGCTTCATTTTAGATCATTGTTCAAAAATTTTGAAATTTTTTGAAGGATTCTATTTTTTTCATCAAAAAATATACACAAGTATTTTTTTTAGTGATGAATGAAAAACATGAAGTAATTGTGACCACAAATAAAATTATTAGTAGATAATGTAGATTAGATTAAACCAATTACAATTTCATCTCATCTTTCCATTTTGCCCTTTGAAGTGATTCTCTTTTTTGTGTGTTTTTTTAATATGTAAGCTTCACACTTTTCAATGTTTTTTATTAGTGTTATAAATCCTAAAACACCATTTTTATGAATTGTGATAATGGTTTTAGTGTGTGAAAAAAAATATATCATGTCTAAGAAGACTTTATGGCATTCCTTCTTCAATGAGATGAGAACATTTTATTAGCACTAAGTTCTAAAAATATATCATTCCAAATTTGCTTCAAATTTTACCAATGTATTTATGTTGAGTAATGTTTGAATCACCTAAATACCCAAATATTCATGAATTTAACCCAAACTTATCATTTCAAATCCTTTCATCAATTTTAATTTGAATTTTTTAGTGTATATCTCATTATTTCCTATGATGAGTAAATCATCCACATATAGCTTTATAAATATAACTATTTTTTAAAATATTTTGATCTAAATACTTGAATATTAAACATAAAAACATTTAAAATTCATGTTTAAGAGGTGCTCAGTGAGTTTTTCATACCATGATATTGGGGCTTATATTAAACCATATAATGATTTTTATAGTTTTCACACTTTTGCTCTTGGTTGTTTACTAAAAAACCTTTTAGCTAAGTCATGTATGATATATATTTGAGACCACCATTTATAAATTTAGTTTTGATGTCCATTTGTTGAACTTTCCATCTTGTATAGCTACCAAAGCCAACATGGTTCAAATGGTAGTCCATTTTTTTTAAGTGGAAATATTTAATTATAATTAGTTCATTATTTTTTAGTAAATAAGTTTGTGAAAATCCTTGATATATATTTTTTAAGAGATACATCTACCTTGTAATTATTTTGAAAAACCTACTTTTAACTAATAGGGTTACAATAAATTGGTAGGATCACCCAATTTCCATGTTCCATTTTAGATCAATACATTATACTCACTCTTAATTGATGTTGTCCATGCATCAAGATTTTTATCTTGTTTGAAGTAAGTGGATTTAGATTCAAAATTAACATTGAATTATTATTTTAGAGGGTCTTCCAAGTTAATCTTTTCTATCTTATCTTGAATTTATTTTAGGAACTTGTCTGATTTTTGTGTGGTTGTATATGCACTTCTAGTGCCATTTTTTACAACCTCATTACATATGAAATTTTTTAATTTATGTTAAACCCATTTTGGTTTATTTTTATCAGTATATTAAGGAATAATTGACACTTTATTTTCTTGATTTTAAACTCCTCCATTTTCTAACATCGGACCAACTTATGATGAAGTTTCAATTTCCTCTTCATCTAGAATGTCATTTTAAATTATTAAGTTAATAGAGATTCAATGATTTCTAAATTATAAGTTCCCCCTTTTAAAAATAATCAAATATAATATTCAATACAGGTAGAATATATAAATGCGTTTAACCAACAAAGCACAATTAGATCAGTGAACACAATGATTTAAGGTGGGAAAATTTCTAGTGAGGTAAAAACCCCACAATGTGATATATTCATATAAGAGAAACTTATTTTCCCAATTAAATTTTATTATAATCCATTATTCTCAATAAATATTCAAAAAACCTTTGTAATATATTTTCCACACACAAATATTAAATTACCTTGAACATCTAATTCACCAAATGTATTAAGTGAATAACAATAGGGGTAAAAACCCTATTTGTAATGAAATGAGCGGAGGTTACCATTGTAACCAATGGTTCCAAACTTCCCCATGAATATTTTAAATAAATGGTAAATATTAGAAAGATATTTTTTATTATTTATTTACACGAGATTCTTCAACCCATGTTAATAAATAATAAATCATTACTGTTTAATTACCTAAAATTTATTAAGGGTCTATAATATCACCACTTAGATATTAAATGTTATAACACTCCCCCTTAATGCTAATAAAGGATAAATTACATAATCACCTTAATAAAATAATTATCTTATGTATAAAATTGAAGGATTTAAAAACCTTCATCATGCTAAAGTTACCTTTATAAATAAAATGAATTATAATCCATAAACTAGTTTTTAAAGTAAGTCTAGGCTATCATGATTGTGAGACCATATCTCATAGTTTTTCATGAATAATAAACCAAACATATTTGGAGTCTTTTATAACATACAAATATTAATTAAAATATATGTTTCTAAGTATTAGGCACATTATAAACTAAAATTTATAAAGTTTAAAAAAATCACATACAATGACTTATCAAAATGCTTTACAATGAGAAAAATAATAAAGAAGAAGAAGAAACACATGGATGTTAGAAAGTGACATTTTCATGCACACTCCCCCTCAATAGCAATTTCAAGAGGTCAAACATGTTATGAAACTGATAAAAATTTGTATCACCAAGTGGTTTTGTGAAGATATATGCGACTTGTTCATCCATATGATAGAGTTGTAGATCAATATAACCATTGAGGACTTTCTCTTGGATAAAATGCACATGAACTTCAATATGTTTAGTTTATTGGCGTTACATTTTATTTTTTTTAGATTTAGACAACTTTGGACATCATAATAAAGGGTGGTGATGTGATAAACATGAAAATGAAGTTCTCCTAACAACCTATGCAACCACATGGATTTTTTAGTAGCTTCTCTAGCACTTTTATACTTTGATTCTATAAAAGAGAGAATTATACATTGCTTTTTGTTGTTCTGAGTGATATCACCTACACCAAATTTGAATACATATCTAGAAGTATGTTTGAGATCTATAGTATCACCAACATGGTTAGCATCACAATAACTATATAATTTAGTATTATCAATGGAAAAAAATTACAAAAATTATAGCTCCTTTGATATAAAAAAGTATACATTTATCTAATTTCCAATGATATAAATATGGATCTTGCATAAATTTATAAGCAACACATATAACATATGAAATATTTGGCTTAATAATGGTTAGATAATTCAAACTACCAACAAGCTATTTGTAAAGTGTGGGATTAGCTTTTTCACATGCAGGTTTTGGATCAAGCTTAACAAAAAATTAAATAGGAGTAGATGTAGGACTAAAATCAAGTATATTAAACTTAACAATAAGATTATATGCATACTTATATTGTGATATAAATATTCAATTTTTATCATGGAATATATCCATTCCTAAAAAATGATGTAAAATTCCTAAATCAGTCATTTTAGATATTTGACTTAGTTTATCCTTATATTCATGAATTAAAATAATTAGATAACCATAATAATAATATTATCAACATATAAAACAATTAATATTAAATGCCTATTTTCAACTTTAACAAAGGTATCATTATCAAAATAGTAGTTAGAAAAACCTACTTATTTTAAATAACTAGTAATTTTGAATACTAAAATTGAGGAGCTTATTTTAAACTATACATATATTTATTTAACTTAAAAACATAATCCTCTTTATTAGTGTCAGTGAAATATTTACGCTAAGTCATAAATATTTTTTATCCTAAATCAGCATTCAATAATGTATTTTTGACATCTATTTGGTGTATAATCCAACCATTTTGAGCTAGAAAAGTAATGAGTAATCTAACAGTACTCATTTTTACTATAGGAGCAAATATTTCAATATAGTCAATCTTGGGATTTTGAGTAAATCCAAGCACAACTAATATTGATTTAAACCTGTCAATTTTACCAATTGAATTATATTTAATTTTATGAATCTACCTAAAATAAACATTATGCCTTTTAGGTATAGGTGGGACAAGATCCCAAGTCTTATTTTTAATTTAGGCATTATACTCAACTTTCATAGAAAATTTACATATATCTTATTTAATGAATTCATAAAAATATTGAGGTTCACATTAATACATAGTCATTAAATCATGATAATAATCTCAACTTATAGTTAATTTATTAAGATTATCAAGACTAGAAGACTGGATAAGGGAGTTTGCCCATTTAGGTATTTTATATGGAACATGAAATTTAGGGGTTTATTTTGACACTATGTTATCTAAATAAGGATCAAATTGTTCTATTACATTTTTTTCTTCATAAGGATAAATAGGAGAGATAGGTTCATCCAAAGAAGAACATTTAGGAGGTTCCACAGAGGGCCCACAAAAAGATTTTTCATGAATAAAAAAAATCATATTATCAATGAATTGTATTTTGGATGGATCATACACTCTTAATTTTTTAGTTTTACCTCTTTAACCTATGAAAATATAATAATATTAGGTAGGATCAAGTTTATTTCATTTTACTTTAGGAACAAAATTGGAAGTAGTTCGTAAGATGGAAGCATGACTATCAAAGATTGTAAGATGAGCTACATAGGATGTATTTTTATATCATATTTATAAAGGAGTATAGAGATGAAAAGCTTTTTTAGGGAATCTATTCATAATATTCAAAATATCATGATGGCTTTGGTCCATAATAACTTGGGAAAATTTATAGAATGCAACATTATTCTAGTCATTTCTATAATAGTGTAATTTTTTATTTTAGCAATACCACCTTATTGTGGGAATAGGGAGTTTTTAATTCCATTTTAATACCAAAACCAATATAAAAAGAATAAATTTTACTACTAATATATTCACTACCATTATTAGATCTTAATCTCTTAAGCATTTTCAATAACAATTTTAAATTCTTTGAATTTAGAAAACACTTCAAATTTCATTTTAATGAAATATAACCAAATCATCCTAGTATGATTATTAATAAAATTAACAACATATAAATAAAAATTAAGAGATAAAACTTAAATATATCCTACAATATCAAAATGAAATAATTATAGAGGATGTGAGGAATTCACATCATGATTACTGTGAAAGGTATTAGTATGATGCTAACCACATAAGTAGCCCTCACAAGTTTAATGATGAGAAGAGATAGTATAAATACAAATAAAAATATTATGATAATATATATAATATAAACTTACAAAATTAAAATGGTCTAATATTCCATGCTATGATTGAGATTCATTCTTTCTATGTGATGAAAGACAACATGCAGAGAAGTATAAAAAATGTATAAAACATTATTTTAAACACCTTCAATAATCAGAGAACTAGATTAGTTTCTAATTAATTAGTTAGCTTTAATAAAATTTACAATTCAAATATCATTTTTAAGTTGAAAAAAATATTAAGTTTAGGTACATAGAAAACATCATTAATAACAATATTTACAAATTTTATCTTTCCTTACTTAGTTGCTTCTAAAAATGAATTATATTCTAAGTAAATATTTTTAAAAATTTATGTAGTATAAAATCAAATATGAGATAATCATATCATATGGTGTAATGCACCACTATATAAAATCCATTCATTCTCATTAGAATCAAACAAGACAACATATAAATCAATAACTTTAGAATTATTTTCCTAATTGTTGTTCTAATTTTGGTTCTTATAATGGTTTTGATTAGATTTATTACCCTTGTTATTTATGGAGGTTTTATTTTTTGTTATATCTTTGAATTTATAGCAATTTTTCCTTCTATGACAAATTTACCAAATGGATTACAATTCCCATTAAACTTAACTTTATGATTCTTATTACCAAATTTATTATTCCTATTTTTTATATCAATAGAGTTAGGATTAGATTATTGGTTTTTATTATTCTCACAAATAGGATTTAGAGTGAGAATTTAATGAGTGACATTTTATTTAGAGTCAAAATTAGACATCACTTGCTTTTCTTGAATTATAAGAGATGATAAGGTAGTGAGGTCAGGGATATCTTTCTCTATTTGATATTTTAAATTCAAAATTGAAATGAAATTACAAAAAAAATCATGAATTTTAAGTAAATAATGAAATATAAAAATTGATGTTGAATTATATTATAGTTTCATCCATCTAATTGATATTTAATATTATTAATTTTAGAAATAAAGTTAACAAAATTTTCATCACCTTTCGTAAGTGTAGTAAGCAATTCAAGAATCAATGTAATAATTTTAGAGAGATGAGTGCCCTCATGCATATATTCAAAGAGTTCCTAAACATGGTGGGGAGACTCCTGATTACCACTTTGGAGTAAGAATTCATCCTTAACACTCTACAAGATAATCAAAATATCTTCCTATAATTTTATTGAAATGCACTAATAAGCTCAAGGGAGACATTCTACCCTATCAGGGCTTTTTCAATCCTAACCAAAATATTCTATAATTTTTGAGCCATAAACTCATCTTTAATGTAATTTTTTTAGATATTATAGTTATATATATTAAAAATTTAATATTTATATACCATAAAATTATGTGAATCCATTACTTCCCTTTAAGAATGACACTATAACATTATATAAAACTTTAAACAATAATAATTTTTAATGTGATTTTATAATTTATATCAAAGTAAAGTAAATTTATAGTGTAAATAAATAATAATTGTTTACATATAAAACAATGGAGAAGGAGAGATATGGAAAAAGAACAATAAAAGAAGTTTCAAATTCTATAATGAAGGGAGGCATAGAAGGAGATGGATTTGTAGATGTGGGCCAACCTTCAGTAACCATAAGACAATAAATACTCTCAGTCTAAGGGATGAAAGAAAATGGAAACATCAATCTAACATTTCTATTAAATCAAAACCATTTGAATTAGGGATCTAGTTCCATAGGACAATAAAAAGGAAGCCTCTCTTGGGTGGCAAAACTCAAAATAAAAGTGGGACAATATGAAAGATCTCAAAGAACTCAAAAGGTTTCTAGATTGTTTTACTTGACACTATAAAAGAAAAATGTTCTACAAGACTGATAAATTTCATGGTATGCAAGTTCTTAATAACTCATTCTAATATAGATACATTTAGAATATAGGATTTCAAAATATGGATGCCAAAGTGCCATATAGAAATATCTACCATGTTCAATTATTTATTCCTCATTATATGTAATAATGAATAATACCATGCCAAAATTTTGGTTGGAGGCCCCTAGTTCTTGGGAAAATTATGTCTATTCATCAAGAAATAGAAAATAGGTTTTGATTCAGAGCAAGACAAAATCAACCTCGTGACAATCTAGGTTAGACTCCTAAGACTCCCACTAGAATTTTGGGATAAATATGTCTTCATTAGTATTAAAAAAACCATGGGATACTTGATAGCTTTTGATTCAACCACCCAAAGTAAAACATGTATGATTCATGCTATATTCTATGTCTATATCCACATGGATCAAGACCTTATGATGTTTATCTCCCTTGATTCAACTAGTGGAGAATGGATTCAAATAATAGAATATGAACAATTACCTATAAAATTTGAGGGATGAAAAAAACTTGGTCATGTGACCACAGATTTACCTATCTTTATTAAAAAAGGGAACATCTATGTTTTCAAAAAAGATCAATAAATCTAGACAAAAAAACCCATTAAAGATCATTAATAATCAAAGGAAAAAAGAATTAATCCCAAGACCTCCTAAAAAATAATATAATCAAATCATAAGTCAACATGACATGGAGATCTTGAATCTTCTCATCAATAAGGGAATGGATCAAAAATATCAAAGGAAAACCCATTTGGAGAGAACAAAGTCAATAACAAAAACCATAAAGTCCACAAGAAAATGGTATAATCAACACTTTTAATGAGGGATTCTCTATCCACTCCAAATAAAAATAAAATCAAAGAAGAAGAAGAAGAAGAAGAAGAAGAAGAAGAAGCATCAAAGGACCTTAGGATATATAGGTAAGAAGCTTTGAAGATATAATAACCTATTTTACTTTTCAAGATCCTCCTATCAAAAAAAAATTAGTGTTTAAAAACCCTAAAAAAAGAAGAACTAGGAGAGTATAATACCATAAAATACATCTATTCAAATGAATAGTTGGAACAAGATGAGAAAAAAACAAGAATCAAAAGTGGCCATCATAAGAAATATAAGAAGACCAAATCGATCAAGCCACACTACATAGAATCAAAAAAATAATTTCATCTCCTATTTTGAAAAAAAAAACATAACCAAAAGTTGATTCTCCTCCACAAATAATAAAATACATAAGATATAAAAATTTAGTAATCTCTACCAAAATAATAAGCCCTAAAAGACTGAATCCAAAATAAAAAAGGACTGATTAGGTAGTAATAGATGACAAACAAGCTAAAATCCAAGAAAGATACAAAAAACCGACCCCAAGGCATTATAATGGAAGTAATAAGATGGAACATTAAATAAATGAACCAAAACAACAATCAGAGGATTATAAAATACCTATGAAATAATAAACTTCCCACTATATTAGTCATTTAAGAGACAAAGATGAATGAGAGCATAGTAGAATAGATAAAACACAAAGTTTATAAAGAAGTAAAAGCTACATCTATTAGCATAAGTGGATCATCTAGAGGAATCACTACCTATTAGTATGTCAAACAATTATAAGGTTAGATAATTTGAAAAAAAACCCATTGCCTTATTATTTTTAGAAAAAGAAACTCTAGCAAAAATTGGATTATATCTAATATGTATGCCCCCAACTTCAACTCTATTTTTAAAAGGTTATGGAATGATCCTAATTCATTTAGATGAACCTAAAATTATCTTAAATAGGTTATTATTGGAGACTTAAAAACCCTTGCATCCTTTTAAAAAAATGGGTGAAACTTAATCCTTCATAGAAAGTACAAAAGATCTGGATGAACTCATAGTTCTAAATAACCTCTTTGATGTTGATCTGAGAGGCTCTTCCTTCACCTAGTCAAAAAAATATATTGGAAAAAGATTAATGTAGGTTATAATGTATTTTTCTCTCATATATTTTATCTGTATCCTCACTCAAATTTTTTTTATCTCCCCTTTACCACACATTATCTATGATCATAATCCTTTAGTTCTCAACATGAACAACTCTAAAAAAGAAAAAAAAAACCCTTCATATTTTAATATATGTGCATGTCACACCAAGATATAAAATATAGGTTCAAAGAGTGGTGGAGAGTTAACTCTCAAGGTAGTTCCACATAAAAACTTGCCCAAAAAATCAAAAATTTCAAGAAAACATTAAAATTTGGAATCATAATGTCTTTGGGGACAGTTTTCGTCAAAAAGACAAGATAAGAAATGATCTTAAATCCTTAGAAAAGATATTTTCATCAACAAAATGATTGAAAATACAAATTCAAAAGAAAAATGCCTTCTTTATGACTACCACAATATTGTGGCCTAGGAAGAAACCTTATGGAGACTCAAATCTAGATCTATTTGGTGGAAATTAGTGACCATAAAATCAAGTTTTTCCATATGTCCACTATAAAACATCAAGACCAAAAAAAATAACCAAAATCACTAGATAAGATGGGATAATTCACTCCAACCCTACTCAAATAAAATAATAAGTAGTTAAATATTTCAAAAACCAATTTACAACTAACATAAACATTAGTAGAACCAAGGATCATGATTTCTTGCAGACTATGTGACCATAACATCATGAAAAACAATGATGAAGATGATGTGAAAATTGTTTTATTTCTCCTCAACAAAGAGAAGGCCCCATGCCTAGATGGATTCCCCATAGAATTTTTTGAATTATTTTGGGAGATCATCAAGGCAAACCTCACTAAATCAATGAATAAATTCTTCTCTTTAGGCAAAATTTTAAGGGAATTCAACAATACATTATTAACACTAATCCATAATAAATATACAATTATAGAGGTAAGAAGCTTTGAAGATATAATAACCTATTTTACTTTTCTAGATCCTCCTATCAAAAAAAAATAGTGTTTAAAAACCCTAAAAAAAGAACCAGGAGAGTATAATACTGTAAAATACATATATTCAAATGAATAGTTTGAACAAGATGAGAAAAAAATAAGAATCAAAAGTGGCCATCATAAGAAATATAAGAAGACCAAATCGATCAAGCCACACTACATAGAATCAAAACAATAATTTCATCCCCTATTTTAAAAAAATAAACATAACCAAAATTTGATTCTCTTCCACAAATAAGAAAATACATAATATATAAAAATGTAGGAATCTCTACCAAAATAAGAATCCCTAAGAAGACTGAATCCAAAATAAAAAAGGACTGATTAGGCAGTAATAGATGACAAACAAGCTAAAGTCCAAGAAAGATATGAAAAACCAACCCCAAGGCATTATAATGGAATTAATTATAAGGAAAATTAGATAAATGAACCACAACAACAATCAAAGGATTCTAAAATACCTACGAAGGAATAAACTTCCCACTATATTAGTCATTTAAGAGACAAAGATGAATGAGAACATAGCAGAATAGATAAAACACAAAGTCTATAAAGAAGTAAAAGCTACATCTATTAGTGTAAGTGGATCATCTGGAGGAATCACTACCTATTGGTATGTCAAAGAATTATAAGGTTAGATAATTTGAAAAAAAACCCATTGCCTTGTTATTATTTTTAGAAAAAGAAACTCTAGCAAAAATTGGATTATATCTAATATGTATGCCCCCAACTTTCACTCTATTTTTAAAAGGTTATGAAATGATCCTAATTCATTTAGATGAACCTAAAATTATCTTAAATAGGTTATTATTGGAGACTTAAAAACCCCTAAATCCTTCTAAAAATGGGTGAAACTTAATCCTTCATAGAAAGTACAAAAGATCTAGGTGAACTCATAGTTCTAAATAACCTCTTTGATGTTGATCTGAGAGGCTCTTCCTTCACCTAGTCAAAAAAAATATATTGGAAAAATATTAATGTAGATTATAATGTGTTGTTCTCTCATATATTCTATCTGTATCCTCACTCAAGTTTTTTTATCTCCCCTTTACCACACATTATCTCCGATCATAATCCTTTAGTTCTCAACATGAACAACTCTAAAAAAGGAAAAAAACCCTTCATATTTTAATATATGTGCTTTTCACACCAAGAAATAAAATATAGGTTCAAAGAGTGGTGGAGAGTCAACTCTCAAGGTAGTTCCATGTAAAAGTTTGCCCAAAATATCAAAAATTTCAAGAAAACATTAAAATTTGGAATCACAATGTCTTTGGGGACAATTTTCATCAAAAATACAAGATAAGAAATGATCTTAAATCCTTAGAAAAGAATATTTACATCAATAGAATGAGTGAAAATACAAATTCAAAAGAAAAATGCCTTCTTTATGACTACCACAATATTGTGGCCTAGGAAGAAACCTTATGGAGACTCAAATCTAGATCTATTTGGTTAAAATTAGGCGACCATAAAATCAAGTTTTTCCTTATTTCCAATATAAAACATCAAGACAAAAACAAAATAACCAAAATCACTAGATAAGATGGGATAATTCACTCCAACCCTACTCAAATAAAATAATAAGTAGTTAAATATTTCAAAAACCAATTTACAACTAACATAAACATTAGTAGAACCAAGGATCATGATTTCTTGTAGACTATGTGACAACCACAACATCATGAAAAACAATGATGAAGATGATGTGAAAATTGTTTTATTTCTCCTCAACAAAGAGAAGGCCCCATGCTTAGATGGATACCCCATAGAATTTTTTGAATTATTTTGGGAGATCATCAAGGCAAACCTCACTAAATCAATGAATAAATTCTTCTCTTTAGGCAAAATTTTAAGGGAGTTCAACAATACATTATTAACACTAATCCCTAAGAAATATAGAGTTACTTATCTAAAATACATTAAACCAATTAGTTTATGCAAATTGATCTATAATATTTTCACTAAGATGCTCACTATTTGCCTTAAACCTCTAATGAGTAAACTCATCACTCCAAATAAAGTGGATTTATTCAAGATATGTAGATTCAAGATGGAGTCATGGTGGTTCATGAAATGATGCACTCAATGGAAATAAACAAGGAAGAAAGAATGATTTTAAAACTTGACATGAGTAAAGCTTTTAACCCTATCAATTAGGACTTTTTAGAAATGGTATTGGATAAGTTTGGTTTTCATAAACACAACATATTAATCATCTTAAAAAAATTCTCCATGGCTATATTCTCTATTATCATTCAAAATAACACCCATGGATACTCCATGGTGTGGGGAATCTTGGTGGTGGGGCGTTGAGTGTGAAGGCCTTGCATGGGGTGCAAGAGTATAAGGAACTAGGCACAAAAGTATTATCATGTAGCTATGTGCATGAGAATTGGTTGTCTCATCATAATAATGGAACATCCCAAAATCATGAGACCATTGCACTCCTTGGGATGAGCCTCCATAGTAGGACGAATTCTTTTTATTTTAAATTCACCTAGTTTAAGACTAGGGTGTAGGCCTAAAGAGTATAAAGGCAAACTATCACTAATCTAAACCTAAGATCTTGAGATAAAAGGGATGGATAAGGTAAGAAAATGTTGAAAGTAAAAGGAAATGCACCCATAATAGAACAAGTGCTCTTACTACCATAAACATAATGCAAACCTTTGAGAAAAAGACAATATCACATAGTTTCCACCAAGTCACTCCAAATACATAAGTGTTTCACATAAAGGAATGGGAAAAAAATGTAACAATGAGAGGGATGAAGGTTATCCATAGATAAATCCTATGTAGACCCTAGTTCATATAGGATATGACCTACAAGTGATCTCTAAGTTTAATGAGGAGGTGTTAGGAATGGATGAAAATGAGAGGGGTAAACAATACCCACAAAATAAGATCAATAGACACAAAATATCAGATATCTCATCATAATAATAAAAAGAGGTGAACTTAATTCTCATTAGCATACTAGGTTTAGCTAATACAAGTGCTCATAGAGGGCAAAAATTAGTAGCGTAAGGTTGTTATAAATGTGTTGACCCTTTTATAGTGAAATAACTAGGATTTTATGGTATATTAAGCCATTTTTATAATTAACTAACCAATTATGGTGTAATATGTAGCATATAGTCTTTTGTGGCACTTCAACCATGCTTCTTGAAGTTTATTTGGTGAATGGATCTGGGGTCAGTAGCAAGATCACTTTTGGATCTACATACATCAAGGAATGGAATATGTTCCTAATAGAATTAGAGAGTGATGTGCACTCAAGACCCAAATTTTGATATCCCCTTATGCATTTGATAATCTTTACAATGCCTTCATCTCCTTTCATCTACTTCTAATGACCCTCTTTATGTTTAGCTACCACTTGGTAAGTGGTGATTTATTGATTGGTCTTGGGTACAACTTTGTGAATATGATACATGTCACCTTAGTAGGATCTTAGAGGAGTATTTTGGGTTGTTGGGAAAGAGTATCATAGAAATTATGTGTGGAGAGTTGGTGCTCATCCTAGGCAAACTGGATATTTCTCTATGTTAAGCAAGCACTAGGCTTCCACATAGTAGTGATAGAAGGAAGATTGGACACTTATTTATTTGTATACTATGTGCACATTGGAATATGCATACACCTTTGATTTTTGAGAACTATTTCACAAAGGTGAGTGTGAGAGTCACTTGATTGAATTTAAGGTAGCATGCAACTTCAGATTATGCTCCTACATAATGATAAGGCATAGATGTGTGACCCTATGAACTGGTGTGGAACTCCATTAGATAAGAATAGGGAATCCCATTAATAAGAATGTACATGAAGACTATAATTCTTAAGAATGATCCTCATGATTTGGTAATGTTCCCTACACACGTCTTTTACTTGACCATCTAGAATCTCATATTCTTGTATCCCTATATATGTGTACCTATGCATCTCTTGAGTTATGCACCATAAAATCATGTGCACAAGTGCACATCAAGAATTTTTAGTGATAATGAACCATCCTCTTATTCTTACATAGACTTGTGCCTCTATCTCAAGCTTAGGTGCATATGGGAAGCATCTATGCACATTTTTATTGAAGCACGTGGGACCTTATAGGTGCACAATTCTTTCTATAAGCCTTAGGAGGCCCTGTGTTGACTAGGGGGTGACTTAAAAAGTCAACAGTTTTGGTGACCTCTATGGGCTACTTACCTACTAAGTAGGAGTCCAATGGACTTTAGAGTGATCTATTGGGTATAGAGTCATTAAGGCTATAACTTGATTGGCCTTACACCTAAATGAACTGAACTAAGTTCTACCCTCAATAATCAAAAGAAAAAACAAGCAATAAATGTGAAAAGCATACTTGGAGGCAAAAACTAAACTAAAACTATACAATGTGCATGTAGGCACTTAGAGAAATACAATATGAGGGAATATAATTTATACAATAATTTACAATCATCTCCCTCTTAGGTCAAATGGAAAACTTTGAATATCATTCACTTATAACAAACCAAGATGAGAGATACCTTACTTTGGAGGTACCAAAATTAGTGAACCAAGTAGCATGATGGCCAATCCTTTTAATGCACCCTCTATTAGATGAAATGTAAAAAACATGTCTCCAATGAAGACATACTAATTCAATTCTTCCAAGATTGGTTCATATTGGACTGCAGGCACATTTGCTTGATGTTACTCATCACCCTTAAGAAAGGCTTGTATGAAGACTTCATTCAGGCTTTTAGGAGAAACTACACTTGGTTCACTTGATGGTTAAAAAATACCATATCCTTACCCCTTGTCCTTGAGTAAATTATGAATAATCATGTTTAGAGAGGTAGCCTAATAAGTTCTTGAAATAAGGACATGTCTCTTAGTCTCTTCAAATTTTTTAGTTATGGTATTAAACCAATACCATAAATCTTCAAGCTCTTCACTTGTATGTTCATAAAAATGCATCTCTTGAGCATTTGAACATGGACCTTTAGTTGTCCAATCAAATTTTAGCTCATGGATACACATCACCTCAAAATGAAGGCATCAAATTCTACTTCATTAACACACATCCCTTCAAATATGGAGGCATCAGATTTTTCTTCATGGACACATATCCCTTCAAATATGGAGGCATCAGAGTCTACTTCATCAAAACACATCCCTTCAATATGAAGGCATCAGCTTGAGGGTTATCCCCTTTATGAAAGTTACAACATTAGGATGCTCTATCTCACTCAAGAAACCTGAGGATAAATGCCACCATTGATCTTATAAGTTGTACCAACTACCCTTGACCTCCATGACATGTTCATGAAGGCTATCCTTGGTCATCTATAGGGGTAGAAAAAAATAAAATGATTAAAATATGGTTGATGTATATGATAGATCATGATGATTAAACACTTATTTAGGCTACTTGACCAACTCATAGATACTCAAAGTAATCATTAATGCTTATGAAACTACCTCTAAAGGCTAGAATACTAAAGAACAACACCAAAAATTATTCATTAGATGAAAATTAGTCCCATTGGGCATGCCAAAAATTATTTTCATTCAAAACATGCACCCATGGATGTTCTACAATATGGGGAAGTTTGGTTGTGGGGTTCTAAGTTTAAAGGCCTTGCATGGGGTGCAAGAGTCTAAGGTGTTCGGCATGGAAGTATTATCATGAAACTATGCACACAAGAATTATTTATATCATCACAATAATGAGAATGTCCCCAAGGCATGGAACCCTTGCACTCCTTAGATGAGCCTTTAGAGTAAACTAGATTTATTCTATTCTAAATGCACCTAGTTTAATACTAGTGCACATGCCTAAAGAGTATAAAGGTAAACTACCACTAATCTAAACCTAAGATATTGAGGGAAAAGGGAGGGAGAAGATAAGATAATATTGAAAGTAAAAGGTGATGCACCTATAATAGATCAGGTGCTCCTACTACTATAAACATAGTTAAAACCTTTCAGAACAAGACAATATCATACATTTTACACTAAGTCACTCCAAATGCATAGGTGTTTCACATAGAGGCATGGTAACATAATGCATCATTGAGAGGGATGAAGGTTATCCATAGATAGCCTATGCAGACCCTGGTGTGCATAGGATAGACTTGCAAGTGAGCTCTAGGTTTAATGAGGAGGTGATGGGAATGGATGAAAATGAGAGGGGTAAACAATACCCAAAGACAAATATTAATATAAACAAAATAACACATAGATCATTAGAATAATGAAAAGAGGTGAACTTAATTCTCATTATCATGTCAGGTTTAGCCAATACAAGTGATCATAAAGGGAAAATTTTAGTAGTGGGAGGTTGTTGGAAATGTGTAAACCCTTTTATAGTGAAATAACTAGGTTTTTATAGTATATTAGGCAATTTTTACAATTAATGCACCACTTGTGGTGATGGATGTAGAATTTAATATTTTGCAACACTGTAGCCATGTTTCTTATAGTCTACTTGGTGATTGGATTTGAGGTTGGTGTCAAGATCACTTCTGGATCCATGTGAATCAAGGAATAAAAGATATCCCTAATACAGTCAGATAGTGACATGCACTCAAGTCCTAAATTTTGATAGCCACTTATGCATTTGATCATCCTAATAATGCCTCAATCTCCTTTCATGTACCTCCAACAACCCTTTGTATGTCTAGCTACCACTTGGCAAGTGGTGATTTATTGATTGGTCTCAGGTACAAATCCATGAAGATGATATGTGTCACTTTGTTAGGCTCTTAGAGTAGTCTTTTGGGTTATTGGGTAAGATTAGTAAAAACATGATGCATGGAGAGTTGGTACTCATCCTTGGCAAACTAGAGATTTCTCTATGTTGAGAAAGAACTAGGCTACCACATGGAAATAATAGAAGGAAGATTGGACACTTATTTTTTTGTATTATGTGTGTGTGTTAGACTATGTTCACACCTTTGATTTGGGAGAACTCTTGTGTCAAGGGGCACATGAGTCCATTACTTAAGGTTAAGGCAGTGTGTGGATTTAGATTACACTCTTGTTTAATAATAGAGATTAAATATGTGACCCTAAGAACTAGCATGAAACTCCATTAGATAAGTAAAAGGAAGCTCATTAATAATATTTCACATGAAGACTAGAAGTCTTAAGTATGCTCCTCATGGTTTGGTAATTGCTTCCTATGCACTTCCTTTGCTTGACCATCTAGAATCTCAAAGTCTTGCATCCCTAGATTCATATAGCTATGTGTCTCTTGATTTGTGCACCACATAATTTTTCACATAAACATTCATTGAGAAATTTTAGTGAGTGTGAACCATCCTCTTACTCTTGCACAAACTTGTGCCTCTATCTTAATCTTGGGCACAAATGAGAAACATATATGCATATTTTACTTGAAGTTCATGGGACCTTGTAGGTATGCAATTCTTTTTACAAACCTTAGGAGGACCTATGTTGACCAGGGGGTGACTTAAAAAGTCAATATTCTCCATTTTTATTAATGGATCCCCAACCAGTTACTTCATCAATAAACATCATATAAGCAAGTTGATCCTTTATACCACTTTTTATTCATCTTGATTGATGACTCTCTTAGCATGAACTTGATTGAATCCCAAAGAAAAGGAATTGACAAATATTTTAAATTGGAAAATGGGGTTCCACCCACCCTCCATAAATAATTCATTGATGATACCATTGATCTAGCTACTACCTCTATCAAAGAAGCAAAAGAATTGAAGAAAATCCTTATAACTTATGAAAAGATCTCCATGCAAATAGTTAACTTTGGAAATAGATCTATTTTATTCATAAATACTCCCATGCTTATATAGAAAAAAATTACCAAACTTTTAGGATGATCCATCAAAAATCTCCCTTATTTTTACTTGGGTCTACCCCTTTTTATAGGAAACATCCCAATTCACCTATGGAACCCATTGATTGAATGATTCAAAAAACCAATGTCTGGGTGGAATGGATCCATGCTATCCCAAGAAAGAAAACTAATGCTGGTCAAAAGTGTCCTTCAAAGCCTCCCAGTATATATTATGGCCCTCTTCAAAATACCATCAATCATCAAGGATAAACTTGATAATCTAGAAATATTTCCTATAGATGGGCACTAAAATGAAACAAAGAATCACTCTTGTTTCTTGAGATCATGTCAGTCTCCCCAAGTCTTAGGGTGGATTAGGGATTAGAAAACTAAATTGGATGAAAAATTCACTCATGGATAAAATGTGTTAGAGATTCATCAAGGAATCCAACATATAAAAAATAATATTTAGAATTTTTTTATTGTTTTTGGAATATTGGAGTTATATTCCTAAATAATAAAGGGGCTTAGCAATGTAAATAAATAAATAAAGATGAAAGAATTAACCTATTGATTTGTGTAAATATATTGTATATTTAACTTTTCTAAATATAGTAGGAAGTGAAAGAGATTAGAACTTAGCTTATTCTAGCTAACTTGGACTAAGACAAGGTCTAATACTAGAGGAGCAGAGTTGATAAATAGTTGGAAATAGGTCTCTAGACTTCATTTCTTTATTAGATAGGAGTGTTAAAAATAAGATACCCTAATTTTTGGCACTATAGTCCTATTTTTGGTACTATTATCTTGAGTATGAAATCTTTTTGGGTTTTGTTTAGAATGTCTATGTTACCTTATCACTAAAATTTTAGAGTCTAGGACCTCACAGAGCTCTCTGTATGCCTATTTTAATCTTCAAAACCCCTAAGAGATCATGGTGCTTGAAATTAAATGCAAACTTGGGAAAGAGAGATAAAGGGTTAGTGTGTAAAGGATATGTTAGACGCACTTCACATCCCATGTGTGTTCATGCTACCTACATACCAATACTCTAAAGAGGGATCAATCTAATGTAGTTCTCTCATTGAAGTGCTTGGTGAAATTTTTATATGATCAATGCAACTAGAATGAAAAATTGGATGTGATTCAGTTGGCTAGGGACTAGTTCAATGAATTGAGTAGGCTTGAAACAATGTTGGAAGGTTGTGTGTAAAGAATAGGGAAGAGTTCTTGAGTGTACTTGCTTGTATTCTTGTATCTCTCTTGTAAATGAGAACCAAACCTTATAAATGGACTTTGAATGGCCTTTCATATGGAAAATAATGGTCATGGATTAAATTAATTAACATGAGGATGATAAGGAAAAAGATAAAGATCCAAGAAGATCTGATTGTTTGAGGCAAATGTGAGCTTGGACAACACTGTTAGGAATACGACACCCTAAATTTTGGTGCTCCTATCTTATTTGGGCACTATTAACCTAAGTGGATGAGACCTAATTGGATGGATCTAAGTCTAAGAGGGTTACTTGGGTCTCAAAAATCTAAGTTTGAGAAGCTACAAATGATTATGAATGAGTGAATAAAGTATCCTAAAAGGGTTGTGTGAGCCAATAATAGGACCTATCAATTAGGTGTCTTAGCCATACTGAAGTTATATAATTTCAATTTTTTCATGACTAAATTTACCCCCACCCCCATTTATTATAGTGATGTATTAAAGAAAAATACTAAGATAAAGGGAAAATAGAAAGCGTATATGAACTTACCTATAAGGGTGAAGCTCATGAAGCTATGTGATGCTAGATGTGCATAGAGAGAGCACGCTGTGAAGTGTGAATCCATAAATGAAAAATTTAATTAGATTAGTTCTTAATAGATACACTATATCTAAAATAATAATTTACAATAATGATTAAGAGGAAGAGAAAGGATTGAATACACCTCACTAGGTATGTGAACCAATACAAAACCTATTATGATGCTAGATTGTGCTTGAGTATGTGTTGAATCAAAATTAATATCATAAGTAGAGTTGAGTTATCAATTCCCTATAATTTGGCTCAAGAATTTAAATTTTTTCCCTTAGATCCATCATCACCAAATATGTGAATCTAATAAATCATGCATGTGCTAATTTATGTCTAGACTGTGTGTCCAATCCCCTTGAATAGGTGGCTCAAGAATACAAAGGTTAGCTAGACATTTAGCTCCATCATTTTACCATGAAGTGAAGTTATGAAGTGATACTAGTATAGAATATATTTCATATGACATGGCCCATGGATCCCATAGATGTGCTAAAATTTTGACAATGTGGTGTGGATAGCCTGAATGTGTTTTAAAAACTAGGCCACTCTTGGCCATTTCAAAAGATGGAGGTTTGGCTTGTATGAAAGCCTCTTTGAAACTGATTCAAAATGCTTATGTGAAAGCCAACTCAAGAAATCATGTACTCAAAAAGCTAAACTTGTATGAAATTTTAACTCAAATGTGATGCCAACCACCTACATATAGAGTAAGGCATGTAACTACTAAGAATGCCTAGAATAAACTAGACTCAAAAATAAAAAAAAGATCAATGTGATGTGCACATTGTCCCTAATCACTGATGTGTAGAACATGGATTCTAATCTATAAGTTATGATAATTGCCTAATTTGAACTAAAATTGAGAACCATCATGTCATGCATGATAACCAACTGTATCTAAAAAAACTATACTGAAACTACTAAATTTGACTAATCTAGAAGTGCAAAAACTATCCCTAAACTAAACTTTTTTCTTGTTTTTAGAAACCTTGAGTGTTTTCTTGCTTGGACAAGAGTACCAAAATGTGGACACTCCTATGTTTGGAACTAATATCCATTTCTAGTGCTATTATTTGGTGTGAAAAATAACTGCTAATCTAAAACTATCACTATCTTTTTACTCCAATTTGACTAATTTAACCTCTATATTATGTACTAAGTGTTTTGAATGCTATTGTTTTGACTATTATGAGGTTTGATCTCTATGAAAAACCCCTGTTTGATGCCTCCTCTTCTGAGGGTAGGAATGATGAACCTATAATGACTACCCTAAAAAGAAAAGAGTCTTAAAAGTGTGCTAAGTTGTATAGATTCAAGATATAACATTGAATATTTGACAAGATATTTCAATATATAGAAATATTTGAATTGATATATTTTTATATCAATATGGGTGTGCATAGATAGATATAAAAATGTAAGAGCATGTACATGATACTAAATTGAAATGATAATGTTAGGTATTAGTTGTTAGTTGTTAGTTTGTTAGTAAGCATGGAGGGATGGAACATGATGTCCATCAAGGCATCCAAGAAGTAAGATAAATGCAGGATTGGAATCATGGAATTGCACATAGTGAGGAGTAAACAATCAAAAAATCATATGAATCAAGAAGTAATAAGCACACAAGGGTGACCAAAGGGCCACACAAATAAGGGACATGGATACATGTCACTTAAACTAAAAGACAAGCATGGAAGGCATGTTCAAAATGCCACATACACATATAAGTGAAACAAGCAATGTTGGAATGAGGGCCACAAGCACATGAAAGAGTACAAATAAAGGAAATTGGTAGATGTCCTATGGCACACACATGAATAGAATCAAAGGACATTTGTAGATGTCCTAAGGCACAAATAGAAGACAAGAAGGAACTAGAAAGTTCAATCACACAAGGTATGCTAAGCAAGGAATAAAATCAAAAGTAAGAACTAGAAGATACAAACACATCTAACTAATCAAAGCAAATGTGAAAGTATGAAAAACATGTGTAGTACAAGACTAGGTATATGCTAAAAAATACATAAGTGTTAGGTACTGGTGAAATGTTGATGTAGTAATTTTTGTAATCGAGTAAGTGCATTAGTATGATAACTCATAGTTTGTAGTGTAATAGTGATATAACCTCAATTTTGTAGTCATGTAGAAGATGCCCCTAGTGGGTATGTCTATCGATGTGTGTCTCGAATGTAGAAGTATAAATGCCTCTTTGATGGGTAGAGTGAAGTAATCAAAGAGTTCAATGTCACTGCACACACTCAAAAAAGATCAAGTGAAGCATGGTAATATAGATAAATTGACATAAAATATCATGAAATAGTGAATGTAAGTCCTAATATGATAGTAGTAATGTAAACATGGATGATTCATACAATCAAAAAAATGTTTTTGGTGTTTTTGTAATTTTTTGAATGTTTTTGTATTTTTGATAATATTTATATTATTTTTGTATTTTTGAAAATATTACAACTATGTATAATAAAAAATGAGAGTTTATGTACAATCAATGATGAAAACAAGTGATACTAACTGATGAGTCTTATATGAGACCCCTTTTCATGGTGTCATGTATCAAATAATGGGATCGTGCATGATCGTAATGCATGATGGAGTGTCTGCGACTATCTAGCTGAAATCTATGTATGTTGTAACTGATCTAAAATATTTGAAGTGGAAATTGAATGTGGGCTCCACTTATGACTCTAAAAAGTGGATGCAACTATATAACTCTTAAGGACCCATCTTAAAGTAGGAGAAGAAGCTCTATGAATAGGTTCTCTCTATGTAGTTGAATGAGATCACAATGTAACTACTTTGAGTGTGAACATTGTAGCTAGAAGTTGTCTAGAATATTGAAATCATGGGGGTGTATGAACCCTCTATACTAGTGATGGATGTTACAATTATGTCTAACTCTGAACTAGAATCTAAACTAAAATAGGAGTGGAAACTAAAATAGGTGGAAGAACTAGAACTAGTAATTTTAAGTTGGTAGATGGTTATAAAGTGGGGAGTGGTGACTCATAAGGAACTCTAGAAAATGTAATAACCTGATTAGCACAAATTAATTTCATGTATCTATGAATTGTATAAGGTAATGCCCTAAGTTTTTGAATCCATAGTTAACGAAGTGATATGTCAAAAACTCTTGTACTAAGAACTATAGTGAATGGTGTGGTCACATATATAGGACCAACATATAATGGAATTACTATCTCACCCAATGAACTCTGTATATGCCTAATGAAACCACTAATAACTATGTCTATAAGAGTGATATCCTACTCTATAGCCCAAATGTTGTAGAAGTGTGAAAGTGCACATGTTAAGACTAAAACCATTATCGATGAGTACACTATGAATAGGTTGATTCTGAATATGTGCTCTAATAAATAGTGCATTATAGCTTGTATTATCCTCAATAATATCATGATCTAAAAATATATCAAAGGCTGAGATAGAAATATAGACTCATACACCCCTATCATACCACTCAAAGGACACGACTCAACTAAAGGTGCCTAGTATGTATGGTGAACAATTGATGTGTCCCCTTTCTCTTATTTAGAATGTTGTGGAAATGGATTTGAATTTTTTTTTAGAGATTTATCCTATGTTGGTTTTGCCTTTGGAGGCTCAATTGAAGTGCCCAGATCAAGTAGATTATCATCAATCAAATCATGTATCTTATGTCACAAACTAATGAATTTATTAGTTGTATGACATGGTGCCTTATGAAAATTGAAAAATGCATGTTGATCATATCCACGTGGAAGAGGCTTTATTGGATCAACTTCTCAAATAGGAGGGAGAGTGATGATGTTACATTCTAATATCTATTGTAAAACCTTGGTTGGATAAACTGGTAGATTGGTAAATGCATGATGAGGAGGTGCTAATAGAACCACACACTGAGAGCGCTTAGAAGACACATTAACTATTGGTTGATTTTGATTCTTATTATCATTGGTTTCAACCTTGTATGAGACTTTGTTTTTACTCTTATTAGTTGTGTCTGGGATACTTGAATACTTAAGTTTACCCATTGAAATTAGCTTCACTTCTCTTCCTTTGAGTGTATGACATAATTTAGTGAAGGAAGAGAATATTTTGAATAAAATAAATTCATGCAGTGCTAGTAAAAGGCT
The DNA here is from genome assembly GCA_037957365.1 of Torreya grandis. Lineage (NCBI taxonomy): Eukaryota > Viridiplantae > Streptophyta > Pinopsida > Cupressales > Taxaceae > Torreya > Torreya grandis. Next base: position 1,785,194 of record JARHVA010001958.1, read on the forward strand.
CTATTTGAAGATGTCTTGTAGCTCTTGATCAACCATGGGGCTAGTTAACTTAGTTATAATAGTCTTATATCTTAGAACATAATCCATGAGAGGCTCATTTGACCTTTATTTTTACTATGTAATCTATGCATATGAAACCTTATCATCGACGTTGGTACTGAAATGTTCTAGGAACATGTCTACTAAAGGATTGAATGTCATGATTGACTAATTTGGTAGGCTATAAAACCATTTTAAGGCATAATCCTTTAGGCTCCATGGAAATTTTTTGGTAAGTATCCAATAATTGGGTACATAATCTAAACATGCTATGTGAAAATATATCAAATGTGTCTCTAGATCACTCTTGCCATTATAAAGAGTAATCTTGGGTTGAATAAATCCTTGTGATAAGGATGTAGAAGTAATGTGATGTGCCAATGGTGTATAGAGAAGAGCAAAAGAATCCAAAGCCTATGTAGGTCTAGTGGTACCTTGCTCAAGATGTTTCACCTTGGATTGAAGAGATCAGATCTCTTGCACAAGGGTAACTACATTAGGAGATAGGGATGTACTAGCTATAGTTGGAGGCATAAAAGAAGGTTGGGCTGCTAGAAGGGGTATTTGAGACATAGTTTCCCATATAGTGTTATTTGTAATTGGCTTCTCTATGGTTTGAGAAGATTTCCCATTATTTACTTTTTTTTTTCTTCTTGTAAAATTCTAAGCATGTCATATTGCATATCCGGATGTTTGGTTAAGAGTTCTTGAAGTTCTCTTTTATCAGTTTCATCAAAACAAGTATATTAGGCCATTGGTAAAGTATGAAAATAATTTGAAATGTGTTTAAATGTTTTGTAATGTGTTTTAATAGGCAATATGCTATAAAATGGAAAGTATAGAATATAATAAACACAAAGTCCAAAAAATAGTGACTTGGGATTTGTGCAAAAAGAGGACACTAAGTTACCAAACATGTAAGGTGATACCTCAAAAGCAAGTAGGTGCTAGTATATGTAACCAAGAATTTTTTTAGAAATATTATTTGTAAAATACTATGAAATTTTGAATTTGAAATTGTTTTTTTGAATTATATTTTCAACTAAAAATGCAAAAAATGATAGGAAAAACTTAGAAAAATAACTAGGAACTAGTTAATGCAACTAGGGTTTTGAATGATTTTTTTTCAAAATTAGTGTAATAATTTGAAAATTTTAGACAAAATTTGTAGAATTTTTCTTGAAAAATATAGGAAAAATCTAAAAATATTTCTAAGATTAGCAATATAGTTTTCGTAGTGGTTTGAAAGTGTTTGTATGCAAAGAGGACCTAGTATGTGCAAACTAGGGTTTTGAGTAAATTTATTGAGCATATTTCAATTAATTTTTAGTTTTATAATTTTTAAATTTAGTAAAAATCAATAAAAAAATTATAAATAATTAGCCCTAGGGTTTTTAGGGTTTTGAAAATTCAAAGTAAGTTGGGTTCACCAAATGTTTTATTATTTTTATAATATTGGAGTTATATTCCTAAATAATAAATGGGTTGAGAAATGTAAATTAGTAAATAAATATGCAAGAATTAACATACTGATTTGTGTAAATAGATTGTATTTTTACCTTTTCTAAATATAGTAGGAAGTGAGAGAGATTAGAATTTAGCTTATTTTAGCTGATTTAGACTGAGATAAGGTCTGATACTGGAGGAACAAGGCTAATAAATAGTCAAAATAGGTCTCTAGAATTCATTTATTAATTATATAAGAGCATCAAAAATAGGACACCCTAATTTTTGGTGTTGTATTCCTATTTTAATGCTATTGTCCTGAGGTTGAAAGCTTTCTAGGTTTTATTTAGAATGCCTGTGTTACCCTATCAATGAAATTTCAAGGTTTGGGACCTTGTAGAGATTATTGTATGCATATTTTACTCTTAATAACCCTTAGTAGCTCCTAGTGCTTGAACTTGAATGCAAACTTGGGAAAGAAAGAGAAAGGGTTAGCGTGTAAAAGATATGGTAGATGCACTTCACACCCCATGTGTGGGCACACTGCCTACATACCAATACTCTAAAGAGGGATAAAACTAATGTAGTTATCCCATTGAAGTGATTGGTGGAATTTATATATGATCAATGCAACTATAATGTAAAATTGGATATGCTTCAACTAGTTAGGGACTAGTGTAATGGCTTGAGTAGGCTTGAAACACTGTTGAAAGGCTATGTGCAAAGAATAGGGAAGAGTGTTTGAGTGTACTTGTTTATATTCTTGATTATCTATTTTAAATGAGTGCCAACCCTTCTAAATGTAATTTCAATGGAATTTTATAGGGAAACTAATGGTCATGGGTTAAATTAATTCACGTGAGGCTGATAAGGAAAAAGATAAGGATCCAAGAAAATCTAACCATTTAAGGCAAAGATGAGATTAGCCAACAACACTATAAATAAGACACTCTAAATCACATGTTCTTATCCTATTTGGGTGTTATTGTCCTAAGGGGATGAGACTTGGGAGGATGGATCTAGTCCTACGAGGGTTATTTGGGCCTCAAAAAGCTATGTTTGGGAAGCTACAAATGATTGGGAATCAGTGAAAGAAGTAGCCTTAAAGGGTTGTGTGAGCCAACATGAGGACCTATGGATTAGGTGTCTTAGCCATACTAAAGTTTTAAAATTTCATATTTTATAGGACTACAAGAACCAAATACATGGAAAATAGGCTTGCTCTAGCTCTTCTAAGTGATCACTTATTTGTCAATGGCTCTTCTATATGGATTTTTTTTCAAGAACAAAAATACCATCAACAAAGGTCATAAATGGAAATTATGGGATGGTGCTAATATATCTAGGAGTATTTTTGGATTCTTGACCACACCTTGAATAATATTGAGCCATGGTACCAAATTAGAGATCAAATCCAATTTCACTATGGGGTGATGGTGGTTGATTACATAAAAATATAGGATGGTAGAAGAAAGTGGAAATACTTGAAAATTGAAAATATTGATAATGAAAATAGAATTATTAAATTTTACCTCAACATTCTCTTGAAAATCATCCACATTATAAATTTGAATAAATAAGATGAAATATCATGGAATGTCACTCCAATTGGTGAATATGAGTTCATTATATCTATAATCAAATAGTACCACACACTCAAGAAGCCATCCCTTGGTCAAAAAATCTTGGACAAATTTCTTATCCCTAAAATAAATATTTTACTTTGGCTTTGATTATAAAAAAAGATCCTCACTTTAGACAACCTAGCCAAGATGGGTCTTACCATTATCAACAAATTTTCTTTCTGTGAATATAAAAACAATAATGTCCTCCACCTTCTTCTTTAATTCCATTAAGTATTAAAAATATAAGGGCTTATGCTACAAAAACTCCATATCAAATGGACTCATATTTCTTCCTTAAGTTCTTCTTGGTTAGCTTGGAATACCCCATTCTCAAATCAATAACTCAAAAAAATTTGGAACATCTCTTTCCCTCACCTCCTCTAGGGGGTTTAGAAATAAATAAATGATACGATATTTAGAGAATTGAAAACTCCTCACAATATATTTTCCAACAAAATTTTTAATTATATCAATAAAAATATGAAGGTTATCAAAAATGATAAAAACCAACAATTCTCAATCCAAGAAGAAGAGATTGTAAAAAAATGGTTCCTTTCCTCAACTATGCATCTTTCTAAGGATGCAAATATTGATACTATAAAAATGGTTATATGGATAATCCCCAAGCCTATATAGATAAAAATAAATTTTGATGGGGTGTCAAAAGAAAACTCTGGTATGTTAGGTGGTGGGGAGTATTGAGAAATGATAAATGTTGCACTATTTATACTTATGAGGAGAGTGTGGGTCATCCAAATAATCATATGGTAGAAGCATTAGCTACCCTTTGGGTTATTAAATTTGTGAAGGATATTGGAATAAAATTTATTCTAGTGTATGTAATTCTCTAAACATAATTAATAGTCTAAATAGAATCAACAAAGTTAGTTGGACCATTGAAAATATCACAGAGGAAAGCATCATCATAGCCAAGGATTTTCATTAGAGTATTTGACAACACACATAAATGGAATGAAATGATATTATGGAATTATTCACTAATAGGAGAGTGATGGAGACATGATTCAAGTTGTGGGGAAATGAGGAGGAGCTACCCATTAGCTACAATGTCATCATTAATATAGATATGATTGGATTATCACAACAATAAAAAAGACTCATGCTACTCCACACATTTGACCATGATGACTAAAAATTATTAAAAAATGATTGTAGTGTTATCACATTAAAAACTATAAGAATAATTGAGAAATAACTCATGATTATAAATAAAATAAATTCAACTTCCTTCTCTTGATCACCATGAACATTCATTATAGGACCTCTAACCACAACAAAATAGGAGGAGATTTAAAAAAATAAAACCCATGTCCACAAAAAACCTCAAACATGATCTCTAGGTATGGAATATTTTCAAAAGTATAATTCCAACTAATTTCATCACCAATATTTATGTCTATGACAAGCACCTACCTAGGAAATTTATGGAAAAATAGAATTACATAATTATCTATATCAATAATGCCACTATCAAAATCATAAAAGGTCTCATTATCGAGGTCACTGGTGTAAAATTGGAATATATTAAATTTAATAAATTTATTATAAAATACAATTAATTAAAAACTAAATTTTTGAAATAAAATGAATAACTACCAGAGTGCATTGGAGGTTTTCTTCAAAAGGATATATGTTGACCACTAGACTTGCACCCTTGTGAAGGTAGTTTTAGGCCTTCATAGTCTAAAGTAACATGGAGACAATCCTAGGATATAGGTGGAATAAGAGGTATAGTTAATCTCTAAACAATAATGTCTATCTCCCCTTGATGTATCATTTAGGATCCCTACTCTACACTACTATCTTGCAAAGGAAAAGGGAAGAATGTAAACTAAAAGGAAAACTTATCTAGCTAGGGTGATACACTAAAATGTGACCTCCAATTATGTAATATTAACTATGAAGGCTGAATAATAACATAAACCTGATTTATCTTGTCAAAATAAATCCTCCATATATCAATGTTTCACATAGAAGCTCAGGCTTGATGCATGATCTAAGGTAGCATGTTCAATAGGTATCTCAAGGACACTAAAGAAAGATCACATTTTCCATAAATAAAAGATTATTATATCACATTATGAAACCTATAAGGATAGTATAAAACATGAAAATAGGTAAATATGAAAGGATAAAATGAAATAAAGTCTATATTATCATTGTCATTCATCAACAAACCATGAAAATACACTAAACATAAGCTTTGAGGAGGCATGAATTCTATCTTATTCATTAAAATAAGAAAGTACAAGTGTTTTCTAAGCATGGAAATACCAAAAATCAAGTTAATTATTTAAAATTCCAAAATATGGCTTACATATAAATAATACGAGAGAGAGGAGAGAGAAAGAGGATAAGAGCCCCCAAAACTAGGAAATATAACATTGATTTAGTCCTTATCCAAATTGCTACATATTATATATTGATTAATATTTCATTCACCTTTGGAAAATGGTGTATAGTTTCATTTTGATACATGTATTGAAGGTTTAAGGAGTCTTGAGCATTTATCTTTGGTCTTTGACCCATATAAAATCCTATATTTTTACTTTCATACTCATATATCCTTGGTCAAGAAGTCATTTCCTTGAAAATTGGCTTTGTTCCTTGAGATTAGGTCATCATGAATTGATAAATTATTTATTTCAAGCCTTATTGAAACCATTAATGATGTTTTATCACCTTATTTGGGTCGTTAGAGCTGTTTGAATTCAACTTTAACCATTTCAACATACTAGACGTTGGAAGGAAGAAGAGTTTGATTAGGAGTAACTGAGTATATTTTAACCTTCATAAACTTATCCAAACTTTAATTTATTAATACAAACTTTAATAGGTGTATTAGGGAAGGATTATCATCAATATATTCCTTGGAAAACTTATATGCATCATTTAGTACTTGTGAACACTTGATTCTTCCATATGAGAAAAAAGCAAAGGAGAGAGAAATAAGAGTTTTTACATTGGAATAGGAAAATTTACACTATGGATGTATTTGTATCATGACATAAGACCTAAAAAAATTCATTTTGATACATCAAGTATCCCAAAAGACATCATTTTTCTCATATAGCATAATTTAACACTCATTCCTTATAGCCCTAAAAACCTAAAAAGCTCCTTATCTAGATTATTTTAATAACCAAATTGAAAACCTAGGCAAAATTTTGAGTACCCTCTATCCCCTTAAATCTCTATAAAAAATTTCATGATCAAATTTTGAGTGTAAGTACTCCTTTTCCTTCATTATTTTCTCCAATTAGACCTACTTAGCCCTCCTAGGCCTATAAAGAGAAATTTGGCCCAAATTGCAACCTAAACATGTGAAAATATTCAAATGTGTGTCATTAACTTTCTGTAGGATAATACCATACTCCATGCCAAATTTTCTATCATGAGACCTTGTATAAGTATGAAAATGATGAAACGACCTTGCTTCATAAGCTTATTTTGAGCATGTTTGGGATTGCCTTGGAAAACAATCTGGTTTGGCCACTTATAGAATATAAAATTATTTTTTTTAATATTTATTAGTTATTAAAACCTTAAAATGACATCATCCCATGATTGGGAAGTTATTCCCTTCTCAAAACACCTAAAAAATCATGAAAAATAGGGTATTTGGATCAATCCATACAAGTGACATTAGAAACAAAACACATGTGGAGAACCTCCTTAGAGTCCTCAAAAACATCCAATAGGTTTCAATATCAATATATATCTTTATAGGTGCATTTCAATCCTTTTTCCATGACTGGTCATTATAAAGGTTTAAAACCTATCTGGGGTCTTAACGATTATTCATAAAGATGGGATGTCCAACTGACCTCCTTCCACCTATAAAACCTTCTTAACTAACCTACTTAGCTTTCAAAAATGTATCATCTCCCAATTATAATTTTTAGAGATGGTAAGATCATCTGAAGTTGGCCCCAGGGTGGTTTGCTTAGTTCTCTTGAGGCTAAAGAGAGGTTAAATCTAAATTTTAGGCCTCAAAAGTCATTTTTAATGATGGAAAAAGCTTATACACATATAAAAAAACCACCCACATGATTATACATGTGATGTAAGTCATCATGACTCCTTTGTATGCTCAAGTTACACTCGTCAAGGTACTTGGGGCTATGGGCTTGTCTCTCTCTTACTAGCTCTTAAAGGCTCTTGGACTAAAAATTAAAGTTTTATGCCTCATGAAAGTGTATGAAAACCATTTTCATTATTTTTCACTGACATCAAGACCATTCATGATGTTTTATATGATTTTTTCATGCTCTCAATTCATATAGGCTTCTTAGTCTCATAACTTCCCCTTACTAAAAGAGTGAGGAAGATATAAAACAAAATAGTGGATATGTCCATTGATGGTATGACCTTAAGGTCAACATTATTGTCTTAATCCACTCATTAACACGCTTGTCACCAATTTTCAAAACTTAGTCACACATATATATCTCTCAAACACCAATTTTCCTCAAGACTGGTTGGGTCTGCTTGTGTGAAAAGAGCCTAAGAAGGTTATCTTGGGTCCAAGACCATATTAAGTCACTTAACCTAAAAATTAATCTCTTTCTGATGTTGTAGGATTCCATTAAATGAATCATTATTATTATCTATCATGACTTACCTCTCAAGAGGGTCTAGAACCTCATATCTTATCATTGAGGGTTCGTATGCCAAATAGGTCTACTCACCCTAGAGTTCTATGAACAAATCTCCCTCTCCCTTTGAGATATATAAACTTGATTAAAAATTTTATATAGGTAATTAATGAGGTCATTAACACTCTCTCTCAACTAATATTTTGTCATTTTCAATGGAAAGACACTTATCACCATTGAGGGTATGAATGGCCTACAGCGTTGCTCGAGATTATAGGTAGAGATAGGACTGAATTTCTTGTGTTTTAAGACCTCCATTCACATCAATAGTCCTCTTTAGGTTCATGAACCTATATGAAGTCCCATTTGGATTAGATTACCTTTCAACATGCTTTGTTAAGTCTCATTTAGGCTTAAGGTCTTCCTATGGATCATGATTGTGTATTTGGGCATTGAGACCTTACCTTCACTTCAGTTACCATTTCAATACCTTTGAACCATTTTTACATCTTAATTAGGCTAAGAATCCTCTGTTAGCTTTTCTTTTAGGTATGAACTTTAGACTATCTCTTCCAACTAGACCTGTAGGTCACCTATTAGGGTTAATTGACTGTGCTTTGTGGTTCTGGACCTCATCTTCATGTAATTAATCTTATTCAATAGTTCATGAACCTAATTGATGTTTTAATTAGGTCTTATAACTCCTTCAACACCTACTCTACTCTTCTTTTCATCTTGAAAGTGAACTGATATTGACATAGACCTATAGGTAGCATATAGTAATTTGACTATGCATTTAAGTTTTGAAATTGATTTATCTCTTCATGAATAATTTTTAATGACTATAGGAACATTCAAAACATTTTCTACAGTATATTCACACATCACAACCATATTCTCCATATTATCATTCACACAAGCTTTTTATGCATAATCAATAGGCAGGTTCATTGTGTTATCACCTTTCTTGGCTTATGCATTTTTCTTGACTATAAGTTAATTAATTAGAGTACTCAAGTCATCCACCATATCCATATTATGTTATTCTTACTCTTTATGACCTTCAAAAACTCATATTGTATAAAATACTATTGACTGTGTCTTCAATACATAGTTGTAGATGTGTTCTTTGGTGCTTATAGAGGGTGTTAACATATCATGATCTTTTCAACATAATTGAACATTTATTTGAAATTAAAACTATATTTAAACCCTTTTAAACACACCTTTTGACTTTTGTTCAGGCTTAGAAACACCATGTTAGTGTCTTGCAACCTGTGTATGACCTTAGAGATTTTATACTATGTGATGTGTAGTTAGGGATTTATCCTTTAATAATTTAATTAAATTTTTTATTAAAATTTATTGAGATCTAAAATAGGTAAAATCACCCTCAATGTCTCTGACTATGCACTTTCTTTACACAATTTTATCATGATCTAAAGCACACAACTAGTTGCGTCTCTTCACTTTACTATTGTAGGTGATTGTTTAGGTCTCTTATATAGATTGAACTAAAAGTTAGACGATAAAATAAATTGAGAAGTTAATTAGCATGAATTATGATTCTTTAGTACATAATGAAATTATAAACTCCATATACTTTATTATCTCTTCAAGTCTTCTCAAATATTGTAGATAAACTGACTATGTTTTGACCTTACTTGACTATAGGTCTCATTTTAGGATTATGAATTCTCTTTGAGAGGATATCCATTGAAACACCTCATGGTATTGGATCCAAATCATATAAAATTTAATAAACTACTTGAACTCCTTAATAAACTTACCCCTATGTTCTTTGAGTTTTCTTCCTTCAAGATTGTCAATTAGGCCTAAGTTGGATGTAGAAGAATATGGTTGTCTTGTACAGACTGAGGAAATGTCTATTTGCTGATCAAATCAATCTCTAAAACTCTCTTAATAGCTCAATATACCTAGTATAATATTCAAGGTTTTTTTATACTATTTGCATTGACATTGTAGTTGAAATTCCATGTTTGAGACTCTCTCATGCTAGTATGAGGTTGATCTTGATCTCAAAAGAATACCTATAGGATTGAGGCATGTAGGTCTCATTTACTTATTTTAAGGCTCAAAACCACTTCTTGATTGAACTTAGCTTCTCAAATTTTTCAAACCATGACACTTCCAGTGTCACTATTTCTTCTTCAAAAGTCCATGACCTCTTATGACCAATCCTTATATCACCTTGAACTTACCCTATAGGTCTATATAGACTTCTATTATAGTCATCTTATACATGACATATACACATTGAAAATTAGATAATTTAGTAATTTTTAACAATTTTATGAGGTAATTGAGGTAATTAATATCATGTGAGTGCATCAAGAGATGTAAAAAGTCTTGTTTTTGACTTTGAGAACTTCCCATTTACTCTTACAGTTAGTATAAGCATGTATATTGATAAAATACCTATGAAATATCATTTAAAGGTGTAAATATGGACTCTTATCTTTATCTTATCATGTTTACAAAGTGAAATATGAACTCAGGACATTAAACCATGATATATCACTAGTATTTGAGCCAATTTGACAATCAAACCTCTAATAGGCTGCTTGAACATAGACCATGTTCCCAAAATCAAGCATACTTGAAGAATATGGACCAAAACACATCTCAAGAAAAATAACATGGAATAAATGAAACTAAGGTATATTTCATGAATAAATAATCATTTTAAACCTCTAAAATTCACTACCATTAATATAAAATAAATACTTATTACAAAAACCACTATAATAACTTGTACACAAAGACATACTTCATCCAAGTGAAGGCACCTTATGGATATGATTTGACTAATAAAAACACCATTAAAAGTAGAGAAATGACCTATAAAACCACCCTCATAATTGATGGGTGTCATTATTACCCCTTCATTTAAATAATGTATGTTGGTGCTTGCTCTTACCAGGGTGGTGCCTAAAGCTATTTACAGTAAGGTACTTTATTGATTTCAGGTTAATAGTGTTTGTTTTTTGGCAGGATTTAGATGTTATTATAATATATATCTACTTATAACTTTTGAGCTACTGCTTGGAAAAAAAACTCTTTGTATAAAACATAAACAACTCATTCTAATCTAATTTATAGAATCTAGAAATGCTTCACACAACTCCAAAATAAACCTATTCAAATCACTCTTGAAAAATTAAAATAATATAAAATCCTCATTTATTAAAATCAATAATAAATCTATATTTTTAGAATTTGAAAGAATGAAATAAATGCTTATGCTAGAGATAACAAATTAACTACTCAATCTTCCCTACAAGTTTTCAATCTTAATTATGAAAACATATATCTATATCAATATTTAATTAAAATAAATACAAAACCAACTTTTAAATACCAAATAAATTTTATGTATCCTTGAGGAGTGGGCCCTTTCTCACCCTCAAATCTAGTTTCAAATCAACTCAGTTCTAAGATATTTCTTCAACACATAGACTAAGAAAGGAAAATGCTGCAATACTTTGTATTTCAAAAAATAACCAAAAATTACAATATCTTTGTATGTAGGCATAGTAGTTATATATCTAATCATGAATCTATCTATTTATTCTATAAAAAGAAACTATTTATCCCTACATTCTAGAAAATAACTTAATTGATTTGAAATAAGAAGATATTCTAGATAGATTGGGTGATATAGTTAGAATAGAAAGTCATTGCAATGAGATATATAAGGAGTCAAAGAACCCACAGATAAAAATTTCCATGCATAAATATATCAACCAAATATTTACATATATTGATACTCATATCCTCTATCTTCATCATTGTAACCTAGATTATTAACTCCCAAAATGTAAGACTAAACAAAAATAAACAACTATTTATATACATGCACAAAAATGGAAATGTTGAAAAGTGTTCTCTAGATTGTCATGAAGAAGTTGGAGAGGCTATCTGAATACTTTGGAATGTACTATTATCAATTATGGAGTAAACTAGATCAATCTATAGAAAAAATGGTATAATCTATAGCTTGTTTGTCGAAATCCATAGTTGATTGTCAAAATCCATAGCTGATTGTCAAAATCTACAACCGATCATCAAAATCTATAGTTGATTATTAAAATTTGTATCCTACTATTAAAATCCACAGCTAGCTATCAAAATCAATAAGAAGCTTTAGAATCTATAGTTGGATCTAAATGGTTCATTCTTTATCTTTAATATTCCTTATCTTCACAAAAAAATTTATCAAAACTCATATTAATACTACTATTGCTTGTACATGTCAAAATATGGAGCCTAAAACATGAAAATGTTAGAACAAAGTGCAAAGAAGATAGACTTAAACTTTACATGAGTTTATATATATATAATCATATATTTCCTACCTTATACAAGTTTTAAATATCAAGGTTACATACAATGCTCAACCATTTGACATATTTAAGGCCATAAAATATAGTGATAATGAGTCATTTTATAGACTCATCATCTCCCCCCACACCTTACCTTTTTCAAGTCCCTTTTGCAAACTATATCCTCAGTATCCATAGTTATGAACAATATGTTGTAGCTTCAAACTCAAATAATAAATGGAATATAGATCTTTTTGAAGTATCCTTTAATGATGAGGAGTGAAACCCATATCCCTTTGCATAAGGTGAAGCCAAATTTCAAACTGTTCCTTGGACTAAATTCCTATATTCTTCCATGGGGACATAGGAGAAAGTAGTAAGGGAGGTTTGAACGTCATTTATATCCATGAATTTCTTCTATCCCTTTGTAAAACATCTAAAATTATCTACATAATAAATTTAGCTCTTCTCAAAGACCACTAAATGGTAGTGGGTGACAACACCTCTCTTCATATTAATGGAACTAGTAACATATGCCAACATTGTCTAAAAGCTACCATTACATCATCAAAATTATGCTAAAAAAATAACTCAAAGTTGAGAAGGCCATTCTATAAGGTGGAAAGATATGATCTTGAATTATTGGATATTGGTAGAACCTATGAAATTTTTCTAATATATACTATGAATTACCAAATTGAGGCCTAATGCATAAACCAACATCTTGTGCAATATTAGTGTGATCATTATATCTCTCCTACCAATAAGTTTGATTTATATATGTAGACAATAGATCTCTCATCTGAAGTTCTCTCACAAATAGATTTATCAAGAAATTATTTGTATTACCTATAACAATGTCACATAAATAAAACTCACAAAGTAGATCTTACCTATCAAGTGTACTATTTTTGAATGTTGTCATGAAGTCATCATTGATATTTATTTCATGTGGTAAATGACAAGATATCTACAATAATTTCCATCTGAATAACTATTCATGTAAAAGTAGACTGTATGCAAAAAAAGGGACTCTATAGGATAACAACTTTTCACTTAACTAATAGGTAAATTGAATAGTTTGTTTAACCTATTCTTCTTTTTGTTGAACTGGAGCCAGTTCTTCTTACATTAGTTATTTCTCTTTCTTAAGAAGATGATTTTCCTTCTTAAGTAGATGATTTTGTCTCTTTATTTTTTCAAGTTTTTAATAGACATGGTCCATTGGTTTCTTACTTCTAAAACATAAAAAATAATTTGATAACCTTATTCTACCATGGCCCTATGAGGAACATTAGAAGAGATAAAACCTATTTGGGTTCTTAGCCTAGTATTTTCTATTTCACTTTTTAGAAGATTCCTCCTTAAATAAATGTTCTTTTACTCAAATGATCTAATATGGCTCCTTACATCAATGATTTCATCTTCTAACTCATCCAATTTCTTTAGGGATTTCATTTCTAAATTTTCAATTTATTTCATTAAATGAGAAATCACAAAATATTTGTTTTGAGATACAACAATTAGTTTAGCTATATCCTCTACATTTTATTTAACAGTGGCTTCTAGCTGGGATAAGACTAGAGCATGTTGTAGTTATACATCATCTGCCTCCTTTGAAGGTTGTCCCTTCTCTTCATTCATGAGTTGTTTTTCCTTTATCCCTCATCTATTGTGTAGGAGGAATAATACTCTCATCAGGAGTAGTCTCAGAAAAGTTATTAGCCAGATTTTCATGTGGAAAAAAGTTTTCCTTCTCTTCTCTATTATGGGATTCACTAATAGTGGCTATCGGGTTTTATCTCAAACTGTCTAATGTCTCTATAGTAATGGTTTCATCACTATCAATTTCCAAGATAAATCTTCTTATTCCTTTAAGAGGGTATAGATTATGTATGTAAGGTTTCCTAAGTTTTTAGCTGGGAGGTAGGGTCTACAAAAGACTCTTCTTCCTTAATTTGAATGGTTTTTTGGACATGAGTCGATTGGGAAATAGATTTTTGGATTCTAGTAGAGGACTAGAGTCCCAATTTTATACTCGTTGGCTTAGGAAGAGAGACTATATGAGGAGGACTTAAGGTTTGTAATGAAATAGTCTTGGTTGTGGATCTTGTGTTGAGGATGAATTTAGAGGCAATTTATTTAGAAGAAATTTTTGGTGGGGTTTTTGAATTCGAGACATGCATGTGTATAGGAATTTTTTATAAAGTTTAGGGGCTTTCTTTTTCTTTCCTTCATGGCAGGCATCCCATGCTTCCATTCCATTTTCTTGCTATAAAAAGTGATGTTGAATAATGATTTGAATCAACCCATGATGGCATATGATAAAAGGGTTTTTGGCACACCTCATGGATATAACCTAAATAGATCCTAAGAGGAATGAGGGAAAATTTATCTTGTGTTGAGGTTGTTGAACACCATATCTTAAATGAATTAAAATTTTTAACACCATACAACTCAACACACTACATTGTCCCTCACATGTTACATATTTAATGAGCCAAAAGGAAACTAACCTCTATGGTTCAAGTAGAGACTCTCTGCTTACCCCTTTTATTTAACCTTTGCCATATTCAATGAAAAATAGTGTGGACTCTCCTTCACTGCTAATTTTTTTGATAAGATCATGAAATGAATATCTCCCTACCATTCAATCTCCTTCATCTAGAATCCCTAAAAATTGACTAAGGACTTGCAAGGAAAAGGATATCTGAACACTTTAAACAGTGGAGAAATTAGGTTTCAAATGAAGGATAAATTATGTTATCAATGCCTCATCAAAACCCTAGAATTTTAGAAAGAAGTCAAGCCATCCAGATGCAGCCAATATCTCTTTTACTGATTCATTTTCCAATAGCTCACTTGCATCCTCTGGTTCTGATTTTTTCTTTAACCCCATTTTCAAACTTTATGTTTGCATAGAACACAGTCAATTTTTGACCCTCATTTCAAAATGAAACTAAATTATGATTGCAAAATGATTAGATGGAAATAACATCCCTTGAGGGTTTAGATTATGGATATTACTTGAATCATGCTAAGTAATGATGATAATATTAATTAAAAGTAATGATAACATACTTTTTGTTTTATTTTGTTTTAAATCATTCTGTCATCAATTCCTTTTAACCCTCACTTATTGTCTTTTTATAAATGACACATAATTATAGAGATGTGTCATTATGAAACACTTTCCATGATTGTAAGGGGTATTGTCCATATCACTTACTTTGAAATTTCAAAATATGACATTTTGAAGTGAATTTTTGTTGACATCATGAATCATGACCTCCTTATATCACCATATGAGAAAATGTTATATCAATGGGTTTGAGGATATGCATGTAATCTTTGACATCTAAAACTAACACTTAGGAAAAACAAATATTTTACCTTATAAATATTAGTATTATCCTTATCAGTCTTCATTTTTTGTTCTTTCACAAATCAAATTTCATGAATTAGTCTTCCAAAAATAGTACAATAGATAATAACATTAAATTTATTACTTTGGAACCAATTGAATTTTTTAAATTTTCTATTTTTTATAATTTTTTTGGTTTTTTGCCCTTAACGAACCATTTTCTATTTTTTTCCCTTAACCAACCATTGTTGGATTTTTGGTCAAGGCTCATTATTTAGTGCATGAACAACTATCAAGCTGGTTTTCTAAACATGAATGTCAACAATGTCCCAAAAGATTTTCATTGTTGAATTTTTTATATTTTTATTTTTACACATTTTTAGAGAATAGGAGAATTCTCTTCCTTTATTCAAGCCAATTTTATCTTCAAAGATAAATTACCATAGAAGACTTAAGTTCTTCCATGGCACCAAACTCATTTCTTACTAACTGAATAAATTCCTCTTTTTTGGTAGGATTATGATATAGTTTTATATGATGTCTATTGATAACAAGTGTTTTTTAATTTCTATCTATAGGAAATAACTGTATTGAACCATTATAAAAAAAAATTGCTATCTAAAATGGTCCTAACCATCTAATTTATATCTTACCTTTAAAATGTTGATATTTGAAATCATATAAGAATGCCTAATCTCCTTTTCTAAATTACTTTTATTTGATATGCAAGTCATGTCATTGTTTTCTATCATATTATGTCATTTTTGTCTGCTACAAGGCTTTTATCCTCATCTCATCCAATTCATTCAACTTCAACATTCTTTATTTTTGTGCTTCATCTAAATCAATCCCTAATTCTAATGCAATCCTCAAATTTTTCATTTCAAATTCAATTAAAATAAGAGGTTTCTTACCATAAACCAACTCATATGGTGAAAAACTAGTAGTGGTCTTCTATGTAGTGTTGTATGCCAAAACAACTTCTGGGAGTTTGGCTACCCAATTCTTCTAGTTGTTTCTTACTATCTTGGTAAGGATGTTCTCTAATTCTATATTAGTAACTTCTACTTATCCATTTACTTAAGGATGTTATGCTAAAGTTTTTTGGTGGTTAACTTAGTAGATCTCCATGAATGCTTGAATCATATTGGACATGAATTATGGTCCTTGATCTAATACTATCTCCCTTGGTGTTCCAAAATACTACATGATCCTAGAATAGAGGAAGTCTACTAATATATTTTCTCTTGTAAAAGAAAGAGATTGAACTTTAACCTATTTGGTTACATATGTTTCTCTTAATTTCTACTCATTTCTTAATTTGGAAGCAAGTAATGAAACTAGTAATAGGGTGTGTAAAGTGATACCTAATAAAGTGGGCACAATGATGATGTTAACTCCTCTTTGGCTTATAATGAATAGACTACAGATAAGAAAGACACTATAAAATGGGTTATTCGATAGATGGTTGAGTGGACTACCTAGTGCAAGCTAGATCTAAGAAGCATATGCTTGTTAGGAGGTTGTTAATCCACTATTTATGACAATTAAGTTGATGTAGATGAAACTAAAGAATACTTGCATTCAATAAATGAAAATTAAATACATGTAAGATGGGATAAGATTAAATTTTTTATTAAAAAAATGACTAAATATAGCAAAAGTGGGTCAATACTCATGCTGAGATAGTTGGGGTTAGGTTCAAAAAATCATAAAAATATTTGTGAATAGGTAGGAACATAAAAATAGGGTTTAGTTGGGGTCAAGGGGTGAAAATAACTTGATTTTATTTTCTACCATAGTGACCATTGATGATTGGGTGAATCATAGATAGTTGGGCTGATTGTTAGTGGTTGGATGACCATCAATGATTGAGGTGACTATCGACGGTTGGGCTAATCATCGGTGGTTGCCTATAAAATTTTGGAAATTTTCAAGAAATTAATGGTAGATTGGGTAGTTAGTCAAATAAAAGGATGTTATAGATCTGAAGGATGGAAAATAAGATAAAGATAGGTATGGATAGGGTTAGGTGGTTAGAAATGAAATAGATCAAAGAAAACAAGCATGCGATACCTATAACCTAATGATGGAAGGCTAAAGCAATTTGGCCAAAGTGATAGTAATTTGGCATTCAAAAACGATTCTAAAAGAGGTTATAGTTTTTTTGTTGAAGGGATGATAGATACATGTATGCAAGATAGCTTTGACATGAATTGTTGGATTTTTTGATCCTTTTATCTTCATACTTCTCTCCTTTTATAAGATGAAGTTACTAAATGTGTAGGAGGAAGTTGATAATTATGAAGGAGGATTAAGTTACCATTTATGATGATTTAAATCTTGTTATCATTGCATAAGGAAAGTTTCTAATTATAGTCATGCTTATCTCATATAGCTAGTAATGCTTTTAAAGTAGGCATGGAGGACTTGATTATCAATGGTCAAGATAACCATCGATGGTTAGGCTAACCATAAATGGTAAATGTTTTAGGGTAAAACAAGTTAAAAAGGGGGCGAATTAAAATTTTAAGTTAGAGGAGTTAGGTTAGGGAGTTCAAGTTAGTAAATTAATAAATGGGCTAAGTCAACTAGGTGGTCAAATAGCTTCAGGGTTGGGTAGGAGTTCAAGGCATTTTGACATCTAAAATTATGCAATTTTTTAGTGTCTACATTTTACCCTTTTTTATTATGTGACTTTGAATTAACAAGCTAAAAAACAAAAATAGATTGATTATTGGTTAAGGTCTAACTGACCCAAGTGTTAGAGGAGGTGTTCCCCCTTAAACCAAGAGTTGATAGAGTGAAAACAAAATTAGGTTAGGGTTTGATAAATAGAAAATGGTGAATCATGAGGTAAGTGACACAAAAGGGTTGGGAATTTTAAATGCAAACACATGCATAAAATATGACTAAGTATAATATTCAAAATCACATAAAGACTAAAGTTTCCAATGTTGGTAAAAATAAGGTCAATTCTAGAGAAAAACATGATACATGTAACTAGTCCAAAACATTAGTTATAGCTAATTTGGTCAATCTTATCAAGTTTACTAGACAAGGTTGGTATTCATCATAGGTATCTAGGGTAGGAAGTGATCCCTTGAAAAAAACAAATGGTCAGGTCACACACAAGGTGGTGTGAATTTTAAAATTTAAACATGGCAAGGTTGGTTGATGTAGTCATAATAACCAATGCAAGGTCATCACAAAACATGTGAATGTTTGGGTCAAAATAGCTAATGTCAAGGAGGATATGGCCAAATGGGTTGATCAGAGAAGGGTAATCTCTAAAGACTCAAGTTGTGAGTTGGGTGGAGATTATTTAATCTCCAAAAAGTTCAACACCTAGGTGGGGTGCCCTAAATTTTTTGAAAAAATGGGGGAAACCTAACCATTAATGGTCAAGTATTTCCCTAGGGTCAATCGTTGATGATCACCTTGACTATAAATGATAAGATAAACCCTAAAAAGCTATGATAAAAAAGTAAAAATGAAGATCATTCTTATCTTTTGACATCTAGTAATTTGTTCTTTGGTGTATTTGTGCATTTTTTCATTTATGCTTTAGAGCTTATCGAGGTGGAGTGTTGGGAGTGGTTAATCATATGTTTAAAGCTAACTAAGAGTGAACTTGATGGAGGGAGGATGAAGGTATGGCTGGGTGGTGGGATGAGGGCTCTAACCATGTCATCTATCATGGAATGAGGTAGGCTATGTCTTAAATTTGATAGGGTAGGCCAATTTGTGGTTGATTTTGAATTTGCATTTGATTATCTATGGATGATAGGGATAGGGTTAGGGTTTTAAATTGATTTAGGGAAAATGATGCCATAGGTTAGGTTTTTGTTGATTTTGGGTAAATTAATGAGGGAAATTTATAAGGGGAAGGGTGTGTTGATTTAGAATTGGGTTTTAGGATAGGAATATATAGGTGAATGTTTGAAATTTAGGTGTGTTATAGAGATTGGGATAGGGTTAGGGTTCAAGTTGTGTTATCAACGGTCACACACAGTGACCATTGATAGTTTAACTCAACCATCGATGGTTCCATGAACCATCAGTGGTTGAAGGATTTAGGGAAGGTGAGGTTAAAAGTGGTGGTTAAATGTTTTAAATTTGTTGTAAATGTGTGAAAGGTTGGATATTAAAAATAGTGTTTGAATGTTTTTAAAGTGTTTAAAAGTCAAAGTGTTAAAAAAATTTGTTTTATAAAATGATAAAGTGGATGAATTTTTTAAAAGGTTTAAATTCATGAAAAGTGTTAGAGGTGGAATATATCATTAAAGTGTTTAACAAAATTATGAGAAGGTTGTTATTGTTTGAAAGTTTTATAGTTGGGAAAATGTGGAAATGTTTAAATTTTTAAATGTAGGTTGGAATGTTCATGAAACTATTTGGAAATAGGTTAAATGGGTGGTTAAATTTTTGGAAAGTGTGTAAAGCATGGGAAAATATGTTTATAGTGAAGGATGGTTTATGTTGAAATATTTAGATAAGGATGGTGGGTAGGGTTTTAGATAATAGAAGTGATTTAGGGTTTTATCCATGATGAGTGGTTTAGGTTGAAAGGTTTAGATAAGGATGGTGGGTAGGGCTTTAGTGAATAAAAGTGGTATGTTAGTGTAGGTGTTAGATAGAGGTATAGGTTGGTGTGAGAGGTTTGATAAATGTAAGTAGGGTAGATGTAATTGGGTTTAGTTGTAATAGTTTGAAAAAAATAGGTATAGGGTGGTGGAAAACTAAGCATGCATTGCTAATTTGATTGTTTTGTAGGAACATGATTAGATTTAGATGAGGGATCAAGTTCAAAATATATTTGTTGAGGTTCAAGATGAGATGATGGATGATGAGTGGAGGTACATGGAGGAGATTGGCCTAGGGGCCATGAGACATTACCAAAACCTACCATGGGATGTGGCCATGATTGTGGCCCTCATCGAGAGATGGGATCTAGCCATAAACATGTTTATGTTACTAATGGGAGAGATGAATATCCTTATAAAGGATACTCAATGGATTACATGACTACCCATCTGGGGGGAGCCAATTTATCACATAGAGAGTGAGGAGCAAGACTACCACATGGACCTTATCTATGGGGTAGATTAGGTTCAAGCCAAGTATCATGTAGGTGGTATTTGTTATGGGCCACTATACTAGAGGTATCTAGGGTATAGATGCTTAATTATGATAATGATGATGGAGGTGTCTTGCTTTGTCCTACTAGATTCAAGTAGTAGCCAATTCCCTTGTCTACTTTTGGGAGTACTAATGGAGATGTTGTTACAGAGGGTTGTGTTTGGTTGGGTCCCCATGTTATTAGTGTAGATATATAAGGAGATTTAGGCCTTTCAAGAACATAAATAATATGGGATCAGCATTGGGTTCATGCTCTATTATTGGGTATACAAGCATATATGAGTTTTGAGACCTTTGGGGTGACCATGGGATGGTTATGCTCCAATAGATTATAGAGTGGGTTTCATGAGTTAGAGAAGAGATTATGTATTGATAGGGGATGGTGGTGGTATCCAAGACATAGAGTGGTTTAGATATGATTTCAAGGGTTTAGTGTTAGGTGACATAGTTTGGAGGCCATATGTGGATTGGCTAAGGTGGGAAGGGAATAACTACCACACACTATCACTACAAAGATAGTGTTGGATATATGGGAGATGAGATGATGAGACTAATCTTATCCAATTTCATTGAGTGCAGAGGTAGTTTGGCCTTATATAGGGTATCCCACTAGATTTTTAATGATATATGAGGGAGGATGATGAATTATTTCTCTTAGAGCCACAACAATAGGATATCATATTGGACTATGAGGATATACTAGTGAGGGCCACCATTGATGATGTAGGGGTTGAAAATGGGTATGCAACATGGTACTAGGCTAGATATATAGTATCCAATTTTAGATAGGGTGATAGGGGGTAGAAGTCCATGGATGTGGATCTTATAGGGGCACTGACACAAGATGGATAGGTGGAAATGGCACTAATATTAGCATAGGCTTAGTTTATTTCCATATAGGGATAGGTGGCCACTTTACAAGGTTAGATAAACACCTTGACTAGAGAGTTAAATTAGGTGAGGATATATGTTGGGTTAGTGACACAAGAGAGAGATTCACTAAGATAGAGGGTAGGAGTGGCTAAAGCAGTAGTAGGAAGACCACCTAACATAGTTATGAGGACATAGTACTTAACCACCATTAAGGAGTTGAGATATTATGAGGTGATAGTGCTAGCATAATTACCACTGAAGATGAGGTATGGGGAGTATAGATATAGTTTGGAAAGTGGTCCATCTATAACCACTCTAGGATAGTGGGCCTCTATAGTGAGTCAGGTAGAGATATTAGGGGGACCACCACTAGATGGTAGTAAAGGTGTAGGCATAGATGGGGCTAGTGGTAGTGGTGTCCTAGGGGCTTGATATGTTTTTTTATAGTTGTATATCATTTTGATATCAAACTACATTCTGATGATATGAGATGTATATGAGAGAGAGAGAGAGATTTAATACATTATTCATTATATTTCTTGTATTATGATGTATTCTTGATTTACATGTATGATGATTATGGATGTTTATGTTGATTATGATCTGATGTTGAGATGTTTATTGATGTATGATGACATAATGCTTACAATGATTATGCTCAAATTTTTGAGATGTTATTTATGTTTATGAGGTTTATGATTATGATGTTATTGATCTTTATGTTAATGATATAGATTATGACATTAGTTTTGGCATGGATGATTCTAGGTATAAGATGAGTGTATGATAGGTGTTATTCATGTGATAGATATGATATATATGATTAGGGATGGTAGGGATTAGTGTCATATAATGATGTTGTTGATGATATTATGATGGCACAGATGATATATATATGATCATGTTTATGGTAAAGAAGATGATGGGATATGTTATAGATGCTACATGGTTTTTTATTTGGTAGATATGATGTGACTTATGGATAATGTTTATGTTTTTTTTGGTAAATGGTAGATGCATAGTTTATTTTATGTGGTGATATAATGTGGTTTGAAGATGTAATTATGGATATGAGATTATTTTTATGGTGGTGGTTTATGAAATGTATGTCTCATAAGTTTTAATGTTTACAAATATAAATGGTAGGTTGCTCATGCCCCATTATTTATGAGATGATATGTGGACCTATGGTTTAGGCATGGGATGATATATTAATAGAAAATATGGTTTTTTTTGTGTTTTTATATATGTGATGATAAAATGAGGGAATTAGAATGTGCTTGTGATGTTGAATTTAATATATTGATAGTTTTTTATGATTATATAGTGGATGATGTGTTTGCTCATGGTCATGATCATGGAGAGGGTGGTTTAGATTATGGTTTTTAATGATGTGGTTTATAATATGAGTGATGATGTGATTGAGTTTTGGGTACACATATAGGATATGGTTCAAAATTTTATTTATGTATATGGATTATTGTTTCAAATTAAGGTTTTGAATGTTTGGATATGATATGGATTAATGGAGATATAATGAAAGCACATAAAGTAGGTGTAGACAACACAAAAAATATAGAAAAGAGAGAAGAATCATGAGACATATGTCCACATGAACTAATGACTGAGGGTAAGAAAAAGGAATGATGTGTTCATTGACAAGGGCTTAATAAAACCATAGATGAATGCAAGTTAAAGAACATAAGCCTTTTGAATGATTTACATGAACATGCTTTGATCAAAAAAGAAGGTACCATGATCACTTTATGTCAAGTAATCTCACAATCCCTTTATTTTAGAGAGTTTGATAAAGGAAAATAGGTGATAGGTAGACGGTTGAATGAGAAATGGGTAATATGGTAACCTGAAGTGGGTTAGCTTGTCCCTTCTATAGGTAATTTAAGAACCATAATAGATAAGTCCATGCCTTAATATAATGTGTAGACTAATCGATGTGAGAAGTCTATTAATACTATATGTAAAAGCCAATTGTAGCTTGATTGATTTAATTTTGACATATGGTTACATGTTTCTTTTGTTTTATTAATAGGATGGTGAAGTTGATCGATGTAAGAAGCTTCAAATGTTTATTTTGGAAAAACTTAACTTAGCCATCCTTTAAGGGAGTGGTCTAAAGTTAGATGTTTATATCTATCCTTAAAGGTAGTGGTATATCTTTGAGTAATGTAGTTATTGGGTAGTTGTCCTTCATGGAAGTAGTCTACAATGATAGAGATATGGACCCAAGTGATATTTTGGTATCCCACTTTGAGTTTGAAAGCTAGTTTTAGATATGGAAAAGTATATTTAGGATTTAGAGGTCTACCTTTATGGATACAAGACTATTATCACCAAAGGTTAAGAAGAGGTGGTGGAGGAGTGGTTTGAAAGACAACTGATCATGGGATTACATCTAATTAGGGATGAAAAGTGCCATGGTATCCATGCTTAAGATGAGGCTATAACTATGATAGATAATCACATGATCCTATGTTGTAATCAATTATCCTCAAGAGGAATAGGGATAGGTAGGTTAAGGTGAAAATATCATAAGCCAAGGGATGAGCTTAAGTTAGACATAGAGATAAATTTGATCCTTGTTTTAATAATATAAAGGATGTATATGTGAAGTGTTGAGAGGCTTTGGTTATAGTTTGCCTTCAAGAGAAGACAAATGATAAGCTCTTATTCCATACTTATGGGTTATGATATAGGGTCCAAGATAATTAAAATAAATCTTACATCTTTTTCTTTTCTCTGGATTAGTTACATTTTGGTTTTACTTAAGGATGAAGTCTCTAATATTGAATTATCATTCTTTCAGGATTTTGTTACATGCATGCTTGATTCATTATTGATAGACACAAATATGATTAAGCATTATGAGGTTATGTTCATCACGGAGTTCAAGTCAAGTAAGATGTTTATGATGATAATCACTCTTAGAAAGGATCTCATACAAAGATAAGTAAAGAGAAGGAATTTGGAATTTAAGAGGCAAGACTACCTCTACCCTAAAGATAAGAGAGAAATGAGTAGCACCTATGGAGGTTTGAATGCTAGTATGATAGGTCCATAAATTAAAGGTAAGGTGCAAATGCCAATCTTGACCTAAAACACTTACTACTTTGGTTAACATTTTATTGAGGATTTTGTTAGAGGCTTCTACTTGTCTATTGGCTTGTGGGTGATAGGGCAAGGAAAATCTTAACTTGATGCCAAAATCATCACAAAGACCTTGGACCTTCTTGTTTTTAAAATATTTATTATTATCAATGATGATATTATAAGGAACACCAAAGTGGCAGATGATATGGTGATTGATGAAATCGATAATATTTTTAGCTTTGGCTGAGATAAGAGGAATGGCCTCCATCCACTTGGTGAAATATTTGGTGGTGGTAATGATAGATTTATGTCAATGTGAATAATGAGTATTTATTTCCCCAATGAAATTGAGACCCCATTATAAGAAGGGCCAATAATCTTTGGATACTTGAAGGCCATGGGCCAATATATGATGTAAGTTAGCATGTTATTGACATTTGACACACTTCTTTACATAATCGCAACAATCCTGATTAAGGGTGGGTTAGTAGTAACCAAGGTGAAGGATAAATTTAGTGACAGCTAAGCCACTAAAGTGTCCCCCACATATTCTATCATTTGTTTCCTTGATAGCATGGAAAGCTTCATGACTATGCAAACAACAGAGAAGGAGGCCATAGAAACCATGTTTATAAATGATTCCCCCTAGTATGGTGTAATGACAAGTACACTAAACAAAATCTCTTTGGGCATTCCTTGAAAGGTTGGGAAGAATAATGCTAAGGTTAAGGTAGTTAAAAGTTTAGTTGTACCAAATGTCAAAAGAAGATGCTTCTACACTACAAATGGTGGGAAGGTCAGAAATGATATATGAGGGTGTGATAAAGTGATGAATGGTGACAAATAGTTTATATTCAATAGGTTGAGATGGGATTTGGGAAATAAGGGAATCCATCATGTCTACAAATTTATTGGTAGATCAAGGAACTAATTAGATAAGGTAATGATCAAATTATGCTAAGATACATCTAGGAGTTATTTTTACTTCAATAAGAAATCATTTTTACATTGGTAGGATCCACTGACCTAGTTGATCACAAGTTAGGAATAGCTAATGATACTAATTATTTTAACCCCTAGGGCTAGAGTGGTTTGAAGACCTATGAATAGGGCTTCATACTCAGCCACATTGTTGGTACATTTAAAGTCAAGTTTAAAGGAAAGAGGAATATGTTTACCATTAAGGGGATTGAGAATAACTCTAGTACCCCCACCATGTTGACATTTGGAACCATCAAAAAACATGGTCATTTGGTAGGTGGGTTATTCCTAGGAAAGAGTTCTGATGGACTCATTGGGAAATGCAAGAGGAAGTGGTTGGTTATCTGGTAGAGGATTTTTGGCTAATTGATCAGCAATGAATTTCCCCTTAATGGAATTTTGTTAGAAGAACTCAAGATCAAACTCAGGTAGGAACATGAGACACTTATCCATACACTAGTTTTGGTATGGTTTAGAGTGCATATACTTGAGTGGGTCAGTGTTACTGATGACATAGGTTTTGTGATTAAGAAGGTAGTGATGGAGTTTGGAGGCCACAAAGACTAAGGTGAGGCAAAGTTTCTTGGGATGAGTATATCGAGTCTCATATTTTATAAGTGTGTAGCTAATGTAGTAGATGTATTGATCTTTATCTTGTTCATCATGATGAAAGATCATTTCCCATAAATAATGGTCCATGGTGTATATATAAAGGTAGAAGGGTTGGTACTCTTTAGGAGGAATAAGAATGGGTGGATAAATAATGTACTCCTTGATTAAATCAAAGGCTTGTTAATAATCCTTGGTCTACTTAAAAGTGGTGTCTTTTTTGATGAGATGACAGAAGGGTTGACATCTACTTGATAGTTGGGAGATAACGTGATGGACGGATTGGAACTTCCCCTAAAAGTTTCAAATTTGCTTAAGGTTAGTAGAAGGAGGCATCTCCAAGATTTCTTTGACTTTGGTGGGATCTATTTTGATTTCTTTGAAGAGAGATGATAAAACCCAAAAGTTTTCTAGATAAGACCTCAAAAATACATTTCTTGGGGTTGAGCCTAACATGATAATGGATTAGTCGATCAAAGATGATTATGAGAATGGCTAGTGGATCCTTATGATGTTTGGATTTCCCAAGGATGTCATCCACATAGTCATCTATAATTTTATAGATGAGATCATGAAAAATGTAGGTCATGGAATGCTGATAGGTTGAAAACAACATGACCTTGTAGTAGAAGGTTCCCCATGGGATGATAAATAATTTTTTTTTCTAATATTTGAGTGCAATCAAGATTTGATTATATCTAAAGAAACCATCCATGAGAGATAATATTTCATGGCCAACTATAAGATCAACAAGTTGGTCGATGTTCGGTAAAGGAAATTCATCCTTTTGGAAAGCGAGGTTAAGGTCATGAAATTTGATACAAAGGCTAAGTCCCCTTGTGGGCTTATTGATGGGAATGATGTTAGAAACCCATTATGGGTAGTCGATGGTTTGAATGAAGTTGACAGATAAAAAATGTTGATGTTCTTCTTTGATAATAAGGGATATGCTAGGATGCATCATAAAAAACTTTTCTCACACTAGCTTAACCTTAAGATGGGAAATAATGTTTTGGAGGGAAATATAAGGGTCAATTATATGCATATCTTGATAGGACCAAGCAAATGATATACTATGGTCATGAAGGAAAGAAGGGTAATCTTGTTGTTATATGGAATTTAAAGATTGGCCAATTTTGATGATATGGGGGTTATCCTAAGTACCCAAGATGACATCTAGAGTAGATTCATTTAGCATGCTTTGGATTTTAAGAGGAAGGAATTTATGAATATAATAATCCCCCATACTAAGGTAGGTGAGAATTGAATCATTATCTTGATGTTGGATGGTGTTGATGGAAGGAGAATCTTACTATATCATTTCAAGATAGATGAGAGGAAGGGTCTTGGTTTGACTATTCTTTTGATAGGTCAAGGCACCCAAAATAATAGTATTTATTGAAAAAAATTTAGATGGGATGATATAGAAGTCTTCAGTCTTCAAGGAAGGTAGCGTTGGTGAGGATGGAACATCCTCTTTGATCGTGGCAATGGGTTTTTGGTGAGGTAGGTTATTCTAGTGGTATTAACCCAAGGTTGAATAGCTCATGAGGTTTTTGGGTTTTTATTATGCATAGCTCATGAGGTCCCTATTCATAAAGGCCAATACCAAACCCCTTCCAAGCACACCTATAAATGTAAGCTTTGGTAAAGCTTGGTTTGTTGAGATAAGAAAAGTTAGAGGTTAACGGTTGAATGGATGAGATAATGATAGGAGTGAGAAGTGGATAATCAAGTCTCCCATAGATGAAATTTGTTTGATTATTGGGGATCCCAAAAGGGATGATGGTTTTGATGTTGGGATCATAGGAAGGGTCATGTTTTAGGTTTTCATACTCTTGTGGAGTAGGGAAAGCATCTAAGGCTAAAAGGAGATATTCCCTGAGGGAGAGACATTAGAATGTGTATTTCAAGGGTCCCTCTATGGGGATATAAGAAGAAGGGATATATGAGATAATAAAATATTCATCACTATTATGGGTGGGAGTGCTATTAGTTTTGGCTGGTGGTGAGGTATTGTTGTTAGTAGTTTATTGTGAGGTGGATGAGGGAGGAATAAGAACATCATTAGGTCGATATGTCATATTACAAGAGATAAAAGGACTAGGGTTAGATTTGATGGTAAAAACTTGACCTTTATGATCAAATTTGAAACATTGATATAAGGTAGAAGGGACACAACTCATGGTATAGATCCAAGGGCATCCAAGCAACACATTATATTGGAACTCACCCTCTATAATGTAAAACATCTTAGGAATGGTGCAAGGTCCAAAGAAAATATAAAGGACAATTATTCCCAAGGTAGTGTCCATGGTATCATTGAAGGAGCGAAGGACCACTACACTTTCTGACATGATGTTCTTAGGTAATTGAAGTTAGTCATAATTATGGGAGGAGATAATGTTGATGCTATATCCTCCATCAATCATCACCCTTTTAACAGGGGTTTGATTGATTTACATAGTGATGAAGAGGGGAGGATTAGGATCCTTAAAATGAATAGAATGTATTTTAAAATCCTAAAAGGTGATGAAGGTATAAATCTCAAGAGCTCCAACAAAAGGTGCAAGAGGTTTTGGGTCATCTGGTTGAACCTATATAGATTGTAGAGCCTCTATAAGTGCCTAATTATGGTGGGGTGAGGTGTTTATTAATACATAAAATCTCATTTTCACTAGTGTTTGGTGAAGTTGTTTCAACATGATATGTTGGATGGAGTCAAAAGGTTTGGAAGGAGAGGATCCCAAAATTGATACTTTGGGTTTTGGTGGTGGGAGAGGTAAAGGTGTAGGTGTTTGGGTTTGGTTAGAAAGTTGATGGGTTGAATGGTATGTACAAATAATGGATTATTTGGATGTTCCTTTATCCTTATAGTGGGCCCAAGATTGGTTAACCATATGAATAGTGTGGATGGGGGGATTTATTGGGTTTGATGGTTGCTTCAGTTTCTCTTCCTCACTCTTAGGTGAGAGCAGGGGAGTAGGTAAATGTTGGATAGGTTGAGTTGATGGTTAGATTATTAATGGAGGTAAAATAAGTTCATCTAATAATAGATTATCCTCATAATATAGGATACGAACAATTTCTTGGAGATTTATAGTTCTCCATGTCATGTCTCGATGCCCTATGGTATGCACAGATCAAGTTATCATTAAACTATGAGGGTTTGGTATTGGATGGATAGAATGGTTTGATAGGTGGTAAGATAATGGAATAAGTTTCCAACAAAAATTTTAAGATGTTTGAATAATATTGATTCAAAGGTGTTAGAGGTGATGAGTTTATAGTTTTAAGGATCGGATCCTTCTTAGAAACAATTTTCACTTTAGAAGTTGTAGGTGGTGAAATGGTTTTAATTGATGGCTGGGATTGCTTAATTATGGGTGGATTCAAGGTAAATGATTTGAAAGTTGAATATTTAAATGATGGAGGGGTTGGATATAAGTGGGAAATTAGAGGTAGATAGGTTAGTTAAGAATGAAGAATTATATGATTTGGTAGGGTTAGGTGTAGATATATAAAAATGGGATGGTTTACTAAAGGAAGAATAGGTAATTGGGATGGTAGAAGCATGGGGTCCTAAAGTAAAAAGTAAGTGGGAAGGAGGTGGTATGGGTCTAGCTCAAGTTTGAGGTTCTGGTAATTCTACCTTCTTAATTAGTTTGGTTAGGGGTTTCTTTGGTGGAATAGATGGAGTTAAGTCCAACTTCAATGAGGGGTGAGTTTGATTAAGTGTAGGAAGAATTCCTAGATTCTTGATAGGTTTGGTGAGAGAGGCATAAGGAGATTTGGAAATGCTAGATGGAGGTAGTTGGCATGGTTCACCTATGGTTTTAGAATAAGAGGTGTTTTATAAATAGGTAATAATGGGTTTAAGGGTGGATTTAAGTGAGGTTGAGGATTCATATTTGTTTTGGTAAGGGAGACCAAGATGATGCCAAAAGGTGTCTCTATCAAAGTTTGGTTGGGAGGTGAACTCTAAACTTTGGACTAGTATATAAAAGGGCTTGTAGATGTGTTTGGTTCTTTGGTCATTGGTTTCAAAGATTAAAACCCTAATTAGAGAAGAGGGAATGGTTCCTCCATCTTTGTTCTTGATTAGAGGTTCCAAAATTAGTGGTTGGGTAGATGAGGTAACCTTCTTGTGTGGGATGGATTCCAAATAGGGAATGGATGGTTTTATGATGGGGGAGGTAGGTGTAGTATCCTTAAGTAGAGGAATATATATGGTTATTTCCTTTGTTTGGGTATCTAAAGGAATGGAAGGTAGTTTTACCACTTCAATGGGTAGAGTGGAAGAAGAAGAAATGGCTAAAGTAAAGGTTTTCTCCTTTGATGTTTCCATCAAAGTAGAGGTAGATAAAGCTAAGGTCTCATTAAGTTAAGAGAGAGAGGTGGTAGATTCCTTTATTTAGGTATCCAAGGAATAAAAAGTGAGTCCCTTACTTCTGTAAGTGAAATGGAGGAAGTAGTGGTTGAGGTAATGGTATCTTTAACAATGGGCTCACTAATAATAATATTGATTATATGTGCTCATGAGAGAGATGATTCTAGTTTGTTATCATGGTGATGGTTATAAGGAGCATGATTGGGAAAAGTTTTGTGAAATATGGCAAGGGAGTAATTAGGAGGTGCATTGGGATTATCAAATGCAATTTCTCCACTATTGATTAAGATTTGGACAATACTTTTAAAGGTATTGCATCTATTAATGTCATGTCCAATAACTCAGTGAAAGGTGCAATGGTCATTCTCATTATACCAAATAGTAATGGGGTGAGCATCATCAAATTGTTGGGGTGGTTTGATAGGTGGAATTTGGATGAGGTTAGCTTGGAGTAATTTTTAAAAAATTGAAGCATAAGACTCCCCTATGGGGGTATATTATTTTGTAGGAGCTCAGTTTTGGTTTCAATTTTATTGGTAAGAAGGGTTAGAGGGATTGGTTTAATGGGGTTGGTTGATAGTTGGTGATGGATTAATTTTTATGATAACTAAGTTTGTAGATTTTTTTGATTTAGTATTGGGATGGTTGGATTGGTTAGTGGTTTTGGTGGAGGGAGGGTCATTGGATTTAACTCTAGAATTTTTGTTCCATATTTTCAATTTCCCTTTGTTAATGGCTCAGTTTTCAAGTTTACGTGTCATGGTGAATGCCTCATCAAAAGTTTTGAAAGTTTGAACTTCAAGAGTGGGGGAAATATGTTTGGCACAACCCTAAGATAATATCTCAATAAAATAAATTTGGGGTAAGGAGAAATAAATTTGGTTGATGAAACCTCTCCATTTAGCTACAAAATTGGCAATTGATTCATCATCAAATTGCCTAATAGAATAGAGGTCAGTAATAGAAACCTTTTTAGATATATTTACTAAGAAGTGATCTAAAAAGTCTTGGGCCAATTAGGAGAATCAAAATATGGAGTTCTTGGTGAGATAACTATACCAATCAAGGGTTGGTCTTGATAAAGACATGGGGAAGGTATGAAGGAGGAGAGCATTGTCATATGCAATCAAATAACAAGAATGATGAAATTATCTCAAATGTTGTTAGGGGTCCTCCTAATATTAGAACATAGAAAAATTGGATATCTCCCATTGATGGGGATAATAATGGATAAGAATGGATGGATGGATGGGTTTGTTATAGATTTGATCATAGGATAAAAGGTTATGAGACCCAGAGATAGATGATTCTAGATTAGTCATTTTATCCATTAACATTTAGACCAAATCTGTTTGAAGTTGGGAAGATACATAGGTATTAATATTTGTTGAGGTTGGGTGGCATAAATGTATGGATAAGTGATAGAGTATGCTAAAGAAGCCACATATTGGTATGTGATCATATGGGGTTGGGATAATTTCCCATAAGGATTGATTGACACAAATGGTTGGGTGAAAGGTGTTATGTATCCTTGTGGGTTAGAAAGATATGGGTAAGATGTAATGGGCACTTATTGGGGGGGGGGGGGGTTAACATGGGTTATGTTAGAGGTATGTTTAGGTTGTTGGATGGTGGTATGGACATGGATTGGGTTAGAGGTATGAGAGTGCTAGTTGGTTGTTGATGGGTGGTAACTCTAGTGCTAATAGGTGGAAGTGTTTGATGTATGAAAAGTACCAAAATCTAAAGTGGGGTAGAATTAGGTGGGTTCGTAAAACTAAGGGGAATGGTATAAGTAGGGGTATAATATACCCCCATGGTAGAAGGAATATAGGTGACAAGAGGTAAAGTTGATCCAGTGTTGGAGGTATTAGTTGGGAAGTAGGTGTTTGGTTACTAGTTGAGATGTTGGATGGGGTTTGGGGAGTGGTAGCAGGTGGGATATTAGAAGAAGAAGAGGCTTGGTTGATCATGGGTTGGGTTGAGGAAGCAAACACTAAAAGATGGAAAGGCATACCATATGGAGGATCCATATGAGGAACCAAAGAAAAATGGGTATAGTTAGATAAGTTGTTTAGGTAATGATGAAGAGCCACAAGGTTATTATTGAGGAAGGTGGTGAAATTTGGATCACCCTTAGCAACAATTAGAGGCTAGGTAGGAGGGAGAGAAAAATGAGGGGAACCCTCAGCATCAAAAGTATACTCCATAGAGGAAGAAGATGAGGCTGGTTATTGGTTGGTTTGATTCCTCAGTTGTTGTCTACTAAAGCCCATGAGAGGAAATAAGAGATAAAATGATGAAAAATCATACCTCAAGAAAAGAGCAAGAAAAAAAATATCTCAAGGTAATTCAAACATACACTACAAGTGTATTTAAACATAGGGTGCTTTTTAGATTTCTTTTGGATTATGCCTT
The DNA here is from genome assembly GCA_037957365.1 of Torreya grandis. Classification (NCBI taxonomy): domain Eukaryota; kingdom Viridiplantae; phylum Streptophyta; class Pinopsida; order Cupressales; family Taxaceae; genus Torreya; species Torreya grandis. Next base: position 1,818,154 of record JARHVA010001958.1, read on the forward strand.
AGAAAGTGTGAAGAGGAAAATTGGTTTATAGATCAAGTACTAAAGAGGAAGTTTAATGTTGGTTTCAAGTTGTGTTTAGGTGATAAAGAGATAAATATATATTGAACTTCAGTACATGGCTTGGTATTGGGGCCTACCCCCTCACTTCACACATTACAGCAATAAGGGTGTTGGGTGCCTAGCCAAAATATATCAAATCTCAAAGTTTATACTCAACTAAAGAGATGAGCTGGTTTTCCCATTGGTAATGACCTCCAAGTGGGATTTCTAAGAAGGGATAAGGTTTACTATTAGGTGATGAAATCGTATTCGAGCCTTATCTCAAGTTTATTTTGATGTGTTGATTGCTATGTGGTTTGGAAAAAGTGTGTGATAACAAGAGTGAAATATATGATTAATTACTTTGATTATAAGTTACTAGATGAACTAAAATAAGCAGGCAATCAATGTATGAAAAATATTTATTGTAAGCCCAAAAGAAATTTTAGATTTCATTTGATGAGCATATAATAAAGAAATAAAAAGTAATGTTGGGTCCCATTGGGTGTGTCAAAATGTTTCTCTTAATTTATACTCATTGCTTAATTTGGAAGAAAGTAATGAAACTATAATAGGGTGTGTAAAGGGATACTTGATAAAGTATACACATGATCTAGATGATGATGGGAACTCATCTTTGGCTTGGAAGGAATAACCTGTAGATAATAAAGACACTAGAAAAGGGGTTATTAGATATATGGTTGAGTGGACTACCTAGTAGGAGCTAGATCTAAGAAGCATATGTTTGTTAGGAGGCTGTCAATCCAATTTTTATAATAATTAAGTTGATGTAGATGAAAATAAATAATACTTGTGTTCAATAACTAGAAAGTAAATGCATGTAAGATGGGTTGAAAGTAAATTTCTTATTAAACAAAATGACTAAATATAGCAAGAGTAGGTTAATAATCATGCTAAGAAAGTTGGGGTCAAGTTTAAAAAATTAAAAAAGTCTTTGTGAATAGGTAGAAATATAGAAAATAGGGTTTGGTTGGGGTCAACGGGGTGAAAATAACTTGTTGCTATTTTTTTTCATAGCGATCATCAATGGTTGGGTGAACCATTAGTGGTTGGGCTAACCAATGACCATCGACGGTTGACATGACCATCGGCATTTGGGCTAATCATTGATGATTACCTATAAAATCTTGGAAATGTTTTGAAAAGTAATGATAGATTGGATAGTTGGTTAAACAAAGAGATGTTATGGATTTGGAGGATGTAAAATAAGATAAATTTAGGTATGGATAGGTCTGGGTGGTTAGAAAATAAATATATCAAAGAAAACAAGCATGAGATACTTGTAACTTGATAGTGGAAGGTTGAAGTAATTTGGCTAGAGTGACAATACTTTTGCCTTTGAAAGTTATTTTGATAGAGGTTTGGGTCTTAATTGATGCTACTTGTTTGTGAAAGGAATGTTGGATACCTATATGTAAGATAACTTGGATGCAATTTTTTATATTTTTGAATCCTTTTTTCCTCATACTTCTCTCCTTTTATAGGATGAAGTTAATAAATATGTAGGAGGAAGTTTCTAATTTTGAAGGAGGATAAAGTTACCATTTATGATTCTTTAAAGCTTGTTAGCATCACATAAGGAAAGTTACTAAATATGGCCATGCTTATCTCATACAACTGGTAATGATTATAAAGTACGCTTGGAGGACCTGACCATCGACAATTAGACTAACTGTCGATGGTTAGGCTGACCATTGGTGGATAAGGTTCTAGGGGAAAATAAGCTAAAAAGGGGGTGGATTAAAAAGTCAAGCTAGAGGAGTTATGTTAGGGGGTTCAAGTTAGTAAATTAATAAATGAGCTAAGTCAACTAGGTGGTCAACTAGCTTCAGGGTCAAGTAGGAGTTCAAGGAATTTTGAAATCTAAAACTATGTAGTTTTTTAGTGTCTACAGCATAGTCCATACATACCAATAAGTATTCTTTACCTAGTGAAGGTGGATCTATGAGCCCAACAAAGTCCATACCCTACTTCTCAAAAGGTTCTAGAATTACCTATAGATAAAGAGGCATCTTGGAGGATAATTTAGGTTTCCCCATTCTTTGACATGGATCACATCACCAAACATAGGTCTTTACCTATTTGTGAAGAGTTGGCCAAAAATATCTAGCTCCAAGGATTTTATGTACCATTCTTTTTACTGAGTAGTGCCCTCCTCTAGGTTCATCATGACATGCATGAATGATATCATACATCTGATTCTCCTTCACAATCTTGTAGAAAACATGATCAAGTCTAAGTTTAAATAATATATCATTAATACATTTATAATAAAAACTTATTCTAATTAATTTTTTTTTCCCTTTTTGGTACATCAAAAAGGAAACTTCCATGTAGCTAGAAAATTTTATATATCCACAAACCAATGTGTTTGTGCTAAAACAAAAAATAATTGTTCATCTAGAAATTTGTCTTCTACATGCTCTTCTTCATCTTCATTATGCAATTTAGAAAGAAAATCAGCAACCACATTGAATTTTCTTGGCTTATCAACAATTGTTTATTCAAATTCATGTAGTAACAACATCCCTCTGATAACTCTTCCTCCTACTACTAGCTTATTCATCAAATATCAAACAATTAGATGATCAATATATGCAAAGATTTTATAACCAATAATATAGTTTCTAATTTTTTTTATAGCATAAATCACAATAAGGAATTCCTTCTCATTGGTTGTATAATTTCTTTTAGTTGAGGTTAAGTTCTTGCTTATGTAATATATGGCATACATATGTCCATTTTCATCTTTCTATCCCAAAATAACTCCCATAGCATGATTAGATGCATCATTATAAATATGAAAGGGATATGACCAATTAGGTCTGCTTAAGACTGGTACATCATTGATCTTTTCTTTGATGGTTTCAAATGCTTGTTGACAAGCTGAATTCCAAACAAATTCACTTTCTTTTGTAATAAGAGTAAACATTAGAGAAATAGTCTTTCTAAAATCTTCTATGAATCTTCTATAAGACCCTACATGTCCTAAAAAAATCCTAATTTTAGTCTAATTTTGATGAATATGCAAGTTTAAAATGACTTCAATTTTCTTTGGATCTACCTAGATTCCTTTTACAAAAATATGATGTCTTAAAACTATGCTTTCTTCTACCATAATCAAACATTTCTCATGAATTAGAGACAAATGGTGGTCCTCACAAATTTGTCATAATTTTTCAAAATTACTTAAAATTTCACCAAAATATTCTCCATGAATAGAAAAATCATTCATATAAACTTTTACAAAGTCATTGGTCAAGTCTAAAAATATGGCTAGGACAGCTTGTTGAAAAGTGGCAGGTGCATTACATAAACCAAAGGGTAAGACCCTCTATGCAAATATCCCCCATGGTAAAGTGAAGGTCATTTTATATTTATCCTCAAGTTCCACTTGTATTTTTTTGTGTTCACTAAAGCCATTTAGAAAATAAAAGTATCTTTTTCGAGCCAAATTGTCAAGTACTTGATCAATGAAGGGTAGAAGGAAGTAGTCTCTCATTATTACTTTGTTTAGATCTTTTTATTCCACACATACTCTCCATTTACCATTTTTATTGATAAAAATGACCAAGGAAGAGACCCATTGGCTATCAGAAATGGGATAAATATATCCTAATTTAACTCCTCAATTTTAGTTTTCATAATGTCTCTCAAGGTAGGATTCATTCTTCTTTGAGGTTACCTTACTATCTTAATGTTCTCTATGTAAATATGGTGTGTACATATGCTTGGATGAATTATTTTCATATCTTAATATTCCCATGAAAAATATTGAGTTTGATCCTTGAGTACACCAAAAACTTTCATTTCCTGATCATTTGTCAACTCACTATTTATGTTAAGTGTCCTCCCTGGTACCACTATGATTTGTTTAGTGCCTAGATGAAAAGAGTATATTTTTTTTTAATTCACTCATCAATGAGTTGAAAGGACAAGGATTTGGAAGTAATTCATGAAATATAATAGCATATTTAACAAATTTTTCTCTTGTGAGAATAAGTCTAGCTAAAAGACAATAGAAAGCTATAAGAAATTATTCTTGACCTTCATATGACCATTACATCACACTATTTTGAAGATATTTATGATCATATAATGTATTTGAATAAGTGGAAGAGGATGAATGATTAGAATAATAGGAAATGCTACTTTGAAAGGGTCTTCTATTCAAATCCATAGCTAGTCTATTGTAATCCATAGCTAGTCTATTGCAATTCATATCTAGTCTATTGCAATCCTTAACTAGACTATCAAGATCCATTGTTAGACTGTCAAGATCCATATGCAGACTATCAAGATCCATATAAGTTTTAATACTTATTAATAACTCATTATCTACTTCCTCTACATGATCAATGATTATAACCATAGCTAGAGAAGAGATGTTATCATGTTTTTCATCAAGTTGATCAACCCATAACTATTTTACAGTATTGATTGATGGTTGAGAAAGTAGATATAGAAAAATTCATTTTTCTTTTAGACCATTTGAAATGGTCATATCTCTTGATCTAAAATAAATAAATGCTACTACAATTACTAACCAAGGTCTTCCCATAATCATTGGATATCCAATCTATTTATTTTTAGGTTGGAAGACAATAGAGTCAATAGGATACTCCCATGATTATATAGTCAACATTATGTCTTCAATGACACCTTATGGTTTGGTAGTTGAATGATCTAGAATTTGTAGCATTTTGGTGGTTGGTTGCATGTCCTTCAAAGAGATATTTTTCATGGTGTCCATAGTCATCACATTAATAATAGTTGAGGTTGGTTTACTTATTTTATAGGGGTTGCTTGATTTCTTTGAGGAGACATTAATACTTTTTGTTGTTATTATGGATACCTTATTTGGTTTAATTGATTATAGTTTGGACCATAATTTTAGTGTTGATCTATCCATGGTTGTTGATGACCTTGTGGCATCCATGTTTGTTGAAATTATTGGGGCATTATCCACTATTATGGAATCCATTCTTGGGTGCCCCATGGTGGTACAACCCATATTTTTGGAGGTGCATGCCATTGTTGATAAGGAATTCTTGAGCCAAACTATTGATTTTTTTGAAAGGTATTTCCTTGTCTTTGAACATAATTGATTTCTTTTATGGCTTGTGCATTTTATTTGAATTTATTCTTGAGACTAGGGAGGTGAATACAATTCTTTGGGTCATGATCCTTAACATCACTTATTCCATAAATTTTAGTTTTATCCAAAGGATAATCTCTAAGTGTATGTTTTAGCCTACATTTTGGGAAATATATCTCTAATGGCTTAGTATTGGATTTAGCCTTAGCTTGCAATCCATCCAATGTTGAATTCAACTGGACCAGTATGCCTATTTTAAAGTTTTCTAATTTTTCCATGAGTTGGCTTACATGAATAGATTTTCCCAATTTCCCTCTTCTACTGCTAGGTTTTGTTATAAAGTAGTTTATACATAATCATGTGATTTATTGAAAATTCAATTTAGTAATATAGACTTTACCCATAAGATTCAAATAATCCCTAGAAGAGTCATCCAATACCTTAAGGAAAATAGTTTTGATCACTTCTTCAGGTAGCTCATAACCACATCTGTTAAGAGCAAAGGTAAATCAATCTAATTAATCTTTAAGGTTCTCATCTTCATTTTGTCTGATTTTGAAAAAATCTTCTTTCTTATTCTTGACCTTGCAATAGTCTTAATATTTATCTAAGAATGTTGTTTTCATTTCTCTCCAAGTGTGAATAGATTTCTCTCCTAACCCCGTGAACCACCTCATTGCTCCTTTCTTCAAATTAGAAGGAAAAAGTTTCATATTTTGGCTATTTGAGGTGTAATCATAAGTCTGACAAAGAACCTTAAATTCAAAAATATATTAATCTGGGTCTTCGATGGGAAAACCTCTAAAGGTTGGTATATTAGCTAGAAAAATATTTTTCATTATTCTTTCATCATCTTCAAAGACAATAGGATAAGATAAGGTCCTTTTAGGAGAATTTTTTTGAGGTTTCTTTACTTGGACTACATTTTCTCCCATGTCAACTAAATTTATGTCAAAAGAGGGGGTTCTAGTTTTTCAATATCTACAATTTCAACTATTACAAAAGAGGATTCTTCTGGTTATTTAGAGATATTTATGAACTATTGTCTTATCTCTTTTTACAATATATATATATATATATATATATATATATATATTGTATGTGACTATATTGATTCTTTCTTGTAAAGGATCATAATCTGTTGAAACAAATCTACCTTGTGAATCCTCTGGCCTACTCATATACTTGATTATGACAAGAGAGTGATTTTATTCTATTTTTGTATTTTTATGTTTTATGGATTTTTATCTTGAGTTTTTACCTTACTGACACTTGAAAGGGTCCCTAGAAATGACACCGAAAATGATGGGTGTCATTATTACCCCTTAATTTAACTAATATATGTTGGTGTTTGTTCTTACCAAGGCAGTGCCTAAAGCTATTTTTAGTAAGGTACTTTATTGATTTTAGGTTAATATTACTTATTTTTTGGGGGTTTATGGATGTTATTCTAGTCTATATCAACTTTTAACTTCTAAGCTACTTCTTGGAAAGAAACACTCTTTGCAATAAACATAAACAACTCAATCTAATCTAATCTAATTTGCACAATCTTCAAATGCTTCACACAATTGTAAAACAAACATATTCAAATCACTCTTTCAAAATTAAAAGAATATCAAATATTCACTCACTAATTAAAATCAATGATAATTCTATATTTGTAGAATATGGAAGAATGAAATAAATGATTATGCTATAAATAATCATATTAACTACTAAATCTTCCCTATAGGTTTTCAATCTTAATTATGCAAACATATATCTATATCAATCTTTAATTTAGAGAAATACAAAACCAACTTATAAATACCAAATGAATTTCCTATATTTTTTGGGAGTTGGCCCTTGATCACCCTTAGATCCAAGTTTAAATCAACTTGGCTCTAAGATATTTATTCAACACATAGATTGAGAAAGGAAACTACTACAATACTTTGTATTTCAAAAAATAACTAAATATTACATTATCTCTATATGTAGGTGTAAAATTTATAGATATAATCATGGATCTATATATTTATTCTATACCAAGAAACTATTTATCCCTACATTCTAGGAAATAATTTAATAGATTTGAAACAGGAAGATATTCTAGATAGATTGGGTGATATAGTTAGAATAGAAAGTCATTGCAATGAGATTTTTAAGGAGTCAAAAAACCCATAGATAAAAATTTCCATGCCTAACTATATCAACCAAATATTTACATATATTGATACTCATATCTTCTATCTTCATCATTGTCACATAGAGTAGAAACTCCCAAAATGGAAGACTAAACATAAATAGATAACTATTTATATACATGCACATAAATGGAAATGTTGAAAAGAGCTCTCCAATTGTCATGAAGAAGTTGGAGAAGCTATTTAAACCCTCTAGAATGTACTATGATCAATTATAGATCAAAATAGGTCAATCCATAGCAAAACTAGTACAATTTATAGCTTGTTATCAAAATCCATAGCTAACTATCAAAATCCATAGCTGATTATCAAAATCCATAATTGACTATCAAAATCTCCAACTGATTATTTAAATCCATCACTGACTGTTGAAATCTGTAGCTATCTTTAGAATCTATAGCTAGTTCTAGATGATTCATTATTTATCTTAGGTCCTCCTTATCTTTAGAAAATATTTATCGAAACTCATATTAATACTACTATTGCATGTACATGTCAAAATATGGATCCTAAAACATGTAAATGTTAGAACAAAGTGTAAAAAATATATACTTAAACTTTACATGAGTTTACATTGATAAAAACAAATATGTCCTACCTTATGAAAGTTCTAAATATCAAGGTTACATATAATGCTCAACCATTTGACATATTTGAGGTCATAAACTATAGTAATAATGAGTCATTTTATGAACTCATCAAAAACCATTCATATCCATTGATTTTTAAAGTGGAGAAATAGGTGCAAGAATAGACCCCTCATAGATGAATAGGCCATAGTGATCTACTATCACTTTTGGTGATTATTCATAAATAAGATGCCACCAATATGCAAACCAATTACATTGATTTCAATATTACTATGAATCCTAAAAATTCCTAAATTTTAATCTCTTAACTCTCTCTCCTTTATCTGTATTAAGCACTTGAAAATTACCCTTCTAGAACTACTAAGGAGATTGATATGAGAGACAAATCATTTTTATTAATTTTAAGACATGAAAATCATTATAAATAACTTGTTTGACCTTTTCATGGATAAATAAGGTCTTGAATATTATTAAATCTCAATTTCACCTTGATAATTATACAAATGACCTCAAAACAATTTTTTTTGGCACTAAAACTACTAGAAACACTTGAGAAACCTATTGAAAATGTTGAAAAATGTATCCATTAGATCTTTTTATGCCTAAACAAATACAACATGTCCTAACAAGAAATATTTCAAGTAGTATCGGTGAATATTTGACCTATGAGGTTAAAATTTCAACAATTTGGTGACTCAACTAGGAAGCATGTATGTTATGCTTGAGAACCAGACCATTGACATCTCTTCAAAGCTCACAATATCAATATTATAGTATGAAATAATCATGATTAGACCTTGACCAATGACTACATATCTTGACTCAAGATAATACAAGTTCTTACTCCTCAAAGACAAGAAAAGAAAAGATAACAAATCAAGGAAATTAGGCTAACAAAACATATGTGATAGTAAAGTACTTATTGAAACAAAGCTTAAGAAAACTAATGTGCTTGACAACAATTAGAGGAAAGATAAAATAACTACAACTAAAATTCAATCAATCCTCCTCCAAGATCAAAAGGAAAGTTTTTTGGATCACTTACTTCATAAGGAATGCAATGGCATGTGAAATCACATTTGATTGAATTCTTACTTGGCTAAGCCTTCTTATTGACTAATAAAACATTTTACAAGTCTTTTAATAGGTATACATTATCAAAAAGATGTAAAATTAACACATACTATTATTGAACTTCAACCTCCACCTTATGTTGTTCTTCTTCTTTAGCAATGGTCTCTAAGATGGCCAATTATTAGTTTGTAACACTAGCTAAATCATGAACTTCATATGATTGATTGAAGTAGCCATTAATATCATCTTGAATATTTTAAACTTATCCATCATCTCCACAAGAGAGATCTTGTTTATCATTGATAAATTGAGTCTAAAAGAGATTCTCATTGCCTTTCAAGGGCACATCAAGGTCTAAAAATAGAGAGAGTGGATGATAATCCATGCTGAGTATCTCAAATAAATCACCATCTAGTGAGGTTTCCTCTTGCAAAGGTAAACTTTTAGGATTGTCATCTCCAGTTTGTTGATTAACTCACCAAAATTGCCTCATATTGCCTTACTCAACTCATAATGGCATAGGAGAAGTGAGAAACCTAATTCCAAAACTTCAAACAAATCTTCACTATGCTCTTGGCTAGTACAAAGGAGATCAAAACAAGAATTTACCTTTTCTTTTTCATGCTCAATCACATCAAAAGGAAGCTATATAAACAAGTAAACATCCTCATCTTATGCTATAACCTCTTCATCTAGTTTTAAATATAAAATTCCTTTTCTCTCACCAAGGGGAGTTCCAATAAATATTTCTTCCTTTTATGCATACTTTCCTCATCTTCACCATACTCCTTGAAAATCACTTGTAGCTATAAATTCTTCATTTATCCTTCATAAAATAGGATCTTCTTCAAGAAGGGAGATTATGGGAGAACAATGAATAAGATTATGAGTTATTTAGGAGTCAAGGGAATACTTTTACAATTTGATATCTTCAGAATGGAAGATTCTTATAGGAATGTTTGGAGAAAGAGTCAATTGAGTTGTCCTATGAGTGCTTGGATTTCTACCTCACCATTTCTTTTCTCACCCTTATGATTCACTTCATCAATTTGATATGTAACCTAAATTTTGGCCTCTTCAATAATCACTTCTTCTTTCCTTTTGATGTTTTCTTGATTTGACATCCATGGGGGAACAACTATAGGCATAGGGTCTTCTTTGGACTCAAACTTAATAACACTCACCCCTTTTGCTTCTCCAAAGACTCAACTACCTGGTTCCAAGGTAAGACTTTAAAAGTATTAGGTTCACTTGGAGGTTGAATTGACTCTCTTAAAGGCTCAATTTGATAATATTTAATGATTTCATGTGGACAATGAGCATAAGGGGATGATATGGTAAATAAGAGGGTTCTTAAATAGTGATAGGAGTGGATTCATCCATAAGACTTGGCATGGCATAATATAAATTCATAGCCTAATAAGGCCTTCAAGATGGAATAAGTTTTTTTTCTTGAGTAAGGGTAGGTGTAGCTATAAGGAAACTTATAACACTAGAATTTTGACTAGGGGTAGGAAGAGATGGCTGAGATTGTTTGGGTTTGATCTCTTAATTCTCCCATCTCACTAACCAATCTACCATAATTGGATCATGTTTCTCATTTCATGTAACTTATAGGTCATAACATAATGGTTTTCTTTTCTAACTTCTACCTATGTACTTGTCAACATTTGTATTGTTTTCTTCATCTTCTCTATGAGGTAAAAGGAATCACATATAACTCTCTATCCCACACTCTCATCACCCCTTTAGAATTTAACAATTTGTCATGAATGTGAATAAGGATAGGGTAGGGGAATCATGATTTTGAGTTTAAAATGGAGTAGGAGGATGTGAGTATGATTGTTGCAAGTCTTGACAAGACTACTGAGGTACATAACTAGGGTCACAGTGAGGCAGATAAGGGTCACTATAAAATTGATATGAGTCATCATATTCTCGATAAGACTAATTATTGGAAAGATAATACTCTTGGTAATGATAATTAGGCTCATAATAAGGTTGATAATTAATACAATAATAATGATAAGGCTCATCAACTTGCATCAAATTACCATTTTATTCAAAGTAAGCCATAACAAAAACATCAAGGTGGTGCAATGAAGATTTGCTTACTTGAAAATTATGCTTGGGTTGCTATAACTAGCTCATATACCTTGAATATACCATTTATGTTTTGAATGACTCCAAGGGATGATTAGTATAAGAAAAATACCAAAAATCCTTCCATTGCATTGGAATTGTGTCCCCCTAGGCATCTTAAAAAGTATTGATTACTAGACTTACACCCTTGTGAAGGTAGTTTTAGGCCTTCATAGTTTGAAGTAACATGGAGACAATCCTAGACTATGAGTATCCTAATAGGTGGATTGAATATCTAAATTATAAGGGATATCTCCCCTTGATGTATCATTTAGGATTCCTACTCTACACTACTAGCTTGTAAAGGAAAAGGGAAGAAGGTAAACTAAAAGGAAAACCTATCTAACTAGGGTGATACACCAAAATGTGACATTCACTTGTGTAGTATGCATTATAAAGGTTGAATAATAACATAAAACTAATTGTAGTTCTAACAATAAATCCTCCATACATTAATGTTTCACATAGAGGCTCATGTTTGATGCATGAACTAAGGTAAACTATTCAATAGGTATATCAAGGACACTAAAGAGAGCTCACACTTTCCATACATGCAAGATGATTAGAGAACACTTTGAAACCTATAAGTATGAGCTAAAACTTTTAGATAGGTAAGGAGGAAAGGATAAAATGAAAGGAATTCTATATTATCACTGGCATTCATCAACAAACCATGAAAATATACTAAACACAAGCTTTGAGGAGGCATGAATTTTATCTTATTCATTAAAAATAGACAAGTACAAGTGTTTTCTGATCAAGGCCTTTCCATAACTTAGGTTAAGGATTTAAAATGCCAAAACTTGGTTTACATACAGAGAATATGAGAGAGAGGAGAGAGAAAGAGGACAAGATCCCCTAAAATTAGGAAATATAAAATTGATTGAGTCTTATCCAAATTGCTACATAACATATCTTGATTAATATTTCATTAAATTTTGGAAAATGTCATAGAGGTTCATGTTGAGGCATGTATTAAAGTTTGAAGGAGTTTTGATCATTTATCTATGGTCTTTGACCCATACAACATCCTAGATTTTTACTTACATACTCTTATATCCTTGGTCAAGAATTCATTTCCTTGAATATAAGAATTGATCCTTGAGAGTAGGTCATCATGAATTGATAAATTATTTATTTTAAACCTTATTTAAACCATTAATGAGGTTGTCTCACCTTCTTTAGGCTGTTATAGTTCTTTGAATGCAAGTTTGACCATTTCAACATACTAGACATTGGAAGGAAGAAGAGTGTGATTAGGAGTCATTGAGGACCTTTAAATCTTATCCTAAATTGAATTGATTTATTCCACACTTTAATATGAACAATAGGGAAGGAGGATAAGCAATATAATCCTTGGAAAACTTCTATGTACCATTTAGTCTTTGTGAACACTTGATTCTTCCATATGAGAAAAAATAAAAAGAGAGATAAAGAAGAGTTTTTTCATTGGAACAGGAAAAATTAAACCATGGATATATTCTTGGAATTCCATCATACCTAAAACAAGGAATTTGGAGCCATCAAGTATCCCAAAAGACATCATTTTTCTCATATAACTTGCTTTAGAACCCATTCCTTATGGCCCTAAAAACTTAAAATGTTCCTTGTCTAATAAGCAAATTTTTAAGTACCCTATATCCCATTACAGATACATAAAAAAGTTAATTATTATAATCTAACTATAATTTCTCCTTTTCATTCATTTTTTTCTCCAATTAGGCTTAATTAGCCCTCTTAAGCCTAGAAAGAGAAATTTGTCCCAAATGACCACCCCAACACATGTGGAACTATTCAAAAGTGTGTGATTAAAATTAAATATTATTATACCATCCTCCATGCCAAATTTGAGGTCTCGATACCTTGTGTAAGTATGCAAACCATGTAACCACCTTGTTTTCCAAGCTTGTTTTGACCCTGTTTAGGATTACCTTGGAAAATGAGCCTAGTTTGTCCACTTAAATAATATAACATGAATTTTTTTTAGATCTATTAGTTATTAAAACTTCAAAATTATATCATACCATGATTTGGAATTGCTCCCCTTCTTAGAACACCTGAAAAACACCAAAAATCATGAAAAATAGGGTATTTGGAGCAATTTGTACAAGTGACATCAAAAAAATTAAACATGTGGAGTACCTCCTTTTATTCATAAATAAAAGACAATAGGTTTTAGTATCAATATATATATATATATATATATATATTTATAGGTGAATTTGAATCCTTTTTTCCATGACTAGTCACTATTAGGGTTTAAGACCTATTTGGGGTCTTACTAATTATTTATAAATATGGGACATCAAACTAACCTCCTTCCAATTTAAAAACATTATTGAATTAACTTATAAGCTATATAAAATATATTATATCCCCATGCTGAATTTGAGATATGGTATGAGCATTTGAAGTTTCCCTTAGGGTGGCTTGCTTAGCTTTCTTGAGGCTCAACAGAGGTCAAATCTAAGTTTTAGGTCTCAAAATTCATTCATAATAATTGGAGAAGATAAACAACCTCTAAAAAATCCACACATGATTATACATTTTATTTAATTCCTCATGACTCCTATGTATGCTCAAGGTACATTGGTTAAGGTACTTGGAGCTATGGGCTTATCTCTTTCTTGTTATCCCTCAAGGGATCTTTGACTAAAAAATGAAGTTTTATGCCTCATGAAAGTGTACATAAAAAAATTTCATTAATTTTCACTACTATCAAGACCATTCATGAGGTTTTATATTCTTTTTTCATTCTCTGAGTTCTCTTCGGCCTCTTAGTCTCATGACTTCCCCTTACCAAAGGAGTGGGCAAGATCTAAGATAAAATAATGGATATGTACACTAATGGTATGAAATTTAGGTTACCATTATTTTCTTAAGCCACTCATGAAAATTATTTCTACCAATTTTCAAAACTTGATCACACATATAGGGCTCTCAAACACCAATTTTCCTCAAGACTAGTTGGGTTTGCTTGTGTGAAAAGAGCCTAGGAAGGTTATCTTGGGTTCAAGACCTATTAAGTCAATTAAAATAAAAATGAATCTATTTTTAATATTTAAATAACCTTCATGAAATTACTCATGATGATTCTCCATCATCACTCACCTCTCAAGAGAGTCTAGAACCTCATATTTTATCACTGAGGGTTTGTATACCAAATACGTATGCTGACCCTAGAGTTCCATGAACAAATATTCCTCTCACATTAAGATATATAAACTTGATAAATTGTTTATATATCTCATTAATTAGGTAACTAACACTCTCTCAACTGTTATTGTGTCAATTTCAATACACACTCTTCACCACTAAGGGTATGAAAGGCCTTTAGGGTTGCTCAAGACTGTAAGTGGAGATAAGACTTCATTTATTGTGTTTTACAAAATTAATTAACATAAATATTCATATTTAGGTTCATGAACCTATATTAAGTCTCATTTTTCTTATATTACCTTTCAACATGCTTTGTTAGGTCTCATTTAGGCTTAAGGTATGTCTATCCTCTCTCAACTTGTAGGTGTCTTTATGGATCATGACTGTGTATTTGGGATTTGAGACCTTACCTTAACTTTAGTGACAATTTAAATTAATTTTAACCCTTTTAAAATCCTAATTAGGCACATAATCCTCTTCTATCTTCTCTTTTAGGTATGCACTTTGGACTATCTCTTCCAAATAGACTTGTAGGTCACCTAAAAGGGTTAGTTGACTGTGCTTTATGGGTTTGGACATCATATTCATGTCACTAATCTTGTTAAATATTTAATTAACTTAAATATAGTTTAAAATATGTATTATAACTCATTAAATGCCTACTCTACTCTTTTTTTCATCTTAAAAGTGAACTGATATTGGCATAGGCATGTAGGTAGAATATAGTATGTTGACTATGCATTGAAGTTTTGAAACTGAGTTATCTCCTCATGACTCATTTTGACTGATTTTGGGAATATTAAAAACATTATATACATTATATTAACCCATCACAACCATCTTTTCCTTACTATCATTCACATAAGCTTCTTATGCACAAGCAACAGGTAGGTTGAATGTGTTATCACCTTTCTTGGCTAGTGGCTTTTGCTTGACTATAGGCAAATTCATAAGAGTACTCAAGTCATATACCATATCCATATTATGTTATTATTTCTCTTTTTTATCATCACAACCTTCAAAAACTCATACTGTATAGAATATTAATGAATATGTCTTCAATACAGAGATGTAGATGTGCTCTTTGGTGCTTTTAGAGGGTGTTGACTATACCTTGTGTATTTAGGACCTCATTATCAATATAATTATTTTTTCAACATTATTAAACATGGATTGTAAATTAAAAATAGGTTAAAAACCTTTCAAACACACCTTTTAACTTTTTATTCAGGCTTAGAAACACCATGTTAGTGTCTTGCATCCTATCTATGCCCTTAGAGAGTTATGACTATGTGATGTGTAGTTAGGGATTTATCCTTTCATCACTGAATTCATTTTGGTATTCAAATTTATTGAGATAAAAAATAGGTTTAATCACCATTAATGTCTCTAGCTCTTCCCTTTTTTTACACAATTTTGTCATGATCTAAATCACACAACTAGTTGTGTCTCTTCACTTTACTACCATAGGTGATTGTTTAGGTCTCTTGTACAAATTGAGGTAGAGGTTAGATGCTAAAATAACTTGAGAATGTCATTAACATGACTTATGATGATTTATTACCTAATGAAATTATAAACTCCATATACCTTCTTATCTCCTCAAGTCTTCTCAAATAATGTAGATAGACTGACTGTGCTTTGACCTTATTTAATTATAGGTCTCATTTTGGGTTTGTGAATGATCTTTGAGATGTTATCCCTTGAAACACATCATGGTATTGGATCCAACTAATAAATTTTTTTTAAAACCTACTGCAAATCCTTAATAGACTTACCACTATGTTATTTTAGTTTAAGACTTTCAAACTTGTCTATTAGGCCCAAGCTAGCTATAGGTGAACAAGGTTGACTTGTATAGACTTAGGAAAAGTATCTCTACCTATCAAATTAATATCTAAGACTCTCTTGACTACTCAAGTGGCCTAGTATGCTCTTCAATGGTTTGTGATACTATTTACATCTTAATTGTAGTTGAAATTCCATATTTGAGACTTTCTCATGCTAGTATGAGGTTGATCTTGATCTCAAAAGAGGACCTATAAGGTTGAGGCTTGTAGGTCTCATTTACTTATTTTAAGGCTCAAAACCACTTCTAACTGACCCTATATTCTCAAAATTGTCAAACCATGACACTTCCATTGTCACTATTTCTTCTTCAAAGATCCATTAACTCTTATGACCAATCCTTATATCACCTTGAACTTACCCTATAGGTTTGTATAGACTTCTAGTACAGTCATATTATACATGAGGTCTATATATTGAAAATTAGATAATTTAGTCATTTTGAAAAAAATTATGAGGGAAGTGAGGTAGTTAAGATCATGTGAGTGTATCAAGACATGTATCTCATCTTCTTTATGACTCTGAGAACTTCCCATTTACTCTAACAATCCATATAAGCTTGTATCTTAATGAAATACCTATGACTTCTCACTAAAAGGTGTACATTTGGACTCTTATCTTGATCTTCTCATGTTTCCAAAGTGAAATATGAAATCTAGACCCTACACCATGATATATCACTAGTATTTGATTTAATTTGATAATCAAACCTCAAATAGACTGCTTAAACACATACCATGTTCCCAAAATCAAGCATACTTGAAAAATATGGAAAAAAAAACATCTCATGAAAAATAATATGGAATCCATGAAATTTAGGGAGTTTCCATAAATAATGAAGCATTTTTTATCTCTAAAAATAACTATCATGAAGAAAAAATAGAGACTTGTAACATAAACCAATTGAACAACTTGTACACAAAGACATACTTCCTCTAAGTTAAGGAACTTCATGGAGATGAGTTGATTGATGAAACCACCATGAAAAATATATACATGGATTATAAAAATCATGATCAAAACCATTCTTCTCCATTGATTTATGAAGTGGAGAAATAGGTGCAATAACATACACCTCTCAGATGAATAGGCGATAGTGACCTATTATCACTCTTAGAGATTGTTAATAAAGAAGAGGACACCAATATGAAAATTAATTCCACTTATTTCAAGATTACTATGACCCCTAATAATGGGCAAGTATTCATCTCCTAACTCTCTCTCCTCACTTATTTCAAGATTAGAGGGTTGATATGAGAGATAAATCAATTTTCTTCATTTTAAGACATGAAACTTCTTCAGAATCACTTGTTTGACATTTTAATAGACAAATAAGGTCCTAAAGATGCCTGAATATCAATTTCACCTTGATAATTATATTTATGGCCTCAAAATATGGATTTTGGTGCTAAAACTGTTATAAACACTTGAGAATCCTATTGAAAATTCTATAAAATGTATCCATTAGATCATTTCAAGATTGAATAATTACACCATGTCCTAAAAATAAAATTTTCAAGTGGTAGGGGTGAAAATTTGACATGTGAAGTCAAAATTATTTATAATATCTCCAAGCCATTTAATAAAGTCACCAAAAAATTATGAAGTACATTAAACTTGATGGAAGATACACTCT
Source organism: Torreya grandis (assembly GCA_037957365.1). Lineage (NCBI taxonomy): Eukaryota > Viridiplantae > Streptophyta > Pinopsida > Cupressales > Taxaceae > Torreya > Torreya grandis. The sequence goes on from JARHVA010001958.1 coordinate 1,835,950, forward strand.
AGTTCATCCATTTAATTTACCCTTCTTGAATTACTTCTCTTGTGCTATTCTTATTATCTTTCCTTTTATATCCTTCATGTATATTACTTTTTTATCTCTATGGATTAAATCATGTAATTCAATTAACCCAAATAACCAACTACCTAGTTAAAGTGATAGAGTCATTAAGACCAAATGTAAGGGATGAATAAAACCATTCAAAACAACATTATAATCCTAAAGATAAGTGTTATACACTGTTGGGTGAATATTTTGTCAACTAGCTATCTGATTGAGCAAAATAGGTCTTATCAACCATAGCATAGGGAGATTGGTCGGCCAAATGTGTAGGTTTACTACATCAACTGGGGACAAATCTCTCCTCTCATCAAGGGGAGGTTCCCTATAAATATGCAGGAGCTATATACTATATATATAAGCTAAAAATAACACTCGGGTGTAGGATAAACCATCCATCTCTCTTTTTTCAGAGATGATGCTCACAGACAAAGGATAAAATCCCAGGTGATTGGTGAAGGTACTTCTCTTATTTTAGAAGTAACATTCAGCCAAGAGCCAGATCCCTTCCTGGATAGTAGAAAAATTGGTGAAATGACAGAAGGCACTTCTCTTCTTTTAGAAGTGCTTGTTCTTGCAAACAATAGGAATCTTTTTGGTAGTGACAAGTAACTAGTAACAAAGTCACAATAACTAGCAGGATGAAATAGAACACAAAGTTTCCACCTCAACTACCCAAAGAGTAAGATACGAAGAACAATGGGGGCACAAAGTCATCCCAAGGTCCTTTACACAAAAATAGAAAATAAACACACACACCGAAGACAATTATGACAACACAAAGTCTGAAAGTAGTTGGCTTCAGGACACCTTCCTTATTACTTCCACTAGCTCTACTTGTTAAATTAAATAAACAAGAACAGATTCAGAAGATAGACATAATAAAAATCTCTTAAAATGATACAAGTTATACAACATAAATTTTGTGAATCACTTGCTTTCTCATTTAGATAAAATAATATAAAATACAATCTGAGCTCAAAGTATCATTATTCACCTTTCAATTTGGGTAGAGTTTTGCTTCTATGATCAAAAATATCTCCTTAAAACAATAAAAGAGATTATAATATATAGATACCAAGTAAGGATTGGTTCTCTCTCCCATGGGATGGCCCATACTATAGTCAATGCCTTCAATGCACTTTTAATTATATCTGGAGGGACCATGCCTAAAATAGTGTGTTTCCTTAACTATGGCATGTTTATTCATCTAATATGTCTTTTCTTGGGTCTGGATCATCTGGTCTGTCCCCTCTAATGTCTACACATCTGTCCATTTTGTCTTTACTCCAAAGGAGACTAATAAGCCACACCTTCAATGTTTGCAAGCTCAAAAATATATTTTGCAGACTGTTTCAGCTACCGAAATAACTTCTATGTAGATATTTTATGATTTTCCCTCTTTCCACTTTTGTCCTTTCTAGCTTTGTCTTTACCAACTTTGTCTCTTCCTAGAATTTAAGCTCTTGGGCTATATTTTCAGCTATTCACTTGGTTCTTCCTTCAAGTTCCATGCTTTATTTGAATTTTAATAGATATTCCCTTACTTTAAATTTGACATCCACAGGGCTGTCAATGGTCACTAGCCACTTAAACCATGTTGAACCTTAAACCTTTGAACCTGCTGAAAGTACATTGGTTCATTGGTTCATCGATTCATTATGTCTCTTTTGTTCCATCGCTTCCTAGTTCAATCACTTTCTTACTCCTTGGTTGAACCATCTGTTGAACCACATGTTTGCTGCTTCTTTCCTTGATTGAGGCTACCTTTGAACCTTTGAACCCATGAACCATTGAAATTTGAACTCTTTTGGTTCAAGGTTCAATCTGTTCATTAGTTCATCCTTTGTCCATCACTTCCTTGTTCTTTCTAAGCTCTTTGATCTTCATCACACTGGTTGAACATTTGAACCTTTGAACTCGTTGAACCTTATGGTTTAAGGTTCAACAGTTCAATCGGTTCATTCTTTTTATTGGCTAAGTCCTTTTAATCTTTTTGAACCAAACACGTTGAACCATTTGGTCATTGAACCTATTGAACCATTAAACCCATTGAACCTTTGAACTAAAGTGGTTCAATGGTTCAACGGTTCAATGGTTCAAGCCTTCTTCTCTTTGACAAGTGTTTTGAAGCTGTTGAACCTTGAAGCAGTTGAAATTTGAACTTTGACAAATGCACTTAACTCTTGCTGATGACATTGAACCTTTGAACCCATTGAACCCGTTGAACCAAAATGGTTCAAAATTCAATGGTTCAATGATTCAATGGTTCAATCCTTGCTTAGAAGCTTGCTGATGGACATTTTTGTTGAACCTTGTCATTGAACCAACCTTGAAATTTCTTAAGTGTTGAGAGCTTGCTTCTTTCCTGTAGAGTCCATAGAATTTGGCCTACAAAGTCTGTAGATTCAAGCCTATAGAGTCCATAGATTCAAGCCTACAGAGTTCATAGATTCAATCTTGAAGAGTTCATAGATTTATGAGAAAGATTTGAAAAATGAAGAACCTAAATGCTCAGAACAATTTTTGAAATGGGAAGAGAGGATTTTGGTCTGTAGGACCAAAATAGTTCAAATGTTGTCCCAAAAATGAGTGATATTTTTGGGGGACAATAGCTGGCTCCAGTTGGGAAACTTCCTTCAGTTGAAAACTTGGAACAGTTGAGGGGAGTAGAAACCAAAATCTCTAGTGCCTTGAAGTGTGCCATTGGGCTATGGAGTCATGCTACCCAAAAAGAAAGGCTCCAAAAAAATGAAAATGAACAACACAAAGTACAAAACAAAGACTATACAAATATACATATGTACAGGTGAACTTATCTGATACTTCAAGAATTGAAGTACTTCAGACGCTACTCATTGTGAGATAAAGAAAAGGGGATGCCATCCTGATAAACAAGTAAGAAACCATTTTGTCCCTAGAAATGGTGATGGGAAAATGAAACTCTCCACCAAGAAACAAATTTTCTACATCTTCCTCTTGGCTCTTTCTTCTTCTTGCCCCATGGCAGGATGTGGTCTTCAATCTAAAAACCATAACTCCTTGATCTCTTGGTGAAGAGTTCCTTTTGCTAACATTGGAGTATAATAGTATGGTCTACCACCATAGCTTGATGTTCTGCTGGTCTAGTCTAGCACATGCTTTGATTGTCAGCACCAAACTCCTGATAAACCATTAACTCAGCATCTACTTTGGTGTGAAGGAGTTTGATATCTTCATCTTGAGCAGTCTTCAATCTGAGCAATAGAGATTCACATCTAGCTATGTTGTTAGTGTTGCTAAATTGTAACTTGTATAAAGGAAAAATATCTCCTTGAGGAGATATCAACACAATCTTGGCTCCAACATTAGTGGAAGATTACTGCCATCAGATTCTAGGATCCAATCATCATCAGAAATTGATCTTCTATCAGATTTCTCTTCATTAGAGATGGAAGATCTTTCTTCATTTATACTACACCTTACCAATTCTTCTGATGCCTTGTTTGGATCAAATCCTGGATTGCCAGCTACAAGACTTTCATCAGCTAAGACATGAGCATCCTCTGTGGTCAAGAAGTAATTACCCCTACCTAAAGGCTCAAATAGAATTTGAGCTGCAGGGGATAACATTTGGGTGACCATAATTTTTGCCTTAGATATTTCCACACTTAGTTCTCCACCAATGTTTAACTGCTCAGGATTGGCTTGCAGGAATTGAAATTTAGTCTTTTAAATTTTGGATTTCTTGACATGATCAATTATGTCAGATGACTGAAATGGACTTTGAAGAGGGGATGGGAGTTCATCCTTTTGGTTTTTGGGAGGGGGAGGACTAGTCTGTGAATTTGAAGTAGAATTTGCATAAATGTTTGATGTACTTACATTTTTGGCAATCACTGGGTCCTTTGAATGGAAAGGAAGAGGAGTTCTCTACTTAGCAATTGAAATTACTAGTTGGGGTCACTCCTCTATCTTTTCTTTGTCAACCTGTTAGGCTGACTGATTCTTGGACTAGGTGAATATTGCATATGATCCTTCGACTACTTCATCTTCACTTCTAGGTTCATCCTGGTAATTCAAGAAACTAATGTGGGAGTCACCAAATGATTCTTTTGATCCTTCATGAAGATATTAGAATCATTTTCTTTCTCAAACTTAGGTTGGAAAGAGAAAGCATGTTCTATTTCCAGATATCCAACTGCTGAGTTGGTTGGAGGTGCTTCAAGGGCAAGGTTCCTCTATGGGGGAATAAGATGATTTGGTTGCCCTTAACTTCTAGTAGCATTGCCTTGATATCAATGATTGGAGAATGTCCTCCTTGGTACATCTTTGTATGAAGGAGTAGAAGACATACCTTGTGCTATTTTCCTTTTCAAAGCAACGATGTTCATTTTCCAACTTTTGCACCATTTGATCAGTGGTGGTTATAGATGAATTCTCAGAAGATGAAGAAGGGTTAGCTCTGTTTGGGTCTCTCCTTAGATTTATTAACAATATAAGGTCATCTTATAACTTAGTAGCCAAGTTATAAGCAACAACAAGGTCTATGTGTCTAGCTCATCTCAGAAAAAAATCACTTTAGGCAGCTATGAGTTGATGAAGAAGTATTTGAGTTTTTCAGTTGTGGGTTGAGCAATGATAGGAATTCAATTCTTTAGCTTGTCAAACTTTGCTATGAAATCCCTCATGAGTTCATGAGGTTCCTTCTTCATCTATGTAAGCTAGGCTATTAAAGCATGTGCATCTTTTGTAGGCTTGAACCTGGCTTCAAATTTAGCTTTGAGAGTGTCCTAGTCAGTCATTGACCGAGCCTGCAGGTGGTAGAACCATTTTGCAATAGCACCTTGTAGTGTTTCCATGAAGTGCCTGACTATCATGTCTTCAAATTCCACCCCTATTATGCCACAAGCTATGCTGAAGGCTGTAATGTGTTCATCAGGGTGAACTCTCCCATCACCAAAGAATTTAGGGAAATTCTTCCTTGAACTGGATGGAAGCTCATGCAGAGGTGGAGTTAAATTCAGTGGACCAAAAGAGTTACCCCAGGGGCCTTGAGCCATGATTTGATTATGTAAAAGTGGGATCACAAATCTGGGTGGAGAATGGATAAGCAAAACTCTGTTAGTAGTAGAAAAAGAATGGTGACCCGGTAGGGCTAGGAGGAAGACTCCTAGTTTGTTGAAGGTGAGATTGTGGAGGAAACGAATCAAAATTACTTTGCTGCACCAACTCAAAAGTAGGGTCAACAACACCTTGAGATTTTTGGCTTCTTTTATAGCATGGAGTTGCCAAATTATGAAACAAAAATGAAAAAGGACTAGTCTTACTTTAATTTGAAGCTTGAGGCTTTAAACTGCTTGTCCTTCCCTAGTGGAGTCGCCAAAAACTATTGGGTGAATATTTTGTCAACCAGCTATCTGATTGAGCAAAATAGGTCTTATCAACCATAACATATGGAGATTGGTTATCCAAATGTGCAGGTTTACTACATCAATAGGGGACAAATCTCTCCTCTCATCAAGGGGAGGTTCCCTATAAATACGCAAGAGCTATATACTATATATATAAGCTGAAAATAACACTTAGGGGTAGGATAAACCATCCATCTCTCTTTTTTTAGAGATGATGCTCACAAACAAAGGAGAAAATCTTGGGTGATTGGTGAAGGTGCTTATCTTATTTCAAAATTAACATTCAACCAAGAGCCAGATCCCTTCCTAGATAGTAGAAATATTGGTGAAATGACAGAAGGCACTTCTCTTCTTTTAGAAGTGCTTGTTCTTACAAATAGGAATCTTTCTGGTAGTGACAAGTAACTAGTAACACAGTCACAATAACTAGTAGGATGAAATAAAAAACAAAGTTTCCACCTCAACTACCTAAAGAGTAAGATACAAAGAACAATGGGGGCACAAAGTCATCCCAAGGTCCTTTACATAGAAACAAAAAATAAACACACACCGAAGACAATTATGATAGCGCAAAGTATGAAAGTAGTTGGCTTCAGAACACCTTCCTTATTACTTCCACTAGCTCTACTTGTTAAATTAAATAAACATGAACACATTCAGGAGACATACATAAGAAAAATCTTCTAAAATGATACAAGCTATATAGCACAAAGTCTACGAATCACTTTCTTTCTCATTTAGATAAAATAATATGAAATACAATCTAAGCTCAAAGTCTCAGTATTTGCCTTTCAATTTGGGTAGAGTTTTGCTTCTATGGTCAAAAATATCTCCTTAAAATAATAAAAGAGATTACAATATATAGCCACCAATCAAGGCTTGGTGCTCTCTCCCATGGGATAGCCCATGCTGTAGTCAATGCCTTCAATGCACTTTCAATTCTATTTGGAGGGATCATGCCTGAAATAGTGCATTGCCTTAACTATGGCATGTCTATTCATCTAATATGTCTTTTCCTAGGTTTGGATCATCTATTCTATCCCCTCTAACATCTGCATAGCTGTCCATTTTGTCTTTACTCTAAAGGAGACTAATAGGCAGTGCCTTCAATGTTTGTAAGCTCAAAAATCTATTCTACAGACTGTTCCAGCTACCAGAATAACTTCTTTGTAGATATTTTGTGCTTTTCCCTCTTTCCACTTTTGTCCTTTCTAGCTTTGTCTTTTCTAGCTTTGTCTCTTCCTAGAATTTAAGCTCCCGAGCTATATTTTTAGTCAGTCACTTGGTTCTTCCTTCAAGTTCTGCACTTTATTTGAATTTCAACAGATATTCCCTTACTTTAAATTTGACATCCGTAGAGCTGTTAATGGTCGCTATCCACTTGAACCATGTTGAACCTTAAACATTTAAACCTATTGAAAGTACATTGGTTCATTGGTTCAGTAGTTCATTTTGTCTCTTTTATTCCATCACTTTCTAGTTCAATTGATTTCCCGCTCCTTGGTTGAACCATCTGTTGAACCACCTATTTGTTGCTTCTTTCCTTGACTGAGGCCACCTTTGAACCTTTGAACCCATGAACCATTGAGCTTTGAACTCTTTCGATTCAAAGTTCAATCGGTTCATTGGTTCATCCTTTGTCCGTCACTTCATTGTTCTTTCTAAGCTCTTTGATCTTCATCACATTGGTTGAACCTTTGAACCTGTGAACTCATTGAACCTTATGGTTCAAGGTTCAATGGTTCAATCGGTTCATTCTTTTTATTTGGCTAAGTCCTTTTGATCTTTTTGAACTAAATGCATTGAACCATTTGGTCATTGAACCTATTGAACCATTAAAACCATTGAACCTTTGAACCAAAGTGGTTCAATGGTTCAATGGTTCAAGCCTTCTTCTCTTTGACAAGTGTTTTGAAGCCGTTTAACCTTGAAGCAATTTAACTTTAAACCTTGATAAATGTGCTTAACTCTTGCCGATGACATTGAAGCTTTGAACCCATTGAACCAAAATGGTTCAAGGTTCAACGTTTCAATGGTTCAATGGTTCAATCCTTGCTTAGAAGCTTGCTGATGGGCATTTTGGTTGATCTTTGTCATTGAACCAACCTTGAAATCACCTAAGTGTTGAGAGCTTACTTCTTTCCTATAGAGTCCATATAACTTGGCCTATAGAGTCTGTAGATTTAAGCCTGTAGAGTCTGTAGATTCAAACCTATAGAGTCCATAGATTCAATCTTGTAGAGTATGTAGATTTTAGAGAAAGCTTTGAAAAATGAAGAACCTGAATGCTCAAAACAATTTTTGAAATGGGAAGAGAGGATTTTGGGGGAAAACATACACCATGATCAAATGGATTCAAAATAAGAAGATTAGGATTAATATTTATTACTTTGACTCAGATTTTGACACTGATGTTACTTGATCAAAGATGTTGGATGTTGGATGTAATGACTATTTGGACATGGATTTGGTATGTATTTTTAAGTTAGATATAATGGAGGAGTGGCCTTGGTTAAATAGAGGAAGGATGGAAAGATAAATGGTTGAGGTTTAAACTTGGTTGCGGAATATCAATGGATGGGAATTATCCAAGGAATTTAAAATTCCTTGGAAACCTCTAGATTTAGAGGCTTCTAGAGAGGAGGGGTTAAAATAGAGAGGATTATAGAATACTCCAATTCTAGAATCTTATTAGGGACTAATTAGGCTTAGAGATGGGATTAGATAGGGATTAGCTAGGGGATTAGGTACTAAGATGTAGGATAGCCTAGGCATAGGCTAGTAGGTGTGTCATTGGGAATTTCAAATTCCCAAATAATAGGAAGGTGGGGTTAGATTACGATAAAGAAATGATTAGGTGAATTAATGATGAAGATGGATAGAATAAGGTTATTAGATAATGAATAATGAAAGGGATATTAGATAAATACCTAGGAAGGGTAGATATATTAGTGGGATAAAGTTAAATAAATTAGATAATCAAAATTAGTGTTGACTAATAGGAATATTAGTGACAATAATGTAGGTGATAAAATTTAGGTGCATACATTTTCCCCCTCTTTGAAAGATAATTAAGAGTAGAGTGAATTATAAGGAGTAACATTATTTCAAAGAAAAACCATGTCATGGATTAATGTTCGTAGATGATGTTAGTGGATATGATGCCCCCTTGAGGGGACATATATGGATGAATGAGATGGATGGCTACTTGAAATAAGAAGTGAGGGGTGGGATGAGATGGAGAGATAAAGGGTTGGGATGCTATATTTTAGATAGGATATGAGGAAGATGAATTCAAATTGGGCCATGAGTTACATATTGATGATTCCCCTAGAAAGGACACATGCACAAGGAGAAAATATGGTGTGGTCACGATTGTCAATACATCCCAAGGGGAAATAAACCATAACATGATGATGATAGGATTAAAAGGGCATAATATTTAGATGTGTCCCAAGAAAGGATGCATGTAAGGGAGAGATATAGTCTAGGATAAAATGAAGATTTCATAAGATTTCTCAAAGCTAAATTGATCAATATGATAAAGGTGATGATAGAGAATAATTAATATGATCAAGTAACCAATAGTCATGGGAAAAGAATTGGGTTGTATTGTATCAAATTAATAATACTTAATGTGAATAATGATGATGCCTCTAACAAGGATACATGTGAGGCAGTAATAGAGGATATAGTATCTAAGTTATCATTGGTCATTGAAACATGGCCAAGTGGTAGCTACATAGTTTGAAAAGACCTCAGGCTAATGTAGCTCTAACTTGGGGATAAATGACAAGGATTGGTTATAGGATGAAGATAAAAATGATAATTATGAAGATTAGTGATTCAAGGATGATGTTTATGGTTAAAGGATATGACTTATATATGATGAGATGAGGATTAAAGATTGGATGTTAGCCGAATGGGGTGTAATAATTAAATTAGTGATAGGGATAATGATGATTAGTTGATTAGATGATAAAACCATCACAACTATCATAAGGCTCATCATAGTCTAATAAATCCAATATATATATCACTTGAAAATTTTCCCCATGATATAAGCATGACCAACATGACATGATGCCAAAGTGTATGGGCAAATAGGGAACTATGCATCCTCGAGGGCACTTTTAGTGTCCTCATAGCATCTTCATTCATTGCCAAATATAAAAAAAGAGATATGATGTAAACAAAGCATAAGATAAATAAGATATATACATGATAGTTAAACAAGACAATTAAAATAAAAAACTATCTACATGTAGTGTCATAATATCTTGTCTAATGATGGGATGAGTGACTAGGTGATGGTTTAGATGATCATGATGTGATTGTGGACTTAAGATGGAATTATATTTTGATATGATGATCATGATTAGGATTAGGCTAAGATGTTATCCCTAGTTGAGGATAGAAGGATGGATGACATGATAAGGTTTTTGTATATTGGTTTGGTCTTGAAATTGAATTAAAAAGTGGCCAAGGATGGAAGGATGAAAAAGTGATGACCAAGGATTACCAACAGATGAGGCCCTGCAAGAGTTCAATATAGAAAAGATACTAGGAGATGATGGGATCAAATATCTTTCATACTAGAAAAATATTTATTGGATGGGTGTTAGGTATGAAGAGGTAACGATAAAGATAGTGATGGGATCAAGTACCTTCCACACTAGCAAAGAGGTGACGTGATGGGTGCTAGGTGTGAAGAGGCATTGATAGGGAAATGATGGGTGCCAAATTAAATTCTTTGATAAGGTTATGTGTGCCAATAATACCTAGGATAAGGATGAGATTGAAGACATGAAGGTATGGGTAACCACTAGGATTAGATTTCAACACTAAATGTTGTATCCAAGGATGATAGATGGGAAGATATATAAATGACAAAGAAATGGATATCAGATGGTATGGAGATGGATGCAACTAGGGGATTAGGCATAAGACAATACACTATGGACTATTTTTGGATTTTTCAAATGTCATAATTTTTAGGGTTTTTACATATTGTAATTTTTAGGGATTTTTGGGTTATGTATGTACACTATACAAATAAGGTTACTAGCAAAGGGAATACCAAGCCTAGAAAATAGGATGAGGATGGATGCAATGATGGATGATTCACAAGAAGATGAGGATGATGTTGAAAAGGATATAAATACTAAGGAAGGAATGGATTAGGGATTGCCAATGACCACATCATGAAGGAACTGGTTGTTTAGTTGCCTAAGTGTTCATTGGAGGATATGCCAAGATGATTTGAGAACATTTCTAAAGGCACATTCTAGTTTGTTATGAAGTTTAAGATAGGAAGAAATGAGAGATAGGATGATATGATGGTAGGTGATGGATGGGTGATTGACAAGGTTGATATGGGATGTGATGAGGGATGAGAAAGGGATGGATTGTGCCCCCAAGTTTTGAGGTAAAATGTAGATAATATGATTATTCTACCATGATTCTAGAAACTAGTTTTTATCATGATAATTTCCCAAAGTGATAAAAGACTAGTTTTCACCATTGGATGAATGTTTTTTTGGGCATATTGATTTATTAGAGAAAAGCAAGATTTCTGACATTGGTTAGAGTTTTAGACAACACTAGTTCTAGATATGTGTGAGGTTAGGACCATGCTAATAGATGTATTAGGCTCCATGTGACCTTCATTTATGTTTGATGGAGACCCCTCTAGATATCTAGATTAGGTGTCTTCATTACCCCTAGGAGAGACAACATTACTCGGGGAGGTGATGTGAGGTATGGATTGAATTAGAGGTTAATTTTGATGGATGATAGGATTAGGATAGGATGGTATAATGGGTGATAGAGGATTATGACTAATATGAATAATATTATCATGATAATATGGGGTGATGGGTGATGGAGGATTAAGACTAGCAATCGTATACATTGTTAGAGATGTGAGACATGATTCATTTGATTGGTGCCAATTAACAAAAGACTATAAGAGATTTAATATACTTTGACTTTGTGATTCATCTTTGATATGATTATTTGATGTATGATCAACTATGATTTTGAAATTATTTGGATTTTGACTACCCCCTAGTGTCTAATTTTGGGCTTCACTAGGGGAGATTGATTTTTGACTTGATAAATAATGATTATTTTGACTTTGATGATCCCTTGGTGCCTAATATGGGGATTCCTAGGGTAAGACATTTTTTTATTGTGCTAATGATTTGAATTTTACTGATTTTGATTTATGGAATAAAAGGTGATTTGCTTATGATTTATAACTTGTGAAATATAGTCTTGGACCTTTGTATTTGTGGCACACATTATATTGCTCAAAGAAAGATCCAAAGATGTATGTTCATGTTTGTCCCTAGGGAGGGAGGTGATTAAATGATCATTGATGGGAAGAAAGGAACCTATGATGGATGGAGGTGGTGGAGATGGAATGATGAGGTCAATGAGTGGTGATGGGGTATTATAGTCTTCATAGGGGTTCCTAAGAGACCCAATTTTGACATTAAAGAAAATATCCTCAAGATAAACAAAAGTATCATGAGGACTAGTTGGAGTATACACATCCAAAGGAGGATTATATTTACTCTGATTATCTTCTATAGATAAAGCTTATAATAAATTTGTTATGACTTCATCATCTTGATTAGGATCTAAAGGTATGCCTAGTGATGGATTGGAGGTACCTGAATTAGAGGCATTTTCAAGAAGATAGGCATTATCAACATCAATGAGTGATTTTATTTATGATGAGGAATTTGTTTTAGATATTAGTGTTACACATGATCCTCATGTAGATAAGACTTTTCTTGGCTCCAATGCTAACTTCTATATATGAGATGCAATTCTTCTAGTAGAGGATTTATTATTCATAATTGACCTCTCATCAATGGGTTTTTGATATGGTGGGCGAGAGGGAGATGATGGATAATTGATGGGTTTGGTAATGATAGGCCCATAGAAGGACTTATGAGAGATGGGGGACTAGGCTCATGAGGAATAGACTTAGCTTTGATGGAGGATTTTCTGAAGATGGGATTGGTGTCTTGACCTTGGATTGGAAAGGGAAGGGATTGATCATGGTCGAGAATAGAATCTTGTCATTCCTTTTCTTGTTCACCAAGGGGTATAGATGCATCTGGTTCATCCTCAATTACTATATCACCATGGTTAATGAGGTCTTGGACATAGTATTGGAAAGGTTATCATCAATAAATATTATTCCCCCAAGTTTTGTGATATATATAGTATTGATTATATTCATACCAAGAGGGTTTAGGATTGGTGGGATCAAGATGTCAGATAGGTGGATAGACCATCATCTTCGCGATGACTAGTTGTTTGAAAAGGGATTCCAAGGACACAAGAATGGAAGTATAAGGATATTTTTCACTATGTGATTTAGATTTGAAATTGTGATCATATGGTCATTGATAAGACTGGGTAGATGGATTCAAGGTGGACAAGATAGGATTCCATTTGCTAGTATAAAAAGGGGAAGTTGATGGTTTGTGACTAGAAAATGGAGGATTGGTGAGAGATTCACATGAAGGGTCTTATATGGGAGGTACAATGAGTTGAATGGGGTAAACACCTTTAGGGAGTGATACACCCATCATAAGAAACTTCTAAAGTATCTCATCCTTATGGGCAGCTATATATTGGTCAATGAAAGTGGGGTCTAACTCCATGGTGATGGATGATAAAAGGTAGGATAAGGATTAGGGATAGTTTATTACATAAAGTGGGTCAAAAATACCAAGATAGTATGATATATGAGGATGGGGATGAGATAGACTTATGGATAAAAGACTATGATCAGATTTTGAATTGATAGTGTAATAGGTGCTATCGACCTATCAGCAATGCCTAGTTGTCAAACTAGTAAAATAGATTAAAGATTTGATGGGTACCTAGATTCAAACTAATAAGATGATGGTATGATGGATGCCAGTTATGAATAGGCAAGGATGATAGAGACTATATTGATGATGATGAGTTTTCTAGATTGATATTGACAAAATGGTAAGGTGCTAGTAAGATATTGACTAGGTATGAGATCTGACCAAGGAATGAGTGATATTGGATTAAGATGATAGGATGATGTGGATGATTAAAGTAATAACTCGATCCTTATAGCCATTTTGGCCAAGATAGAGATTTTATGGGATTATGTGATGAAGGTGATGTAATGGGCACCCCAGTTGCACCCAAAACTAACCCAGCAGGAACTCCTTATGACTCTGAAAGGTTTATTGGTATTGCTTTTTTTGTGTTTTACAAAGACTAATGCATGTAACATAAATATAAAATTTCAAGCATAGATATACACAGCTGAAATAACTGACACACTGTATTTATATTAATTGCAAAATGAGTAAATGAGTACAATGCCATCACATGATAACTCACTAAATACTCTGATGATCATATGAACATCATTTTAAGCAAAAATCCTAGTGAATGCTGAAGGTGAATTCATTTTGTTCTCCATCCAGTAGAAATACAGACTCTACAGGCTGAAATCTATAGACTCTGCACGCTAAAATCTATGGACTCTGTAGGTTAAAATCTATGAAATCTGCAAGCTGAAATCTATGGACTCTACAGGCTGAAATCTATGGACTCTTATAGGATGAAATCTATAGACTCCTCAGGCTGAAACTCTAATTTATACAGACTCATGCAGGCTTGTATCTACAAACTCACCTAGCTACTACAAGATGCTATAGTGATAGAGCTACTATAGTGATGAGCTGTTATAGTGGTATGACTGCTACAGTGGCATGGCTCCTATAGTGGCATGGCTGCTATAGTGGTGTAGATGCTATAGTGGCGTGGCTGCTACAGTGGTTGAGAGCAGAAACTCCAAAGACCAATCCCAAGGATTGATGTCTAGAGTGTTACAAATGAGAAGGATGTTCTCAAATTCCCAAATAAGCTGCAAGTACAACAATTATTTTCTTCTTATCCAACATGCCCAAAAAAGCCATAGACACTTCCCTTTATCCTTTCTCTAAGGGGAAACTCAACTCACTTGAACAATGTGGGATAAAGGATGTGCAACAGTTTATTCATTAGAATATTGCTTATGTCTCCCTTGGGTACCATCCCCATAAAGTAAATATTTAAAGTAACACTTAATATCTTGCCATTGGGTTAAAATGTTACTTTTATAGCACTTCAGGCCTAAAAATATACTAGCAATCAGACTCTAAATGGTACAAGTGATAGCTCACCGAAAAAGCTCTCGGCAAGGAGTATCAAATCCAATCATCAAAACTAGCCTCTGCTACATCCTATTAACTTACTAAAAATAGTAAGTATGCTAGAAACTAAGTAAGTCAACCATTAAAGTGGGGACATTACAGTCTACCCCCCTTGAAATTGTTTATCCTTAAGCAATCTTATCCCAGCCTAATGAATAACTTGCTCACTCTCCCATGTAGCATCCTCCTCCAGTAGGTCTTTCCATCTGAACAAATACTCCTTCACTATCTTGTTTCTAAGTTTCCTCTCTCTGGTGTCTAGAATATCCTCGGGTTCTAACACGAGCCTCCCTTCCTCATCCAAAGGGAGTACATTTACAAAAGGCACTACACTCTGACCAATGGCCTTCTTAAGCCTAGACACATGAAATACATTGTGCACCTGACTACCCTCTAGAAGCTCAAGCTCATAGGTGACTTCACCCACTCTTTTAATCACCCTTAGGGGCTATAAAATCTAGGATTTAGCTTCTCTACTCTGCTCTTCTTGAGTGATGACTAGCTATATGGTTTTAGCCTCAAATACACCATGTCCCCTACCTTAAAACTGCACTCTACCCTATGCTGATTAGCATACAATTTCTACTGATTTTGAGCCTATTATATATTCTCCTTGAGTGCTCTCAGGATATCTTGACTATCCTTTAACAGGTCTTTAGCTTTGGGCACTTTACTGTCCCCCAGAACCATATCCATGAAGTTGGGGGCTTTATACCCATATAATGCCATAAATGGAGTCATCCTAATGGTCATGTGATCTGTGTTATTGTAACAATACTCCCCCATGTGTAACCACTTAACCCAGGATCTCTACTACACAGTCACATAGTTTCACAAATAACCTTTCACCCATTTATTTACTATCTCTGTCTGCCCATCTATTTGAGGATGGTAGCTCATACTAGGTGTAAGGTTTGTACTACATAGCCTGAACAACTCCTACCAAAAGGCACTCATGAACTTGTTATCCCTATCACTGACAATAAATCTTAGTAACCCATGCAACCTAAAAACCTCCCTGAAGAACAAATCTACCACCTGAGCTACTATGTAAGTAGAGGGGATAGCAAAGAAGTGAGCAAACTTCATCAATCTATCTACCACCATGTAAATGCAATCTCTTCCCTGCACTTGTGGTAGGCTAGTGATGAAGTCCATAGATATGCTTTCCCATTTTTAGTCTGGAATGGGTAATGGTTGTAGTAAACTAGTAGGAAATGTGTGTTCTTCCTTATTCTATTGACAAATTGCACACTCCCCGACATGCCCCTTAACATCATCCTTGAGCCCTCTCCATGAGAACCACTCTCTAATCTACCTGTAGGTCTTGAAAACCCCCAGATTCCCAGCTGTAGGTGCATCATGAAATGCCCTCAGTATCGTCTCTCTAAGTGTGATGATAGAATAAAATAAATTCTATCCTAAAATCTGATCAACCCATCTATCACCTTATAGCGATCATCCTTTATAGTTCCTGAAATCAATCTTAAAGCCCAAGCATTTCCAACATATTCTATTATAATCTTAACCCACCAATCTCTTGAAATATTTGCAAGAGCACAAATGTGAGGTCTTTTATATTAGGCATCAGCTACTACATTCTTCTTCCCTTTGACAAACTCAATGTCAAAGTCATAAGCATACAATTTAGTGATGTACTTCTATTGCCTGTCATTCAAGTCTCACTAGCCCATGAAATACTTTATGCTATTGTGATCCATCTTGATCAAAAACTTCCATCCAACCAAGTAGGATCATAATTTGGCCAAGGCATGCATGATAGCCAACATCTCCTAATCATAAATATAATAGCTCCTTTCCACCCCTCAGAGCTTCCTACTCTTAAAAGTAATAGGGTGTTTCTCCTGCATTAACACTGCTCTAATCCCATCACCTGATGCATCACAATGAAGCTCAAAAGGCTTCATGAAGTTGGGTAGAGCTAGAACTAGACATGAAGACATCACCCACTTAAAATGTTCAAAACACTGTTGTGTTGCCTTTATCCATACAAAAGCACCCTTCTTGGTGAGGTTTGTTAATGGTGTTGCAGTCTATGAAAAACCCTTCACAAATCTCCTATAAAATCCATATAATCCAAAACACCCTTTGAGTTGTGTAAGGCTTGTTGGAGTAAGCCAGTCAACAACCACCTTGATCTTTTCTAGATCCACCCAAACTCCTTCAGTATTGATAATATGGCCAAGGTAGAGCAACTTTGTCATGCCAAACTCACCCTTCGATTCCTTGGCATACAATGATTCCTTCTCCAAAATGACCAGCACCTCCTCTAATTGTTGTAGGTGCTCCTCCCACGTCCTACTAATTACCAAGATGTCATCAAAGAATATCAATACAAATCTTTGGAGCTGCCCTCTAAACACCTGATTCATACAACTTTGGAAGGTAGCTGGAGTGTTGGTTAGCCCAAATGGCATAACCAAAAACTCAAAGTGCCCGTAGTGACACATGAAGGTAGTATTTTCTATGTCCTCCACTGGCATTCTAATTTGATGGTATCCTGAACGTAAGTCTATCTTAGAGAAATATCATGCTCCATGCAGCTCATCAATTAGCTTGTCAATCTTAGGGATTGGGTACCTGTTCTTAATTGTCCTCTTATTGAGAGCTCTATAATTAATTCACATACACATTGTCCCATCCTTTTTCTTCACCAAAACCACCACTGAAGCAAAGGGGCTTTTACTGGGCCTAATATGCCCCATCTCCAATAGCTCCTTTATTGACTTCTCTATCTCATCCTTATGCTTTTTAGGATGGTGTTAGGGGGTGATGATGACTGGTTTAGCCCCCTCCTCTAGCTCGACAACATGCTCTATGCCCCTCTCGAGAGGAACCCCATGTGGAATGCTACCAAACACCTTATCATGCCTATAAATGATCCTTTATACATCTGGGTGATAGATTTTTACCTACTACTCTGGAGGCATAGGCATGATCAAACATTTAGCTACCCACTCTACATCATCATGTCTAAATAACCATTCTATCCTTTTCAATGATACCACCCTGAGCCCCCCATTAGGTAAACCTCAGAGCACCACCTTCCTACCCTGATGCTAAAACCTCATCTCTAGCTTAGGCAAGTTGAAGGTGAACTCTAATAAAGAATCCATCCACATCATTCCCAAGATGACATCATAATTGCCCATGTAAACTACATAGAAATCATCCTTCAACTCATAATCTCCTCCCAATCTGATGCAAAGTTTTGAAATCTTCTAAGTGCATAATAACTTTTGGCCATTGGCCACCATGACTCTGAACCCTGCATGCTCTTCAGTCTGAAGGCCTCTCTTGGCACTAGTTTTGCATCGATGAAATTATGTATTTCCCCTATGTCAATCAATGAAACCACACATTGCCCCTGAATCATCCCTCTTACCTTAAAGGTAATGGCCTTTTAGACCCTTTTCAACTGAGCAAGAGACTTCTCATCATCCAAACTCTCATCAACAGCGCTATCACCCTAACTAGATTCCAAATCTGAATGCTTCTCCTTGTATTTAAAAGGTGATTCATCTGCTAAAAAATACACCATTGGTTTAGCCTTCACCTTAAGCAGACATTCATGGGAGAGATTCCATGGCTCCTTATAATGAAAACATAGTTTTTTCCTCCTGAGCTCGTTGAGGGTATCACCATCCAACCCTTTAGTTTCCCCCTTAAGTCATTGAGGGTCCTTCTAAAATGTCTTTCTTTCCTTATCCTTCTTAAAATGAGAGTCCTTAGAGTGAAGTTTACTCTATAGGAAGAAGGTGTTAGGTCTCTCATTTTCTTAATGGCCTCTTGTAGTGAAGAGGGGTTGTGTCCCTTTACCCATCCTTGCAAGGGATCAAAAAGCCCATCCATGAAAAGAAAAATGAGTCTCCTTTTAGATATATCTATCACCAATACTGCTAGCTTTTGGAACTCGATGATATAGGCCTCCACATAACCCCACTGCTTAAGCTGTGCTAGCTCCTTGAAATGTAATTTTGGGTCCTTAGTGTTAAATCTGTCAATGAGTCTCTCAGTAAACTCTACATAGGTATCTATCTGGTTATGGCCAAGTGTGACCATGCTGTGGTGCCACCACTCATGGGAACTCCCATCCAAGTTCAATGTAGCATACTTAATTGCATCCTCCTCAGGCATGGGATTAAGCTGGAAATAAGTTTTTATTTTTTGGACCCATGTTCATGTTAAAGTTTTCCCTGTACCATCATAGTATGGAATAGACAACTTTCCCAACTTCTTCCTCATCTCATAATTCTATTGCCTATTTCCTCTCATGGGCATATGCTTGAGTCTAACATCCATATACTCCCTGAAGGACATTTCACCCTGAAAATCTGGTCTAGCATTTCTCCAATCCTCCAGTATTTGGTCTTGTATCTCCTGTTGTGTAAGACCAACATCATTCTGGTCATTCTATCTCAGAGGGAACTATGGCATGAGTGGTCTTGTAGTAGAAGAACCTACTCTAACATATTTCTGAGCTCCTCTATTAATCAATGCATCTCCATTACCTCCATTATCCTATCCACCTACCTAGTTAGCATTATTACCCTAGTTGGCATTATTGCCCTGATCTTTTTTAGTCAAATGTTGTGTAATGGCTAGAGCCATCTGCTGCAATGTAGCCTATAGCTCTCTTTGATCCCTAGAAATATCACTAAGCATCATCCTAGTGCTAGGTTCTCCCCTTTTCCCATCTCTGTCACCCATGGCTAGTGCTGAAAAAGGGTCACCTTCCTCTTCAATCTCTAAAAAAAATTGTAAGTTTGGGTTTGTCCAGTTTCTCCTCAAAAAGTACTGATGTGTTGGATGCATGAAACCTCATAGGATGGAAATAAAAATAGGCTCTAATACCACTATAATGGGCACCCCTGTTGCATCCAAAACTAACCTAGCAGGAACTCCTTATGACTCTAGAAGGTTTGCTAGTATTACTTATTTTTGTTTTACAAAGACTAATGCATGTAACATAAATATAGAATTGCAAGCATAGATATACACAGCTAAAATAAATGACACACTATATTTATATTAATTGAAAAATGAGTAAATGAGTACAATTCTGTTGCATGGTAACTCACTAAATTCTCTGATGACCATATGAACATCATTTTAAGCGAATATCCCAGCGAGTGTCAAAGGTGCATTCATTTTGTTCTCCATCTAGCAGAACTATGGACTCTGCACACTAAAATCTATGGACTCTGTATGCTGAAATCTATGGACTCTACAGGCTAAAATCTATGGACTCTATAGGCTGAAATCTACAGACTCTGTAGGCTGAAATCTATAGACTCTTGCAGGCTGAAATCTACAGACTCTACAAGCTGAAATCTATGGACTCTGTAGGCTGAAATATATGGACTCTATAGGCTAAAATCTATGGACTCTGAGGGCTGAAATCTGTAGAATCTGTAGGCTAAAATCTACGGACTCTATAGGCTAAAATCTATCTACAGGCTGAAAGATATGGACTCTATAGGCTGAAATCTATGGACTCTATAGGCTGAAATCTATGAACTCTGTAGGCTGAAATCTATGGACTCTGCAGGCTAAAATCTATGGACTCTGTAGGCTAAAATATATGGACTCTACAAGTTGAAACTCTAATTTTTATGGACTCATGTAGGCTTGTATCTATGAACTCACCTAGATGCTACAAGATGCTATAGTGACAGAGCTACTACAATGATGAGTTGCTACAGTGGTATGATTGTTATAGTGGCACAGCTACTATAGTGGCATGGCTGCTACAGTGGCATAGCTACTATAGTGGAATGGCTGCTACAGTGGCTAAGAGCACAAACTCTAAAGATCAATCCCAAGGATTGATGTCTAGAGTGCTACAAATGAGAAGGATGTTCTCAAATGTCCAAATAAGCTACAAGTGCAACAATTCTTTTCTTCTTATCCAACATGCCCAAAGAAGCCACAAACACTTCCCTTTATCCTTTCTCCAAGGGGTGACTCAACTCACTTGAGCAATGTGGGATAAAGGATGTGCAACAGTTTATTCATTAGAATATTGCTTATGTCTCCCTTGGGTACCATCCCCATAAAGTAAATATTTAAAGTAACACTTAATATCTTTCCATTGGGTTAAAATGTTACTTTTACAGCACTTCAAGCCTAAAAATATACTAGCAACTAGACTCTAAATGGTGCAAGTGATAGCTCACTAAAAAGCTCTCATCAAGGAGTATCAAATCTAATCATCAAAACTAGCCTCCATTGCATCTTGTTAACTTACTACAAATAGTAAGTATGATGGAAATTGAGTAAGTCAACTGCTAAAGTGGGGACATTACAGGTGATTAGGATAATATAATAAGGATAAATATGATAATAGGTGATGATGAAAAGATAAAAGGGTAAGATGATTGAGGTGGGGATGGTTTAGTCCCATATGTGATGTAAAAAGACAACTAGGCTAAGATAGGGTGAGGTTAAATTAAATAGGCGATGAATACAATATCAAGACAAGTGATGGGGTTTGGACTTGAGACAAGATGTGGATAATAGATGGTGTGATTAGGATATGTAGGTGATAGGAGAGTAACCAATGATGGGTGTGTTTGAATAAGATATGACTAGAAGGATGTACAAGAGAACAAAAGGTATTTAAAAGTGACAAGATAAGAATGTATAAGACAATACGTAGGTAATGGGGATGTGGATTAAGATGAGGGTGGATTATGGGTTTATTATAAGGATGACTAGATGATATAATTATGTGGAAAATATATACAAGACAAAGGATTGATTATGGACATAGGATAAAAGGTGGTTGAGATTAGTATATGTGGATGATGGGGGTTTGACCATTGGGTGGAGATGACTAGACTAAGATGGGATGAAAATAAAGTGGGGGATGGGATAAGGATATAAGAGGATGATAAGGGTGGATAAGATGAGATGATATGAGATAAAAATATACACAAGATTGATATATATAAAATGATGGTATGATGTATAAGAAAACAAGGGTATGTACAAGAGGGTGAGATAAGGATATATAAGGTGATGATTAGGTTATGTGGGTGATGGGATGGTGATCAATGATGGGTGGTTAGACTAAGAGGGGGATGAGGTGACTATGTGAAGGTAAGTAGTTGATGATTTGGACTTAGGTCAAGATGTAATATGTGATTGGGGTATGTAGGTGATAAAAGTTATGATTAATAATGTGTGATGGGATGAAGTCAAGGTGATAATGGAAGATAGTTTTGAGACAAGGATATACAAGAGATAATATATACAAATGGGTATGATGACAAGGGTATATAATATGATGATTAGTATATGCGAGTGATGGGGTGATGATTGATGATGGATGGGTATGGTTAGATTAAGATGTGGCTAGAAGGATATAGAAGGGAAAACAAAGATATGTATAGGAGGGTGAGATAAGGATACATAATATGATGACTAGGATATGCGAGTGATTAGGTAATGATCAATGATGAGTGGATATGATTAATAATGAAGGGCATGAGGACAATATGAGAGATAAAATAGGTTGAAGGCAATAAGAGGATGTTAAGATACATACAAAATGATATGTGAAAAAAGATAATGATATATAATGTAGTATTGGGACAAGTTGTGGAGGACTAGAGGTGATCAAGATATGTGAGCAATGGAGTATGATCAATGATGAGTGGGGATGACTAGATGAGGATGGGATGAAGACAAGATGGGAGATAGGATAATGTAAGGATATACAAGATGATATGTACAAGAGGATGATGATAAAATTATGAGGCAAGTATATCCAAGATGATGGATTATGTAAATACCTAGATAGGTGTGTATAGGTTTAGGTGAAGACTAACTTGGCTCACAAACAACATGAGTTTAGCATAAGACACACCAAAGAAATAAAACCACATAACCTATGATTATTAAACTTAAGGGTGTGTAACTTGATTCCCACACCATCTAATGGCTTCAAGGGTAAGGATATATGCTAGTGACCCATTATGGAATCTACTGAACCCTCTCAACCTCACTTACACATGATAGCTACTTCAGAGTTAATATTAACTCCCACAGTGGTACACTTGTTACAGCCAAAGGATCTTATGCTAGGTTTTCATGGGCTCTCTAGGTGCATCCCATATATATATGAGATTAGAGTGGGGCCCAAGTCTATACAAGATGTTATCTTACTACCTTATATATTAGAACTTAAATACCCCTCTCTCCATATAACCCTTTATGGGGAATTTCACTTTGGTGTCTAATGGCAGATCTCCTAACTTTTAGACTCTATCAAAACATAGAGTTTGGACTAGTAAATGGTGGTAAAATCCATGGTCACTATTCCCCTAGAAAATAAAAAGGATGGAGGGTTTATAGGTAGTTTTTGATCCCCTAGAAATCACCGTAAGGATGCAAGGGGGAGATCATACACCAACCATAGCCTGGAAGATGCAAATAGATAGATAAAAGATTAATTAATTGATTAAGATTAAGTGTGTGATAAATACAAGATGAAAGATAATAATTTAAAACATAAAGATATGAAAATTATAATGGTATAAAGATAAATATATACAAGATGATTTAAAAATGATTTTTAAATGTACCAAAAGGATTCTTTAATAGGCAACCTGTAAGGACACGGTTAGTAGTTTTCAATTTGGCAATCAAAAGAGAGTAACCTAAAAGATAATAATTAGTATTTTAACTTTAAATTATTGAGGAGTAACTTGTAAGTCAAAATGTTAGACTAAAATATGACCTACAAGATAAGATGTTTGTTAGACAAAATAAAATAGCTTCTAAGTTCACCCTATAAGAGATGAGATTTTAGTCCAATATGACTTAATAAAAACACCCTAAAAATCATTATTTGTATTGATAATTCCTTTGGGGTGAATGGGCCATGATGTAAAGGTTTAGGGGCAATAGCCCCAAGAGGGTCAAGGACCAGATCCCCTTATGAGGTCCAAAGGTAGCACCCCTAGTGCACTCCCTTTTGCAGTATAGGGTAGGGTCAACAGGTGGATCCCTCAACCTTGTAGGAGGCCTAAGATAACTCAAAATTTACCAAAAATGACTCTAAAAATGCACTCAAAAGGATAATTTAGAAGCCTAAAGAAGACTAAAAAATCATAACTACACAGTGCAAAATCGTAACCAAAGATTGCAAAATCATAACTAGGGGACAAAACTGTAGATTGCAAGTGATGATATTTTATAAGTTAGATAACTATGATGATTATCCTAAAGAACCCTGATAATTAGACAAAATTGTGACTCAAACTAGTAAAATCACTATTAATGAGAAATTAAGATTAGTGATTTTGTTATATACTATAAAATTGCTACTACAAATGACAATACTAATACTGACTATAAAATGAGAGTTTTAGTTTTATGATAAACTAAAAAACATTAATATTTTGATATTTGATTAGAAATAAATGACAATACAGTTTAAAGTAGATAGTTAAAATACTAAAATTGTCTATTACAAATGACCAATGTTAGATTCGAAACTAATTATGATATATCCAAATTTTATGAATGGAAATGTTTATCAAAAATAGATAGAATTTAGGACTATAAAGAGAGCACTTTCATTTGAGATCAAGTCCTAGGCCTACCTCATATATCTAAAGGTGGAAAATAGATAGAATAAAAATCAAAATGAATAAAATTTCAAAGTCATGATTCAGACTACAATATCGCTATTTCATAGGGAAAAATCATGACTAATAATTTCATGGTCTACTATTTTGTTAATGAATGGGAAAAGGCTAAGGGGCTATGTCTAGTTGTGTCTTTGACTTGGACCTTCCTACCTTTCCTTTTATAATGACCTTACAAATTGTATAGATCACATAGCAGATATTCACAGAGATAAAATATTATTACAAAAAGGGGCTTAGTTACAAATAAAACTATTTGGATGAAAATGTAAAGACAAAAGGGGATTATTATTCCCAAGTGGGTGATGATGTTACCATACCAAAATAGAGAATGTTAAATACCTGTAGGTTAAAATACAAGGATCAATTTGTTACTGATTTTATGAAATTTACAAAATCATGAATTTTGACCATAATACCTCAATTTATAGGAAAAATTTGGTACTTTTGAAGTCATGATTTTTCCTAAAGACTAAAACCTAAAAATTGTTAGTGGTTAGACAAAATCACTATTACATATGCAAAATCACAACTCTCCATGCAAAGTCAGGATTTGCGAGATACGATTTTGTCAAGGGGAAAAACTTACATAGTTAGATAAATAGTTAGTGGTCAATGTAAATGGTTAGAACAAAACCATTACTTATGAGGGAAAAATCATGAATACAGGGTCATAAATACAAGTGCAATGTCATAGATTGACCCTATGCATGTAAAATGCCAAAAATATAAGATTTTATTGATTGATCTAACCTACAAGCTAGCACAAACACTACTTGGATGAAAATTTATTAGAATGAGGGACCCATTCCCAACATGGTCACCAAGATGTACATGATTTCTGAGCTCTATGGATTAAATCATGAAATTTAATCAACTCAAATAACTACCTATTTAAAGTGATAAAGCCATTAAGACCAAATGCAATGGATGAATGAAACCATTCAAAATAACATTAAAATCCTAAATCTGAGTTATCTACACCATGAAAAAATGGATTTAAAATAAGAATATTAGGATTAAGATTGATTACCTTGAATCATATTTTGACACTATGATGTTGATTGATCAAAGATGTTGGATGTTTGATGTAATGATTATTTAGACATGGATTTCTAAGTTATCTCCAATGAAGGAGTGGACTTGGTTAAATAGAGGTAAGAGTTAAAGATTAATGGTTGAGGTTTAAATTTGGTTGAGGGACATCAATGGATGGGAATTATCCAAGGAATTTTAAATTCCTTGGAAGCCTCTAGTTTAGAGGCTTCTAGAGAGGAGGGGTTAGAATAGAGAGGATTCTAGAATCTTTCAATTCTATAATACTCTTAGGGATTAATTAGGCTTAGGTATGGGATTAGATAGGGATTATGTAGGTGATTAGGTACTAGGGGTGTAGGATAGCCTAGGCATAAACTAGTAGTTGGGCCATTGAGAATTTAAAATTCCTAAATAATAGGTAAGTGGGGTTAGATTAAGATAAATAAATGACTAGTTGAATTAATGATGAAGTGGGATAGATTAATGTTATTAGATTATTAATAATGAAGGTTATATTAGACAAATGCCTAAAAATGGGAGATATATTAGCAAGATAAAGGGGAATAAATTTGATAAGCAAAATTAGTGTCGACTAATAAGAATATTAGTGATAATAATGTAAGCAAGAAAATTTAAGTGCATATACTTCACTCCCTTGAAAAATCTATTTTTGAAGTCAAAATGGGTAAAATGTAAGAACCCCTACACCATGTTACCATTTTCCTCATCTATAAATTCTTCAATGCTTTAAACCTGAACCCTTTCACCCCTATTATTTGGAAAAAAGAGAAGAAAAAGATCTACAAGCCCTTCCTCCCCACAAAAGAACCCTGATAAGCTCTAAAAAACCCAAGTAGAATAATCCTAATGACTATAATCTGATCTTCATTGACTCTTATAATAATTATAAGGACCCCTCCTTTCACCCTTATACTAATAAAAATCCCAAGAAGAAGAAAATCCCCCCAAAAAAGAAGCCACACAAAAAACCTTGCATCTGACCAATAATCCCTAGAAGGAGAGTGACAAGATGAATACGAGCAATAATCCCAAGGAAGAGGTTAATAATATTAAGTTGGAATAGGTTTCTAGGAGCCTTTATATGCTAAAGGAAAATACAATCAAACAAAAAGCTACGAGGAGGTCATTGAGGAAGGGACTCAAGAGAAAGCTATGGAAGAAGACAAAGGCAAAATCAATCTAAAAAAATAGGATATCATCATCCCAAAGGAATTTAAAGAGGTAATGGAGGAGATTAAAGACCAAAATAGACTTAACAAACTCAAGGATGAAGTGAAACCTCAAAACTCTATTCTTCATTGGTTCATGAAGGATCACAAGAGATACAAAAGAGAGGTCAATAAATAAATCCAAAATGATAGGATTTAATGCACTAAGTCTAATCTCTTGGACATAAGCACGTAATTTAAAAATATAAAATAAAGAATGTGCAATATATAAAAAAGAAATGAAAATCTCAACACCCTGGTGGAGTACAACAAAATCACTATGATGAAAACCCTATAAAGCATAGAGACTCTCAATCTGTTATCTAAGATAATGTATGTTGAATTTGAGATACTAACTTATAAAAAGAAAATGAAGGTCATATTAGGGGAAGAGGATGTTTCCCAATCAAAATTATTCAATGTGCTCACTTACAAAATCAATACTAATAATTAATACTATCTCTCTATATTCCATCATTTTCCTGAGTTGTTGAGACTTTCTACTACTTTTTTACTATTTTTTTGTTGCTTATAAGTTATTTTTCTATATTATGATAGGCTACTTGTTATATAAAGTTTGAAAACCTAGTATTTTTAGTATTTTATAGGGTCAATTCCCTTATTAAAACCCATTTTTACCAATATTAAAACAATAATTGTTCACATTAATGCTAAATAATATGAAAAATTTACAATAAATTACACTGAATTAAGTGTCACAACTATCGCATAAGGAACACTTATCTAAACACTATTATTAAAAAAAGTTAATAAATTATAATATAAAGTTTAAAAATAAAAAATGGACCACTCCAATGCATTTGGAATGTGCCAAAACCTAAGAAATGATTATTCACACTACTATGCTTGATAAAATATTTACTATGTCATAGGTTAAAGTTACACTAGGGTTTTACATACGAGTTACTCCACACACAAACCAGAAAAGGATTTAAAATTAATTAATTTTGAAAATAAAATTAACTAATTCAAAATTTGATCAAAATAAAGTTGTTTATGGGGTTTTGAACATTGGACCACCCCACTTACAAGACTTTAGTAAAATAACAATCACCAATTCTTCTAGGAAGCTAGATGGAATTATTCATGCATTAATTTATATTTGAACATTGTTTTAACTAATTTTGAAAATAAATAACATATATAACATGCATGTAAATTCAAAAATAAAAAAAATCTATTTAGTTTTTTTTTACTTTTTGGTAAAAACATAAATAGAGAAGGTCGGGGGAACTTATTATTTGGATGAAATTTATTGACTTAATTAAAATTATATTCAATAAATAAACTTAAAATAATTATATAAAAACATATATCTTCTCATGGAACCCATGGGAGTTGTTGAATCAACACATAAGTTTGTATAGGACACCAAATCCCATGAAACTTTGCCAAACTTCTTAAATATGTCCTTAGATGTCAATCAAACCTTCAAAATTGATTTTTGATGACTAGAGACTATTATATGAATTTACATGGAGTAAAAGGGTGCCATAGGTGGAGAGAATAAAATTATAGGAGCTTGAAATGGCCTTCTCAGGATCTAAAACTTTGTAAAATGCCTTGAAACTTTACTATGTTACAACTAGAGCCTTAAAAAAAGTTAAATCTAAAAAAATGATTTTTAATTTTTTTCCAATGCTAATGGGCCATATAACCATTCCCAATCTCAAAATATTAAAAAAAATCACTTTTGGTTGCTTGAATGGGGTTTTGGACAGCTTAAACAAAGATTTTAGGTAGATATTTGACTCTACAACATCAACAATGAATCAAAATGGATTTATAATAGAAATACTTGCTTCTAAGGCCATGACACTCTTGTTATAGGGATGAAAAAACTTGAATTTGATCTTTTTTTGATCTAATATGGATCTAAGATGAGTTGAATAAAGATTTAAAGCATAGAATTTTGAATCAGGCCTCCATTGTTGATGAACAAAAAAATTTCCCTCCTATCTCTGTATTAGGTCTGTACTAGGATTGAAAGTTATTTGAATATCCTTTGCATTTAATATATGGAAATTGATAACAATCTTGTTAATCAAGTACACCCCCTCAAATCTCTAAAACCATGAAAATAACTGAATTTAATATGCAATACATGTATAATTTAGAGATGTATTTAACGAACAAAGCATAGACAAATCAATAAATGCAATGATTTAATGTGATAAAAAATTTGGTGGGGTAAAAATCCCACAATGTGATATATTCATATATGAGAAACTTATTTACTCAATAAAATCTTATTAAACTCCCTTCTTCTCAACAAATCTTCACAAAACCTTTGTAATATATTTTCCACATGTAAATATTAAATTATCTTGATCACAAAAATCAACAAATGTATCAAGTGAATAAAAATAAGAGTAAATACCCTATATGTAATGAAATGAATGTATGTGATTTTTGTAACCAATAGTTTTAACCTTTCCCATGAACATTTTAAACAAATGGTAAATAATAAACAAATATGTTTTATTATTTATTTATACAAGGTTTTTCAACCTATGTTAATAAATAATAAATAATTATTATTTAATTTTGTAAAATATAATAAGGGTTTAGAATAGAAATACATGGACATTAAATGTTCTAACACCTTCATTGTTTTGAATCTTCATATCAGTGTCTTTGAAAACATCTAGTTGGCATATTTCTCAAGTCAATTTAGTTTTTGATTGATGTTTTTTGTGTCCTTTTTAGTTTCAAAAAATAAAGAATCTTTTGTGAAGACAAATTTCTTATTATTATCATAAAATAAAATTTACTCATTTGAGTACTCTAATTATTATAAAACTATGCATTTATAAGTCTCATGTTTCAGTTTATTCCTTTTATCTTTAAAAATCAATGTGTAACATGTGTATCTAAAAATATGAAGATGTTGCACTAAAGGAAGATGACTACACTAGACTTCATAAGGATTATTAATTTTTAGTACTACACTAGACTTCATAAGGATTCTTTTAAATATGACATTTCCCAAACCATGTTCATCATAATTGTGTTCATCCACTCAACTATTTCATTATATTGAAGAGTGTAAGGGATTGTGAGATGATGCTTTATTACATTATTCATGATATAGGTTTCAAACACCTTTGACATGAATTAACCACCATTTTAAATATTGAGTGTCCTAATGAGGGATTGGGCTTCATTTTCAACAATTGTTTAAAACTTTTAAAAAGTTTTAGAGGCTTCTTCTTCATCTTTTTTCAAAAAAAAATATATGAGTCATTCTGCTGTAGTTATCAACAAATAACATAAATTACTTTTGACCATCATCCAAAAAAATAGAGAATATATATAAGAGAACCAACTATAATTTTGTTTTGGCTTTTAATTTTTAATTTTTAAATGGTTCCTTATCATGTTTGGCCAATATCTAGGTTTCACACTTATCAATGTTTTTGGGAAGTATTAGTAAGCCTACAACATCATTTTTATACATAGTGCAGATTTTTCCATAGTGTCTATGACTAAATACGGCATGCCAAAGAAGAATTTTTGGCATTCCTTCTTTATCAAGATGATAAAACATTCTTGGCAGTGAGTGCTCACCCTTGAGTTTTACCAATTTTATTTCCTCATATCTAGTTAGAACAAATGTGTTAGCACATTTCCTTGTGAACTTAACCTCTCCACCATATATAATAATGGATTGGTCTTGTTGTCAAATGAGGAAAATAGGAAATAAAAATCAACTAAGGTATAGTACATTTTAGAGAATGAATTACTAAAGTCCTAGTGACTTGAGTCAAATTTAACCTTTGGCTTGAGGTCACAATAATTTTTTATCTATCAAATATAATAGACCCCATCATTATTCATGAAACTCCTAAAATAATTCCATTTATAAATTCATATGTTGAATGGCACCAGTCTCTATAACCCAATAATTATCCTAGGTTGAACTCTCTAAAGCATTATTTGGTTAATTAAAGATGGAAAACACGCATTCCATGTAAAATTGAGCTGAGTATGGTTATAAATTTTTAATCTCATTTTCTAAGTTTTTTTTTTATATAGGATTTAATTTTGTCCCATGATGTTTTTTATTCATGGGTCTCATGACTCCCTTTCCTTTCACAACATTTGTAACCTAAATATTTCTTATAAATTTTATTTTCTTGATGTTGACTTTTTTTTGCTAGATTTTTTGCTTCCTTTTTAATATTTACCTCTATATCTCCTACATTTTTTGGATAATTACTCTTTTATTTAGCATAAAAATAGTACAAGTATGTTTTGCATCCCTAACACTCACAATAGAAATAAAAAATAGTACAAATTATCATCATTACTTTGAACTGATTTTTACCTATGTACAATAATATGTGCCAAAATAATGATAAGTAGTCAACCCTAGGGGATAATTTATTACAAGTTAATACTTTTAGGTATAGGGAAATTTTACATCTCAAGGAACCTAAAACTTATATTGGTAATCTTCAAATTCATGTTAACCATTGGGCTAGTAGGAAGAAAAAAATTGGATTATTCAACAAGGTCTTATCTTCAAAGATGACCCAAGATCCTATATTTCCAATACATAGAGAATTTCAAAATAAGTTGGTAGGATATATTTTAAGTATGGTTATGTCTATTTTTTCTATAATGAAGGAATACTTGAAGATTCCCATTTGTTATTGATAATATTTGGAATCGTTATGATCCATTTGGATGAAAAAAGGGCCTTTGATTGTGTTAAAATTATCACCAATAATATATAATATCAATATATAGCCTATAATACCAACCATATATGATTATTACGAGGCTGCCACATCTCTCCTTTTCTATAAAACATGATCATGACAACATGCAACTAGATGTTACATTGACACACATTATTTAACTATTACATAGGAGATATTATTTATTTTTTATTGATATCTTCTTGACTCCTATGTTTTATGTAATAAATGATCAAACCTTACAAAAACTCCATCAATCTTGTAAAAAAAATTAAGACACACAAGAGAGGATATTGGTTCTTATTTCAAAACATGATTTTTTTTAGGTTGTGGGGTTTTAAACATAAATTTTATGAGTTTTTCTATTATTCTACATAAATTATTTTCTCTCTAAAACTCCTAAGGTAGGTTGATATTATTAACCAGCTTTATAGTGGTGGAAAGAGTAAAATTGATGCAAACACTTATCTTGTAAAGGCCATAAATTTTGATTCATAAGTTCATAGGAGCTCTCATTCACACCAAAGAATAGGCATAAAAAATAATAATTAACAACCCACCCTATCTATTTAGGACATTAAAAAAAAAATCAAAGGCCATATGTGACCATCTAAGGGTCTGAAAAATGTATTTTAATATATTTTTCAAGATTTTTCCAATTTTTAAAATATAATATTTTTGTAACCAGGTGTGAGCATCAGTTTAAATTAGTCCATTAGTTTTATTTTAGTGTTTAGATGATAAGTGGATATTTTTAGGTCCATCTGATCTTGCATGTAAAACTTATTAAAAATAATATATGATAAAAATAGTAGGGTGAGTTAACTCTAGGTAGTTTTCTTAATTTTTGCATGTCAACTCCAGTTTTGAATTGAGGTTTATTTAATTAGTTTCATGTAATTATTTTTACTAATCAAAGAGATTAAATAAATATAGTTGTTTTACACAATTATGGGTATTGTGCCTATTTATAATTTACATTGTTAGTCTGTGGGATTCATTAAAAATTGGTTTCTATGTACTACCTTATAGCTCATTCAATATTACACTAGAAAATAAAAGGGGTAGTTATGTATGAAACCAAACTAAAATACTTTAGTTTTAATCTAAACCAAGATAAATGGACCTATGATCCTAAAGCCTCACTTACAAAATGGTTTGTCTCACATAAAAATATAATAGAATTTAAACATGAATTTAGGGCTAAATATGAGAAATTTAGACTCCTCTTAGAGGGAATATGGGTGAAAGCAAAAGGAAAATGCTGAAAAACCATTTTTATATATTTTATAGCTCCTTTAAATACATGGGAGACTTTTTATCAAAATGAAAAAGAATACAAACCTACCCTTCTTGTCCCAATTTTTTTATAATTATTTGAAGAAGACCTTTGAATGGAGGGGAAATAAGATCCTAACCCGATGGAAATTTAGGAAAGATTTAGGGGATATAAAAAAAACTCTAATGATTTAGATGAGGATGATAAATGAAAGATAATTTATGATGAAGATCAATTAGAATCATCAAAATAAAATAATCTAGAGGAGAAAGCTTTGGATCTTATTACACCTAGTGGATTGACATATAAATGTCCAAAATATTCAAGACCTGTAGGCATTGTGCAAGTGTATTATGGAATAAGGAAAAATAATGGAAAAGTGAGAATATAAAGGAGGATATTTGAGAGAAACTAAATAGGGAACCTAAATATTAGTAAATATTCAAATAGCTATATTGAAGCATGTAAATTTAGGATTTGGAACTAGGAAGAGGAAAATGATTTACATCATTAATACCTATAATAAAAAGGATACTATCTCTTAATACACTCAATAGATAGATTCAGATGAAGGGGATTAAATCTTAGTGGTCATGGCTTATATTTTGACTATAAAAATAAAATTTAATGAGATAAGTCAACCTAAAGTGGAAAATAATCCTGTAATTACCATAAAATGTTAGGTAAAAATGTCTCAAGAAGAACACAAGGCTGCTCAATAGCCAAATTCTTTGTTGTAGGACCAATCATTCTTGTCTCAATAAATGTATCATATATCCATGTTTATTCCTATTTTCTCATCCAGTACATAAATCATAGATGTGCCCTTGTCACTTATCACATTTTTAAAAAGTGGTAGAACTCCAACCATTTTAAGTATTCCATCTCTATCTCACACCATCAGATCAACCTTTCATTCTATATTTGCATCATTATCTAGTCCTATTTAAACCCTTTCTCCATCTATTATATTTTTTATGGTATCATCTTGGATGAGCTCACTTGTTTCACT
This sequence comes from Torreya grandis, assembly GCA_037957365.1. NCBI lineage: Eukaryota > Viridiplantae > Streptophyta > Pinopsida > Cupressales > Taxaceae > Torreya > Torreya grandis. Next base: position 1,869,628 of record JARHVA010001958.1, read on the forward strand.
TCCTTTGTTGGAAGGAAATCAATCTTCCCAAATGATTATAACATTCCTTACTCCTTTATCCTCTCCATCACCTTCAATTCAAATTTATCCTTTTTTTCCTATTTACACTTGACATGGTTTATAGTCATCAACATCATCCCATATCACACTAAACATTGTCCCTACTAATTGAATTATTAAAATCATGTTAATATATGGTCATGCAAGGTTAATAGTACATTGATATAAAATATCCCAAGTGATCGTATTAGGATGTAACCAGTAGGTTAAGAACTAAATATGTTCCTAAATAACAAATGATGCACTATCATTATATGGTGCCTTATATTTATAAACATGATAATAATATGCTTCAATCTCATTATCAAATGTCTATATTTTTAATGGACACAAGGCTAAGGGTTTCCTAGAGCACTCGCATCATTTTCTAGTTATCTAAGTGAAAATAATAAATTTAAAAAGAGGGATAAATTTATTAATGATCTAAACCAAAATTTGAAAAAGGCCAACACAAATATTAAGGGCCTAGATGAAGATATTAATAGACTCAACAATGAACTAGCCAAAAGGGTAGATGAGGATTTTCTCCTTTGAAAATAGGATAAATATGATAAGTTTTAAAATGAAAGATATGAGTTGTATTATATAACTAGAATAGACTAAAATTATATGATCAAATAAAAGTGGAGCTTACAAATCATCAACAAAAGGGTGATACTCTAAATTTATCAAATGTTTATCCAAGGCTTATTGGGATAATATAGATCAAATCACTAAGCTTATCTAATACCCTTGAGTACATTGACACTATTGTTTTCCATATTTAATAAGTCTAAAAAATGATATGAAGTCATCCAATCTAATAATCTATGGCTAATAAAGGCAAAGACATTGAGAAATAACCCTAAAATAATGTCAATTACGGAGATATTTAAGTAAGAAAGACAATTTATTTATGACCATTTGATAAAATATAGATTATTTCCATCCATAACTAAATATCTTAAATGGGAAGGTATCTTAAATGTGGAATCATATTAATATTATGACACAACAATAATTACCCTCCCTATTCAACATTGATGTTAAAACTTTTCTACCAAGATAATTTGCCAAACTAGTAGAAGAAAATAAAAATATTAAACAACATTTCATATCTTATCCCATAGGGCCTACACACCAATATGTTATTCATATTATTATCCCTTTTTCATGGATAAAAATATACACAACTCATGAATTTGATAACTCACAAGTTTTTTATTATGAAAGCATTCTTGTGTTATAAAGGTTTTATAAAACCTTGATGGTGATGAAATAACTAAATTAATTAGAATGAAATGACCTACAGGAAACCATACAAACCCCATAACCCAATGGAGGTTGAATTTGAATTGTTTTTTATCGAATCAACTATATAAAGTTGCTAATAAATGGTAATATCAATGTACAAATTTATTCCAAGACAAGGGAATGCATAAAATTAATGAAACAAATTTAACTTTATTGATTATTTAAAATTAGATAAATATAAAGTTAGTGTCAAAGACCTCAAGCCATAAGATTTTTGTTGATCCAAAAATGCGAGTTATTGTTTAGAAAAGTGATGTTGTCATCTTTCTAATTTGACTCAAACCTTTAGATCAATTACCTTTAATAAAAAGTGTCTCATGTCATTTGATCTAGGATTTAATCCATTTTGATTTAGGAAAGGGACACATAAGAGGATTCTAGGATTCTCATAGGGATTAAAATATGGGCTCCCACATACCTTTTAAATAACTCATACCATTTGGTTTTCCACGTATCTAATGGTATGAATGTTTCCACCTGTATATAGTAATATATATCCATATGATCAAAATTAATCTAATGGTGTGAGAATGTTTGATCAAATATGTTGACACAAGCCTAGATGATTACCCTCAACCCATTAAATCAATGACTCCTAAATGTTGATTGACAACCATATGATTTCTCAATTATAAATGCTAATTGAATGTTGATAAATGGGTGGAAACTAAATTTGTATTAATATTAAAATGTAATTTATCATTAAAGAAACAAATTATTCTCTACTTGATAAATCCATTCATTAGGATCAAGTCAAATATTCATATACTTCAAAAAAAATAGTAGTAAAATTTATTATTTGTTAGTGATCAAGAAAAAATTACAGGCGGTGGTTGTATGACATAGATTCTAAATATATATAATGGCATGGGAAAAATTATACAATTAGATCAAATATTAAGGGAGATGCATTCCATAAATACCAAAACATGATAGTAATTTGATTTATAAACATTTGTACCAATTCATTGAGTGTCATCATGGATATAGGACCCTAATGATATTTTTGGGAAAAGGTGTACAGGTTTTAGAATTGGAGGGAGTGAAAGAGAAAGAATATCATTAGTATTTGATGAATTTAAATAACTTTTTTCATAACATTTTTCTATAAAACAATTAAAAACTTTTGTAATAACTATTAATTCATTAGATGTAAAATCCCCTATATTTTTATTAAATTGTCTAAGACTTAGTAATTTTCATGCATCAACCCTAAAAATTTTAATGTTATTGATAATCTAATTATGTGAATACCCTTTCAATTGATTGATATTATCATGGTTATGGATTATTTACCTTTAAATATATCTTTATTATCTAACCTCGGTACCACATTTAGGTTATGACTCACCTTTTGAGTTTAATAAATTGAATCATGTTCAAATTCTCTTCTTGTATATTAAGCAGTTTTGTGCTTGAATAGATATTTAATTAATCCTAAAAATATTATTTCATCACCATTTTTAGTATTATTCATATTTATATTTATTTCTCCTCCCAATTCCTTTTTATGCACATTAGATTGGGTAGTTTAACACTATAATAAGAAACATAGCCAACTAGCTTAAAAGGTTGTTGTATTAGTCCCATACTTGCAAAGCATCTAATGTATTTCACTAATTTATGGGTGACACTAAGAATAAAATTTAATCCATTAACAACTATCACTACCTTAAGGTCTATTAAGAGGAACAAAAAGAGTCATACATTACCTTTTCTATCTACTAGTAACTAGAAGCATCTAATAGTCGACATTTAAATAATTTATGATACTAAAGAGGCATAATAATTATTAATTATTAATACCATCCTTATTTTTAGTGATAATAAATATAACAAATTTAATTTCATGATTTTAAACATAATTCATAATTTTGGAAAGAAACATGCAATCATAACAATCATAGCTTGAATTGAACAATATATACTATTGAAATCCATTATAGCTATGGTAGGGTTTTCATTTTATGAATAAGGAGAAATAATAAATCATATCTAAAACCCTAAGAGGAAAAAAAATATTTATTCCTATGGGAAAATTCTTGGGGTTTTCCATGCTAAAAAATGTTTAAGTTCATCATAATATTTTACTTATTTTTAGATTTTCATGATCTAAATAACAAAAAAACATTTAAATTTAAATTTTAAAAGATAGATCATTTACATATAAATATAAATTCTAAAAATAGATTAATTTGTCTTACTAAATATATAAATGACCAATAAAAATGGGTAGATAAGGAGCTTAGATGATTTTATGATATGTACTGCTCACTTCCTATGTCACGGTCTTTAAGATGACTCTATAATAGTTATATGACTACTTAGTTTAGGAAATAGGCCCTCAAAACTTGTGTGGACACTTCTAAAAAAAATGACCCCTATAGTTACTGGTATCATCCTATATGTCACCATTATCTAAGTTGGATGTTCTAGTCTATTTTTTCACTGATCATTACACCTACTTATATAGATGATTTCGGCATGATTTATTATCCTTGGTCCTTTGCATAAAACTTGATTTTTTTATTTGAATCCATAGATTCAAGCTTGACACATTATTGACTTGGAAAAATGGGTTAGAAGGATGGGTTAGACAACCCCAACTACTCCCCATTGAGTGCTTGAGTGTTTCATACACTAAAATACTCTGAAGAGGGCTCAAACCAAAAATAGTTATCCCACCTAGGTGTAAGTGTGCTAAATTATGATCTAATAGGATGAAAGGAAAATTTTTAACTTTAAACAGTTAAAAACATGAAACTTTTTATGATTGTAGTCATACTTGGTTTTGAGACTTTTCCTTGGAAGGAGTTTTAGCTTTTGGATACTTTTGGATAATATCTAAAGGATGTGTAACTAGATCTCTCAATGTGCAAGTGGTTCTCAATGTAATTTCCAAGTGAGTATAACCTTAGGGTTGATTTGTAATTTATATATGACTCTTTGATCTTTACCCCCATAAACAACATATGAAACATGTTTTGGATAACCTAAGCGAGAGATTTGAAATTTAAAATAATTATTTAAGGACCTATGTACATTACCAAAAAAGGCATATGATTTTATTAACTACCAACATCTAGCTATTTTACACACTTTTCAAAAATGAAATATTAAGGATATAGAATATGATGATAGTATACATAGAATTATGTAATGTTTTGGTACATATTAGGGAGATCTTGAATATGACTGATATCAAATTGGGTTGGCCAAGTGTACACACACACACACACAATTAGATAGGATAAAGTGTGATAAGATTAAAATGTGTACACACAAGTTATATATATTAAGGATATGTCAAAACCTTTTTTTTCAAGTATATAATTCTAAATATGTATTAATAATAGTATATCTTGGTGACATTCTAATATTTTAAAAAACATGGGATGAACATCTATGCCATATAGAATAAGTGTTTCACACTTTTGGTAGGGTAAACTATGTGCTAACATGGATAAATGTTTATCTTCCATATAAGAGGTATAATATCTAATATACATAATAGACATAAAAGGAATGCATGTATACTTGGTCATGATTCAAGTCATTTAGGAAATTTTAAAACCAAATAATATCATAGAGCTTCATAGATTTTTGGGATTAGAAAATTTATACATGATATGTGTACTTGTTTTTTATCATGTGGCTTGGCCTCTAAACCAAGTTACCAAATATGGTTTCAAATCAAGATTCATATAGTTAGTTGTACAATAGAAATTATTTGAGGAATTCAAATGTAGACTTTGTTATGTGCTAGTACATGTGTTACCTAATCTTTAGAAACCATTTTATATTGAGATTGACTCATCTAATTATGTACTTAGATAAATCATCAATCAACATGGTCATCCATTTTATTACCACAATGAAACATTCACCATGATATTGAGGAAATATTTGTTGACCCTTAAATGTTTCTTAAGGTAATTGTACAAATGTACTTAATGATTGATGTGTAAATAGGATGTACCAAAAAATATTGAATACTTGTACAATTAAAACATTCATATATCATGCACACATAGGGATGGATATTTTGCATGAAACATGACACACAATGTGTATGGTATATGAAGTAAACATTAGATGAAATAAACACACATAAATAAGGAGATGAAAGGAAAGAGATGTTGAAAAGTGGCACACATCTAGATATTAGTGATTCATATGACATGGGATCAATAAAAGTTGTATAATAATAGTCCACAAAGGAAAATAAATATACCATTATTCAAAAAAGTGGAAGGTATCTATAAGGGAATTTCCTTAAGATTCATAGACAATTGGAAGGATAGTTAGACAAAGATGATGAGTTAAAGATAAGTAGTATGGTTCCAAGGGGTCCATGAAAAGTATAAATATGGACCTTGGCCTCTCATTAAAAATAAAAAAATAAAGTTTGACATTTTGAATTGTCGAGGAGGAATCACTTGTGAAGAAACATTGATCTAGGGTTTGATTGTATAGGTTTTGATGTGTAGATGTAAAGATCAACATTTTCTCATGAGTAATGTACACTTTTTGTATTTCATGTATTTTATGTATGATGATGTGAATGTATTAATCAATGGATGGTTTATATACATGTGTTAAATTGTGCTGTATTAATTAATGTTTATATATATATATATATATATATATATATATATATATATATATATATATATATATATATATATATATATATATATATATATATATATATATATATATATAATTTGTTCCATATTCTCTTTTTAACATAAGATGATGTGCAAAATTATTTATGCATGATCATCATAATGGGGTATATGTGTTTCTTGTTGCACCTTGGTGAGTTCTTCAGATTTTGATCCTAATTAATATGAAGGTGTAGTAGGATTTGAGTGTATTTATATTTTTAGTGCTTACCATAGCCTGCATAAGGCTTCGTTAGGTAATGGAATAAGAACAACATATTGGCTATGTTACTGAGGCCCTATTTGAAAAAAACATGGAGATCATAAGTGTATATGGTGGAACTTATATCTCTAGAGAATTTGAAAGCTTGATTTGAAGAAAATTCCTTAGAGTTTACAAGTATGATTGTTAGAATCAAGGTTTTGAATCCAAATAAGTGACCTTTATTAAGTTGTATTTTATGATTAATTGGAGCACATCCACACATGGTTAGATAAGTATGTGTCTAGGAGGAGTTAAAACTTTGGAATCAAGAATGCTTGGGATAATAAGTGCATAAATAATTTGAAGGATTTATATGGGGAGTGGAAAAAATATAAGCATGTATTTTTAGAGAAATACTTGTTTAATATCTATTTTTTTATAATTATTAGTTTAAATCTACACATACCTAGAGGAAGTGGAATTTTAGTTTTTTCTTGAGCCTAAAGGCTCATTTATTGGTCAAATTATAGTGTGGATAAATATACTAATGGTTTATTATGGAATATAGAACATGGGAATGAGTAGATATGTTTCCTTCTATTGGGGCTAGGAAATTTTTTGGAGAAGATTAGAGTGAGTTTTATACAAGTTTTGGGAGGATAAGTTATAAATAGATAGAGTTTACTAATGAAATGGAAGAGATGATGTACAAGAATAATAAATATATAAATAAGTTAATTTATGCTAAAGACCCTGAAAGGATGGGAGATAATATTAAAGGATATGTTATTGAAATACATAAGAATTAGAGAGATAATTTATAATGTTCATATAAGGTTAAAACATGCTCCTTGTGTATGGTGATGTGCACATGAAAGGATACATGTTTGCACCAAATGACTAATTGGTTATATCAAGGATTAAATTGGGGAAAATTAATCCCTAGTTCACATTATGTGGTCAATATTAAGTTCATAGTATGTAGTTGGTCCCAGACTTGTGTTTCTCATTGAACCAAATGAGTAATTGGTTAAACTAGGACTCATATGGGAAAAATTAATCCCCAAATCACATTATGTGGTCACAATTAGGTTCATTCGACTCAATTGGTCAAAATTACATCCCTCATTCAACCAATCAAGCAATTAGTTTTAATCAAGTATGGAATTAGGGGAAATTGATCCCTATTTCACATTATCAAGTCACAATTAGGTTCAATGGGATTTATTTCCCAAATTCATGTCTCTTTGAACTAAATGAGTAATTGGTTCAATAGGGGCTTAGTTTCATAAAATGGAACCCCTAATCACATTATCTATCTGCAATTAGGTTCATAGGGATCAATTACCCCAAATTGTGTCCCTCATTAGACCAAATGAGTAATTGGCTCAATCAAGAACTCTATTGAGGAAAATTGAGCTCAAAATCACATAATGTTATTACAATTTCATTCATAGGGCTTAATTTCCCCAAATTATTTTCCTTGTTGAATGAAATGAGTAATTTATTAAATTAAAAATTTAGTTGAGGAATATTGAACCCCAAATCACCTTAAGTGGTTGCAATTATGTTCACAAGGTTTGATTGCCAAATTTTGAATTCCTCATTGAACCAAATGACTAATTGCAATCAATTAGGGTAAATTGAGCCAAAAATAACATTATATGGTTCATAAGGCTTGATTGGCTCATATTAAATCCATGATTGAACTAATTGAGTAATTGGTTCGATCAAGGATTCAATTATGGAAAATTGAATCTTTAAATCACATTATGCAATCAAAATTAGGCTCTTGAGGCTTGATTAACTCAAATTAAGTTGCTCATTGATCTATTTGAGTAATTATCTCAATTAGGGACTAATTGAGCCCCAAATCACATTATATAGTTTCAATAAGGTTTATAGTGCTTGATTTCCCAAGTTACACCCCTCACTAAATAAAATAACTAACTGCTCTAATTAGGGACTCAAATTGGAATAAGTGAGAAATAAATAATATTATGTGATTGCAATCATATTCATAGGGTTTGATTGGCCAAAATTATGTCCATCATTGAAAATATGAGTAATTGGTCCAAACAGGGACTCAATTGGGGAATATTGAGCCAACAAATCATAGTATTTAGTTGTAATTAGGTTCACAAGGATGATTGACCCAAATTACATCCCTCATTGAAATAGTCAAGTAATTAGTTCAATCAAGGATTCTATTGGGGAAATTTGAGCTCCAAATCATGTTATGTGGTTGTAATTTGGTTCATGAGGTTTGATTGGCCCAAATTGGATCCTTCATTGAACCAATGAAGTAATTGGTTTAATTAGAAATTTAACAGGGTTAATTGAGAATTAAATCACATTATATCATCACAATTAGGTTCATAGGGCTTGATTTCCCCAAATTTTATCCCTCATTAAACAAAATGACTAATTGGATCAATCAAAGATCCTAATAGGGGGAAATGGTTCCCCAAACCATATTTTATGATCACAATTATGTCGATGAGGCTTAATTTGCCAAACTTTCATCTCTCATTAAACCAATTGAGTAATCGGTTCAATCAGGGACTCAATTGGGAAATAATTGACCTATTAATCACATTATATAATTGTAATTAAGTTCTTAGGGTACAATTCCCAAAATTATGTTAATAATTGAGTAAAATGAGTAATTGGTTGAATTAGGGATTCAATTGGGGAAATTGAATCCCCTAATCACATTATCAGTTGTCATTAAGTTCATGGGGATTGATTTCCTTAAATTTCATGTCATTGAACCAAATGAGTATCTAGTTTAATTAGGGACTCAAAAGGGATATATTGAACCCTACATCATTACATTATCATAATTAGGTTCACAAGGTTCAATTTCATTAAATTGTGTCTTATTGAGCCAAATGAAAAATTATTTCAATCAGGGACTCAATTGGGAATATATGAACCCAAAAAAATATTATGTGGTCATAATTAGGTTCATGGGGTTTGGTTTCCCCAGTTTGTGTCCTTTATTGAGCCAAATGACCAACTGATCCCATTAGGGACTCAAATGAGGTTAAGTGAGGCCCAAATCATATTATATGGTTTTAATTATGTTCAATAGGCTCAACTGGCCAAAATTACATTATAAATTAAATAAATAAAGTAATGGGTTTAATCAAGGACTCAATTAAGGAAAATTAAGCCCCAAATCACATCATGTAGTCACAATTAGGCTTGTGTGGCTTGATTGGCCTAAATTATGTCATTCATTGAATGTAATGAGTAATTATTTTAATCAATAATTAAATTAGGGAAAATATAACCTCAAATCACATTTATGTGGTTTCTATTAAGGTTAATTAGCCAAACTTTTGTCTCTCATTGAACCAAATGAGAATTTGGTCTAATTTGGGACTCAATTAGGGAAAATTGAGCCCAAAATCACATTATGTGGTTGAAATTCATTACATGGGGCCTAATTTATTAAAATTAGGTCCATAATTAAACCAAATGAGTAATTGGTTCAATAAATTACATAATTGGGACAAATAGATCCTGAAATCACACTATCTAGTTGAAATTAAGTTCACATAGCTTGATTACCCCAAATTGCATCCCTCATTGAACAAAATGAGTAATTTTTTAAAGTGGGGACTCAATTGGGACAAGATGATCCCAAAATAATATTATGTGGTCATAATTAGGTTCATGGGGCTCAATTGGGCCCCAAATTGTGTTTTTCATTAATATAATTGAGTAATTACTTCAATTAGGGAATCAATTGAGAAACATTGAGCCCAAAATCACATTAGGTGATCAAAAATTTAACCTGAAATAACTAAATTCTATTTAAATATGAAAATAATGACACCTTTAGTGACATACCAACATCACCCCTTAACAATGAAAAAAAACATTAAAGATTAGGTGCAATCAAATATATAGGTAGATTTAGGTGAATTGGTTATATATGAGCACCATTTTTCATTATATCATAATAAAATGTTATTATTTGAAAAAAATATATATATTCCCTAATTAAGTGTATTAGGCCCTGATCAGGTACAAATGTCTATTTAATTTCACCTGATGTAGATTATTAGTCATGATGTCTCAAATAAGGACATTTGATAATGATAAAATAGAAAATAGTCCTCTCAAGTACTAAATTGGGGTTAATCGAGTCCTGTTAACTAAATTTATCTTATAAAATACTATATATAGACACCATATTTGTACTTAAGATTCATTCACTTAGTGTGTATGAAAATTTATGTGTCATTATAATCTCAACTCTCACTATCTCTAAGATATCTAAGGTATGTAAAAATAATTTTTAGCATACCATAACTCCTAAACAATGTTTATGTTCAATCTAAAATGCCCAAAAACCTAAAAAATGACCATTGGTTTATCCAAATAGGCACCAGGTGCAAATTTTATATCCATATAACTTTATGTTCAATATTGAAATCTTGAATATGACTAGGTACTGACTAGATTAGATTTTGAAAATCTATCTAATCAATTATATCTCATACAACTTAGAAACCAATTCCTATGGATGAAAAGTGACCTTAATTTGTAATATTTAGTAAAATAAATTTAATTATAAGAATATAAAATGTAATATAAAGGTAAATGATGTAAAATCATACTCAATATAGGACTTATAAAAAAACCTTCACAAAATGGATATCCAATTCAAAATATATATCCATATAGAATGTATGTATGTTTTAGATGTATATCCATTTGGGAGGATATCCATTTTTGCTTTCAACTTTTCCCCTCTACTTTTGGATTAAGAAGTGTATTTCCATGCATATCCGAGCCCAACTATTATACTACACCTATGGACAACATACAAATTTAGGGATTTCCCTCATGTATTTTTCATTTGTTTATTTTTTTCATATATAAAACTTCATATGTGTTTTTCAAAAAGATTTTATGGTTTTATATTATATAATTTTTTTGAAAATTGAATTGCATTCGTTGATTAATATCGATTTTATCCTTAAGGTGGCCCTAATGGTCAATAGATTCACACAAAAAATTGTTTATAAATTTTGACTCTATAATAAATATAAGGTGTGATACATTTAGATTTAAAATATTAATCCAAAAAAATTAATTTAATTGAAAAATAAATTATATGTTCATAAACTACATTTAGAATGCTACAACTTCATTTTTTTCACCATGCTAATTTTTTTTTTGGAAGACACTCAAATTGTCAATATAAGTTGAAGTGTGTCTATTTTTTTAAAATTTCATTTCCACTTAAGACCATATTTGGGCCCCTCATTACTTTGCCTTCACCTAGTAGTGCAATTTTAGATTTCCAAGAGTGTAACATTATAGCTTTACCCTACTAGGAACATAGTATTATGTTTTTGGCTTCCTTTTTGAGGCCCTTCTATCCCATCTTTAGGTCTCCTTTGCCTTGTGTTCCTCTTTTGTCAACTTTTATCACTCAATTATTTTTTAATTATGTGCCAATAGGTTTATAATTTTAATTTGATAAGTCTATAAGTACATAATGCATTAATTTATATAGGGACAATGTAATTTACAAGTGAGAGACAATAAAAAGTCAAGAGTGATAAGTGAATTGAAAGAGTATAGAATTTATTGAAGGAGTAAAATTAAGGTGTTTAGAGTAGAATTTGATTAAATACTGGAGTCTTCACATTTTATTGTGCTATTTGTTCATGCTCTAAAATGTCATATAGATGTTAGGGCTTACATCCACAAGTTGCTTGTTGAAGTGCATCAAACTTTGTCTTCCAAATTTGTTATAAATATGGGAGAGATAATAATGAAGGGATAATATATGCTCCTCAATGACTCTCCCATTTTTATTGGTCTTTGATGAGTTGTTTGGTTTTTAAGAAAGGAGACTAGTTTCATAAATATTTAAATAAAATTATGGAAAAATGAGTGAGATTTTTGAAACTTAGAAGTAGAGGATTAAAGTCATCAATTTTTTTTCACATAACATTATGGTTCCTGGAAGTGCCAATAAAAGAGTGATACTTTTCTGGTCAAAATTAAAAATTTCTTTATTCACTCAAAGTTTTCTATGTTTTGTTTGTCTCAATATCTAGACCTGTTTCTCACTATTTTAATCTTCTAATTGTATAAATATTTTTAAAATTTTAATAATATTATAAGAACCCCTTATTTTCACATTTTAATTATTATATAATTTTATTTTATGCATTTAGGTTTGATTTTAATATTTTATTTATTTAAATTTGATTGAAATTGAATTGCATTTCTTTGTGGGTATATGTATTGGATTTTAATATAAATGTATTTTCAAATAAAACATTTTGTTGAACCCATGTTATCTTACATCCCTTAAAGTTGAACCACTCTTCCATTATCGTACATCAAATTTTTCTATGGCTTATAATGTTATTATTTTGAAATCCTTATCTGTAGTCATTGAATGTTATCTTCAAATGCTAGTTATTTTCTATTTGCATATCATCAAATCCCTAAAGTATTTTTCTTAAGTGTTGTGTTCTCTTCCTAAAGTATATATTTATTTAAGGATAATTATTTCTTATTTAGGGGTTTTTCCTATACCATGTTAGTGTTAATTATCCTTAAATTTTCTCTTTCTTATTTTTGCCTAGGGTTTTTCTTAGTGTCATATCTGTATAGCCCTAGAAATTTATATATTTATGTGTATATTTTGGTGTGATATTTAAAGTTATTATCTACATTGCATATTCCTAGTTTGTATGTATTATTTTGTATCATGATGTAGTTAGTGTATAAATTTTTATTCATATTAAAGTATTTTTTCCAATGGTATATCATATAATTCTAATATATGTTCCAAGACATGTTAGGATTTAGAACAACGATGATAATGCTTCATGTTTATGTCTGTCTACCCTAAATAAGGACAAAAGTGACATAGATCCTCATGTTCAAGTTCTTTTTCCCTATGGTCAATGCATGATGATATATTATGAAGTCAACTATACCATGATAAGTAACACTCAAGCCATTAATGTAATAGACCCTCCTATCCCTCCTAATCTACCTCAAGATCCCAAGCTTAGATTGCAAGTAGGTAAAGCTTATGATATTATAGATCAACTTAAGAACACTTGAGCAAAGATATTCATTTTAGAATTTGTTACAAAGTCCAATGTTTACAAAAATATATACTTTGTAAGGTCTTATAAGACTACTTTTGTAGGTGATACTCAACCTGCTCACTTCGATTATATTACTAGATCATTGTTAGGGAGTGAAAAATTTATTATTTTTGAGCATGATGAGCTACCTCAAAAAAAATTTATGGATCAAAATTTACACTTACATACTCAAGTTATAATCAGTAACCTAGGGATAAAAATAATGTTGGTGGATAATGGTTAAGAGTTAAACATTTGTAGTTTGTCCTTTCTTATGCAATTTGGAATTGGAAGACAAACCCTCACAAACTCATAAATGATCGTTACTTTAGATATATCCCATGTATTTAAAGTTGTAACTAATGTTAAGTTATTTTCAAAGATGTGATCTCTAACATTTTATTTGAGAGGCTTTATTCATGACATGAGATTTGTCCCCTCTACCTTATATAGATGCTTGAAGTTTATATATGAAATCATATATACAGGTCTCATAGATGTTGAATCATATTGTTAAATGATTGAGCTTAAGAATACTATTGTGCCTCACTTAACTAGATTCTACCAAATATAATGGCACTTCAACAAGTTATTTCAATGAGCAAGTCAAAATGTTTGAATATGGTCAATTTTTTTTAAGCAAATGAGTAATTAGCTTTGAGGTGTTGGAAGAATTCTTTAAGAACTTTTATCTCTAACTTTGCACAATTGTAGGTGGACGTTCTATATGGGCCTGTAATTGAACAGCACTCATCTAACTTAACTTTTTGAAAAAAAACAACAAATTCAATTTTGAGGATTTTATTGATAGAATTGTTCCAGCTCTTTGAATAACCCTCATGAACTCCTTAAGAGTGAGCTCATTTCTACATCCCTTTTTTTGTGGGGAGGGGATTTGGGGTTTGTAAATTACACGTGGGAAGGTGGCAATGTGAATAATGGTAGCTTCTCATCAATTAATACAACCCCTATCATCAAAGGGACGAGGAACTACAATACAAACCTTACGGATGTACATAAATTTTTTACTTGACCATCAAATTTAACGTATGACAGTTCCTTAATTATTAAGATTCTAGAAATTATGTTGTACACAGGGAATGCAGAATGTATGCCTGCAGCCTGCAGGCATATTTATACTAATTTTAGTATTTATCAGACATCTGGCGCTGTAATATGTCATAGGCTAAGTGGCATTTGTTAGATTGCATGTAGAATCGTCTCAATTAAATGCATGGGCAAACCCTTTGTTCATTTGAACTTCATCCTCATCCTCATGGCGCCTGTGGATCTTGGAGGCCACTAACTGTGTCTATCTGCCAGGTACGTCTTATCTCTAAAACCTTCTTTTATAGGTATGCTCATTTTTGTAAATAAATAATGAATTGCATGTTACGATCTCAATTGTTGACGCAACCCTTTTTCGTCCAAAAAAAAATAACTACTTCTAATATGAAAATTCATCAATATGCATGTTTATATCTTTTTGGATCTATTTTCCCTTTCTTCGTTTTGAATACTGCGATGTTACAAAATAAATTTTGTCAGACTGTAGACGCTCGGATCCTTTGTATTTTCATCAACGATCTCAGGTTTTTTTGGTAATGACTTTGTTTTTAATACATTTCATAGAAAACAAAGTTTTATGTGGGCAGATGGACCTGGAACATTATGACTAATTTGCACCCATTTGTGATGAAGCAGCATAATTTTTGTGTGTAAATAATGAAAACTATATGTAAAATCCCTTACAAGAATGTGAGATGTCTACGTCTGTATGGTCATTCCTTTGTATATTCTTAAGATCATGGCTCCACCTGCACAATAGGGTTCTCAGCCAAACTTCTAATGCAAGATTTTCTTAAATAATAGGGTTCCCAGCTAAACTTCTAATGCAAGTTTTTTTCAAATATTTTAGAAGTCTTTTGGGCAGTGAGTGGTTTTATAGTTCTTTAAATTTTATGCCATATATGTGAATAGTAGAATTGTTTCATTTGTTTTTAAAATAAAAATAATTTTTTTTTATAGATACAAATTTATATTTGACAACCCAAAAAATAAGGATACGTCTTAAATAATAACTGCTCCTAATTTTAAGGTATACTTTTTTTGTTTTTAACAATTTTTTAAATTTTGGTAATGCATAAAACCTCTGCAAATAAAATTAGAGAACAATAGCTTTAACATAGAACCTTTAATATACTCACTTTCAATTCATGCCAAAAAGAAATTATATGTATGCTTTAGTAGTAGTAGTAGTAGTAACAATAACAATAACAATAACCATTAAATTTTTAATAAAAATAATAATGCAAAAAAAATTGTACTCCACAATAATGATATGATAAAGGATCATTAGAAAACTTTGGATTGCAAGAGTGGCCCACATGCCTACAGAAGACCCATATAAGGTGATAAATTCCATGATTGAGTGCAAATTTTCAGATTATTTTAGGCTGATATCATACCCAAATACGACCATAATTCATTTTTCATATAGTGGTGCTAGGCCTACACAAATGCTTACAACTTCTGGCTTATGTGCTTTGTAAATAAAACAAAATAAAGACTTGTCAATACTCTATGTTCCTCAAAATCATGTTAAATAAACAATACATTATATATTATAATCCCATAGAAGTATGGGCTCAATCTCATGAACACAACCAAGACTCCAACGAGAGAAGTGACCTCCATTAAATTAGTCATCTTTAAAACAATTTTTTGTAGTAAAAATGACTTGTGTCTAGCAGTGCTTGTGCCACTTTCAACTTGGTGGTATATAGTTGTAATAGAAGGGATTTTATATATAGAAATGGATTTAACAAAAGTTTGAATGAATATATTAGAAGAAAATATGTTTCAAAATTCCTAGCTTCTCTCCACCTTCAGCTCAGTGGTATTTAGGTGTAATAAAAGGGATTTCATATGTAGAAATGGATTTAACAAAAGTTCCAATGAAGAAACTAGAATAAAATATGTTTCAAGTTTCCTAGATTCTCTTCTTAGCAAATATGAAACACATACGATGTCTTTATCACAACCTTCTTATCATGGAATTTAAGACTACATGTAAGAGAGTTACAATATTTTTTTTAATTCTTCATTTATATTAAACTTTAAGAAAACGAATTGTAACTATGAATACATAAGTGTAGGTGGATACACACTCCAAAGTTATGCAGGTTTTCATTTCAAAAAACACTTCCATGAGATAAAAAGGTTCATGTGACCCAACACCAACTACAAAGCAAATCAATTTAAACACTATAAAAATAAGGTAGATCATGAAACTAATCACAGTAAAGAAAATCATACAATCCCTACTATCCAACTAACATTATGAGGAGGTGGGGGCAATTTGACATTTCACACAATCGCTACTACTCAACTAGCATTATGAGGAGATGGGGGTAATCTAGCATGTCACATATACCATGCTCTCTAGTTTTTGGATTTACATTCTCAAGGGCTCCCACCCTCTCTACATATCTTCTTCATCATATACTTTTTCTCCATCCTAAGTGTGATATTGGGAAACTATTAATGTCAAACGTGGAACTTGTCATGAGGTTTCCCCATCCATCTACTTTGCCACTACCTTGCTTCTTAGAGGTGGAGAAGGACATCATAGAGGAAGAGCAAAGTTAGAGTGCCTCCTACAATGTTGTCGAGAGCAAGATCATCTCTATGAATCATACCTACGACTATGCCCTTAAGAGTCATAATGTGCTCAATATATCCACTTAATCAAAAAAAAAAAACATTTGGTAATTGAAACTCCCATATCCAAGAGCCTCTCAAAAATTAAGAGGCTTGTCACCTTGGTAAATCAAACACCAAGCAAATAGAGAATTTTTTGACTCAATAATGGCCAACCAAATAGTGTTAAATCCTATTGGCCATTTTTGACCCACATATCAAAATTTGCCTAAGTATGAAAAAGGGAGACTTTAGACAAGAAAATGGTAAGTCATTGGGAGGACTTCAGGTTTTCCAGCAATGACAACTTCAGGTTTCCAAGGGTATAGTGAAAATCAAGTTTTCAGCAGTGCTTAACTTCTAAAAGTTTTATAATTAGAAGTAATTCAGGTTTATAAACCCAAATTACTCATAAACAATGTATTTTGGATTCTCCAAGGAGCACTACTTGATTACTTCATAAGTTGTGAGCAGTCGAAGCCTGAAATAAGTAAAGGGGCTTGACAAACCTAATTTGGTCTTGAAAAATGGTGCTTCCCAGGTTCTTCAAGGGATGAGTCTTTTTCAAAAAATCTATAGGGAACTTTCAAAATCTGAAGGGGCTTTTTATGGCAAAAGGGACCAATCAATTTTTCTGAGAGTAGACTTCAATTTTTCTAAAGGGCTTTTTCTTCTCCAAGTGGATAGTTGTAATTTTCTTGAAGGGTATGTTACCCTTCAGAGGGACCATTTCAAAATTCTTGAAGAATATCTTTCCTTTCAGGAGGATCATTCACAAGAGTCTAAAAACCTAATTTTCTCTATGCAAAAAGCCCAAAGGGTCTCTTACCCTTTAGGAAAGTCCATTGTGAAAAGACTGAAGGGTAGTTTCGAAGACAGACGTGGACAAAAAGTCTGAAGGAATTCCTTCAGACAAATTTTTTGAATAAATTCCTTTGGGATATTTGCCCAAAAGAAATAAGCCAAAAAAGAAACTTGAGACCAAGTGTCCAAAGAAAATGACAGGCCAATGGATGTCAAAATCAGGTTAAGCGACTAGTTGTTAGAAGTAATCAGGTTTGAAAAGCCTACAGTCTTAAGGCTTGGGAAACAACAAAGTGATAAGACTTCAAGATTGACAATCTCGAAGTAAGTAGGCTTGAAGAACCTGAATTACTCTGCATAGAGTAAATCAGGTTTCTCCAAGTACTCTACTTAAAGGGATTTATAAATGAAGAATCTAGAAAAGTCCAAAGTTGGAAAGTTTAAAGAACCTGAATTACTCTGCATAGAGTAAATCAAGATTCTCCAAGGGCTTGACTTAAGCTTGGTCCAACAATGTGAGAATCATGATGCAATGAATGGAAGGTTGCCACATGGTGTAACTAGAGTAGAAAGGGCCAATCAATAAAGGACAAGTGGCATAAGGATGTTTAATAATATGGGAGAGTCTGAGAGGCTGATAGCTAGAAGTTATGAAGGCTCTTATCTGCCATGGTTCATTTATTGCAATCATCATTCGATGCTTATATGCATCATGCCAAGAAGAAACATTCCAATTGCTAACATCATGACTTTTTAGATGTGCCAAAGAAAGTCTTAAAGATGGGAGGGGCTCGAGAGTCTTGTCTAGTGATCCTGAACAGTGCATTAAGGGGCAACAAGAAAGTCCAATGTTAGATTTCCCACCATTGGTGAATTCTTATTTCTTCCCCCTTTTCTATATAAATAGAGGCCTTCGTGCCAAGAAAATTATCCCTAGACTAGTGATAAAATCACTCTATAAAAATCATTATGTAACAGAACTTTGAAGCAATAAAGATTATTTTACCTATCTCTTTGTCTAAAAATTATGTCGAGTTAGCTTGTGCACAATAACATTGTGAAGAAGTGTCCTTTTAACCTTATTGTCCTTTCTTTCTCATTTTTGGGTGTTTTCTAGTTTGTTGCAGGTCTAAACTTGAGCTTTTTTGCCATTAATGGACACTTAATGTGGATTTAGAAATCCCTCTTTGCTTTCACATATGGTTCAGTAAGCCTAGTTTATGAAATATTCATGCAAGTTAGTTGGTTAGGAGGTTGTGTAAGCAAACTTATTTTATGCTAAATTAGTGTCATTCCCCAGACCAAGTGGATCACTTACTCTTGGTGCATCACCTCCCTTAGCTTAGATTTCTTTTCAAGTAATCCTCCTATCCCTTTTCCTTAGCTAACAATAGATTTTATTTAGTATGAGATCAAGAGATGAAGTGAAGCACCTAATAAACTAGCCTCATAAAAAATCCTAGAGGTTCAACTTCACCAATAGGATACCCATATCCTGAAGTTGTCCCCATGTTTGTAGATGGAAGTGAGGGAGCTTGAATAACTCTCTCACAAGGGTGCAATTCCAAGCTATAACATTTTTGGCACACCCAATGGGACTACTACCATTTCATTTTCATTTTTATGAAATATTGGTCAAATTTTATGATATTTTGATCATCTCATAATAGTGGTATCATTCATCTTTCAGCATCTAGTGACTCCAAAGAACACCCAACTATCTGGTGGCAGAGCAGTAGATATCTTTCATGCCAAAGGTTACTATAAGATCAATTTCTATAGGTATTCCTTTTGAGTTTTTTGAATTACCTTTAAACTCAATAAGAAGGTTAAGGTTCACCCATACTTACCCTTACGTAAGAATCTATCCTCCTAAACTAGTCATAAAGTATACCTATGCAAGAAGATCTTTATCAGCCCCTCTTGCTGCTATGATTCCCCAAAGAGATTTTATGGGCTTCAATGGCCAAAACCCTTTAAACTTACCATAGTATGATCCTATTCCAGTATCATCCCTCAAAAGTGTCCCTTATTACACATGATACTGAGCTATAACTCCTATTGAGCTCATAACAGACATAGGAAACTTCTACAACATTCACAATATCACAGTGGGAAATGTGGCTATTAGGATATTAGTTGTATCCTTCAAAGGAAATGCATTGGACTGGTATGGGGGCCCAATTCCTAATTCTATCCATTCATGGGATGAGCTAGGAATAACCCTATGTAAAAGGTTTGTAGATAAGAGTGATCATCTGTCACTTGCAGAGTAGTTGACCACAATCAAGAGAGCTCCTCATGAAGTCATGCAAGACTTCAATACAAAATTTTAAAAGGTGTGGGATAGAATTCCAACAACTGTTAGACCATCTCCAAACTTTTCTTTCTTGTATTACTTGAAGGCTCTCAACAGTGACATAGCTATAATGATTTCATCTATGCGAAGAGACATACCTACCAGATGCATATGAAGTGGCCATCAAGGCAAAAAAATTCCTAGTTTACGCTGATAAGCTTACTCTTAGACCCCCAATGCCTTTTTTTTTAGAGATCAGATCACCTCCTGTAGTCATTCCTCCACTTGATGTTATAATTTTAATGCCAATAATTGTTGTTGTGCCTTCACCTAAACAAGAGAAGGCCTCTACTAGTGGATCCAATGACTCCTAAGAGAAGAATAATTTGTTAGAATTGAAAAGCATGTTCCAATCCTTGGGGAATGATGTGGTCAATGTCAAAAGGTAGCAGGCATACAACAAGCCTTATCAAGTTTAGTATCAGCTTCAATAGTAGCCTTACCAAGCTAATAGGCCACCCTACAAAGGAGGTTTCCAAGGATAGCGGTAGCCTAACTATGCTACATAGTATAATTATAATCCAAATGTTGTAGGCCCTTCCAACTCCTTGATCCTAGTTCATAACAATGTGGCTCAGGTGGTTGAAGGGACAATGCCTTAGAATCATTCTTTTGGACAATCCAATGTCTCAACTAATGGCTCCAACTAAGCTTTCAAGGATCAATGGTAGCAAGTTGTTTATTATGGATATAACTAGGCTCTTATGGCCTAAAGTATAGATGTGCCCACATTGACAAAGCAAAAGTAGCCTCCATAAGAACAAGGCTTAGATCAGCGGTTAAACCATTTTAAAGCCTCAATGGTCATCAGTGAACAAGAAGAGTGATATACATCCAATCAACATGATACTCCTAGTTTGGCCCACACCCCAGTCTTAATAAACATAAGGTTCAAGAGAAGGAATATGGGTGACAATCAGGAAGCTTTCAAAGAACCTCGTATCACCACTTCTTCACTAACAAAGCCAACAATAGTTACTCCAAAAACCCAAGCAAAATTTGGGGGTACATCAATCAACATTGTGGAATAAATGAATAAATCTAGTGTGAGCATACCAATGTGGGACATGCTTTCTATGTTCAGCCAAGTAGACCTTCTTTAAGAAGGTTTATCTAGGATGAGTGTTTCTACAACTACAAGTAAGCAACCAAGCAAGGAAGCTGAAGTCTTCACCAATGTAGCCAAGAGTCCTTTGAAATAAATGTCAAGTAGTGTGACCAAGCCCCCCATTCTACATCTCATTAATCATCAGTGACTCCTTGGTGTACAATTGCATGGTGGATAGTGGGGCCAGCACCTCAGTCATGCCAAAGTCTATTATTGACTAGTTGAACCTCAAATATGAGCTGCACACTAAGGGAGTCCTACATCTTGATGGTTCTTCCAAAAATCCATTAGGTATCATCAATAATTTGAGCATAACCTTGTATGCTTGTCATAGTGTGTCTATGGTGTAGGACATGTTGATTTTAGATGTCACTCCTCACTTTGCATTATGTCTTTCTACAGAGTTCATATCTAAGATTGGGGGCTACCTTGCAATAGATTGGTCTTACATGGCATTTAGAATAAGGTGTGGGACTAAGGTCTTAATCAAGGCTGAACCTATGGCACAATTTCATATTAAACCCCATCAACCAAATAATGTAAACCTCAATTATACTATCTTTGATGAGGATGAGTTTACAATTGGCCAGGATCTGAACACTCATATTGAAGAGGTTCCAGACTTGTTCTTAGATGAGTTATGGGGAGATAACCAATTTTTCAACCCTTTGAAATGTGTTGAGGAGAGAGACATGGGTGTCTATCTGCTACATGAAGAGAATCAACCCATGCCTTCCCTCATTGGACCTAAGGAAGACCCCAATGGTTTATGGAAGTTATTTTTTGATGGCTCAAGGATAAAAAATGGTGTAGGTTTTGGGGCAATGTTGGTTTCCCCTTTGGGTAATAACCTTTTTTCTTCCTACAGGTTCCATTTCAGTTGCTCTTCAAATGCAATAGAATATGAAGGCTTGATCCATGGCCTTCAATGGGCCAATAAAAGAGGAATCAAACTGTTACAAGTCTATGGGGATAGTGAAGTCATAGTAAACAAAGTCAGAGGTGTCAATTTTACAAAGAATTCCTTGATGAGGTCCTAAAAAAATTGAGTGTGGGACCTAATTGAAGATTTTGAGGCCTTTGACATTCAAGCTATCCCAAGAAATTAGAACTAGCATGCTGATAGGTTGGCAACCATGGGAGCTCAGTTTGACATTCCAAGTGAGCTAAAAGAAGATAAGGTTCAACCACATGTCAAGGTGGTGGTGAGGCCATCAGTGCAAGATAAAAAAGATCACTGGTAGGTTTTTGAGAGTGACAAGCAAATTGCTTTCTTTTTATAGTAGGAAGTTGAGTTCTCCTCCTCCAACCAAGATAAATTGTAGTATCAATATGAGGATCAGATTATTTAGCTGAAATTGAAAAAACTTCCTAAAGGGTTGGCTAAACTTGAGGGCCTTTTTCATGAAATAGACCATATGAGGAAAGACAAGGTAGTGATGTCAACTGATGAAGAAAACTATGAAAGAGTCCTCATCTTCAAGGCCAAGCTTCTCAATCTTGGAAAGGTAAGCAACAAGGTTGAGAGACATTCTTTCATATCACTTTTCCAAGAGTATTGAAACATTTTTGCTTGGGAGTATAATGACCTAAAGGGTTTTGATCCTGAGTTAGATCAACATATCATAGATTTGGAGGCCAATTCCAAGCATGTGAGGCAAAATCAAAGGCCCGGTAACCCCAATATTAAATATCTAATGAAGAAGGAGCTAACCAAGTTGATTGAGTCTAGGATTATCTTTTCTATCAAGCATTCACCATGGGTAGCCAACTTGGTGCCTATAATAAAAAAGAGTGTGGAGATTAGGATTTGTGTAGACTTCAGAGATTTAAACAAAGTCTCTTTGAAGGATCACTACCCCTTACCATCCATGGAGCAGCTTCTCTAAGTAGTTACAGGATCAGAACATTTATCTTTATTAGATGGGTTTTTTAGCTACAACCAAGTTTGGGTGAAAGATGAAAATCTATACAAGACTACCTTCACCACCAAATGGGGCATGAATGCATACCAAAAGATTCTCTTTGGTCTATCAAATACTAGCATGACTTTTTAAAGAGCCATGGACATGGTTTTCCAAGGGCTGCTAAACCAAATGGTATTGGTTTACTTAGATGACATCATAGTTTTCTCCAAAAATAGCAATGAGCATATAGACCACCTGAGGCTAATTTTTGAAAGGTGAAAAGAGTATGGGATTTCTTTGAATCCTAATAAGATTGTGTTTATCTTGCATGAAGACAAGCTACTAGGCCACATCATCTCAAAGGAGGGGTTATCCATTGATCCTGAGAGAATAAGTTCCATCTTGGCCTTATCCTTGCCCAAGCATAAGAAGGGACTCCAAAGTTTTCTTGAAAAGATAAACTTCATGAGAATATTTATCCCCAATTTTGAAAATTTTGTGAGACCCATCACTACTATGCTAAAAAATAACCAAATGTTCACGGGGTTAAATGAAGGCAAGTCTATATTTGAAGCTATCAAGCAAGCCATCATTCAATCACCCACACTTGTGAATCCTATTTTCTCAAGGGATTTCATATTATATGCTTTTAACAACATTGATAATATATCATCTATGCTAATGTAAAGAAATAGTGAAGGACTTAAGCAACCATTAACATTTTTCAGTCAAGGGCTTAAAGAGTATGAGGTGAGGTATACCTTTGTAGAAAAGAAAGTCCTTGCAGTAGTAAGGAGCCTCAAGAAGTTTAGGCCAATACTATCCAAAATAAAAATCCACCTTATGGTGTCTCATCCTAGGGAAGAGACTTCCTTATTAATAAGTATTTGAGCAAAAAAAGAGTTGGTTGGATTACTAAAGTCATGGAGTATGACGTGGAGATCAAGGTCACTAAGCTAGTAAGAGCTTATGTGAGCATATGGTCGATGACCTTCATGAAGATAGAGAGGTCATCTTGGTAACACAAGATAACCTACAAGCAGATGCACCTCCACCTCACACTAATTGGCTCCATGATATGATGCACTTTTTGCTAATAGGTGAGTGCCCTTATGGTATGGACAAAGAAAAAATAAGGTATTTCAGACTTCAGCCCATACCTTATGCTTTAGTTGATGGGGTTTTGTTTAGAAGAGACCTCAAGGGAGTGCTCTTGAGGTGTATATATGATGATCAAATAACCAAACTTTTAGGGCATTTCCATGATGGGCTTGCAAGAGGTCATTTTGCTCTAATAACTATTGTAGAAAAGATCAAAATGGTTGGTTACTACTGGCCTAGCCTCTTCAAGGATGATTATACATGGGTGAGGAGCTATCAAGAATGTTCTCTTTTCGTAGGTAAGCAAAGGTTAGAAACTTTCCCTCTCAACATGATTCAAGTAGAGCAACCATTCATGTAGTGGGGTTTGGATTTCATTGGTATGATCAACCCCCCATCAAGTGCAGGGCATAAGTGGGTGCTTATTGTAGCTGATTACTTCACAATGTGGGTGGAAGCCATTACATTAAAGGAAGCCAATGAAATTACAGTCTTAGATTTCTATGACAACATTATGATCAGGTTTGGTGTTTTGTCCACTATCATATCTGATAATGCATTGGCTTTCCTTAGTTTAAAAATAAGTGAATGGGCTCTCAAAATGGGAATCTACCCTAGCACTTCTTCAAATTATTATCCTCAAAGAAATGGACTAGTTGAGTCCACAAATAAAAATTTGTTGAGGATTATCAAGAGGACCATGAAGGAGAATCAGAGGATGTGGCACACCAAGTTGAAGACAACCTTGTGGGTTAACTGGGTAACTCCTAAAGCTATTGTTGGAAATTATCCATATGTTATAGTATATAGAATGGAGGCCAAGTTACCCATTTACCTTGAGCTACCTACGTTAGAGCTAGCCCATTAGCTGGAGCTATTAGAAGATGAACCCATGAATGTGAGATTAGAAAAATTCACAAAATTTGAGGAGACAAGGGACCTTGAAATTAAGACATTGGAGGTGCATCAAGCTCAAGTCAAAAAGGATTTTGACAAGAGAGCTACATCAATGAATTTTTAGGAAGGAGACCTGGTTCTCAAATGAGACTCAAAAAAGGCCAAACCAGGCAACCATACCAAGTTTAACATCTTATGGAGTGGCCCCTATTTGATTCATGGATACAAATATAATAATGCTTTTCAACTCACCCAACTAGATAGGGAGGTATTACCCATCCCAATCAATGGGATTCATCTAAAGCCATGTTATTAGAAGAGTTTACAACCATTATATCTTGTACATTTTGCACAGCTTTTCATGTTTTTCTTTAAGTGATTTATGTAGATCCATTTTAGTTGTGTGTTTTCCCTTCCCTACGTGCTATGGACATAGTTTGTTTCATTTCAATTTTCTTTGTTGCTTCAAGGGAGATTTCTAGAAAGAGCTAGCTTCATGCAAAAGTAGTGACTCCACACCCAATGGATCAAATAAAGAAAATGAGCAAGGTTCTCAAGCATAGTAGGCATGCTTCCCTATGAATTGCTATAAATGTTAGCCATTTTTGGCCCACATATCAAAATTTGCTTAAATATGAAAAAGGGAGCTTTCAAACAAGAAAATGGCAAGTCTTTGGGAGGACTTTGGGTTCTTTAGCAGTGATAACTTTGGGTTTCTGAGGGCACAGTGCAAATCAAGTCTTTAGTAGTGCTTAACTTCTAAAGGTTTTATAAGTAGAAGTAATTCAAATTTACAAACCTAAATTATTCATAGATAGTGTATTTTAGGTTCTCCAAGGAGCACTACTTGATTACTTCATAAGTTGTGAAGTAGTCAGAAGCCCACAATAAGTAAAGGGCTTTACAAACCCAATTTGGTCTTGGAAAATGGTGCTTCTTAGGTTCTTTAAGGGATGAGTCATTTTCAAAAAATCCATAGGGCACTTTCAAAATCTGAAGGGGATTTTTAGGGTAAAAGGGACCAGTCAAATTTTTTCAAAGGTACACTTCAATTTTTTTTGAAGGGTTTTTTCTTCTCCAAGTGGATAGTTGTAATTTTCTTGAAGGGTATGTTACCCTTCAGAGGGACCATTTCAAAATTCTTGAAGGATATATTTCCCTTCGAGAGGATCATTCATGAGAGTCCAAAGGGACATGCAGAAAGCTCAAAGGGTCTCTTACCCTTCGAGAAAGTCCATTGTGAAAATTTGGAAGGGTAGTTTGAAATACAGACATGGACAAAAAGTATGAAGCAATTCCTTTGAGAGATTTTCTTGAAATAAATAATCTAAAAAAGAACCCTGAGACTAAGTATCCAAAGGAAATGATGGGCCAATAGATGTTAAAATTAGGATAAGTGACTAGCCATTAAAAGTAATAATGTTTGAAAAACTCAAAGTCTTAAGGTTTGGGAAATAATAAAGTGAGAAGATTTCAAGATGGACAAGCCCAAAGTAAGTAGGCTTGAAGAACCCAAATTACTCTACATAGAGTAAATTAGGTTTCTCCAAGTACTTTATTTAAAAGGCTTTATAAGTGAAGGATCTGGGAAAGTCTAAAGTTGGGGAGTTCAAATAACCTAAATTACTCTGCATAGAGTAAATCAAGATTCTCCAAGGGCTCAAATTAAGCTTGGTCTAGCAACATGAGAATCATGATGCAATGAATGGAAGGATGCCATGTGGCATAACTAGAATAGAAAGGGCCAATTAGTAAAGGACAAGTGACACAAGGATGTTCAATAAAAAATGAGAGAGTCCAAGAAATTGGTAGCTAGAAGTTATGAAGGCTCTCATCTACCATGGTTCATTCCTGTAATCATAGTTCAAGGTTTAAATGCATCATGCCAAGAAGAAACATTCTAGCTTCTCACAACATAACTTTTCAAATGCACCAAATAAATTCTTAAAGATGGGAGGAGATTGAGAGTATTGTTTGGTGATTCTGAGAGATGCATTAAGGGGAAACAAGAAAGTGCAACATCATATTTCCTACCATTAGTGACTTCTTCTTTCTTCCCCTTCTCTCTTCCCCCTTTTCTATATAAATAGATGCCTTCATACCAATAAAATTATCCCCAGACTAGTGATAAAATCACTCTATGAAAGTCATTGTGTAACAAACCTTTCAAGCAATAAAGATTATTTTACCTATCTCTTTATCTAAAAACTATGTCAAGTTAGCTTGTGCACAATAGCATTATGAAGAAACATCCTTTCAACCTTATTGTCCTTCTTTATTGCTCATTTTTGGGTGTTTTCTAGTTTGTTATAGGTATAAGCTTGAGATTTTTTGCCATTAATGGATGCTTAATGTGGATTTATAAATCCCTCTTTTCTTTCATGTATGGTTTAGTGAGCCTAGTTTATGAAATATTCATGCAAGTTAGCTGGTTAGGAGGTTGTGTAAGCAAACTTTTCATATGTTGAATTAGTGTCATTTCCCAGACCAAGTGGATCACTTAATCTTGATGCATCACCTCCCTTAGCTTAGGTTTATTTTAAAGTAATCCTCCTATCACTTTTCCTTGGCTAACAATATATCTTAGTTTTAGATCAAGAGCTAAAGTGAAGCACCTGAGGAACTAGACTCATAAAAAAGCCTAGAGGTTCAACCTCACCAATAAGATATCCACATCTTGATGTTGTCCCCATGTTTGTAGATGAAAGTGAGGGAGCCTGAATAACTCTCTCACAAGGGTGCATTCCAAGACATAAAAAATCCCTTATCTAAGATGAAGGGATAAAATTTATGATTCCACACATGGTTGAGCTTTTTGAAAGGAAAAAATTGAAGTGAGAGCCAGTTATAACCCAATTTAGTCTTATAACAAGTAAAAGGGGTATATGATTTCCTTCATTAGTCTCTCTACCAAATCAAAATAGGGGAAATACCAATCTTGTGAAGATACTATGTGGGGGTGGCCATGATAATCTCACAATAGGTTGAAAAATATCCACCATTAAGGTTGATCTTGGATTTTAAAATAGGCCAAGTTATCTAAAAGCTTGTGTAAACATATTAGAGATAGTGAAAATACCCCTTCTATATAATTTCAAGGCTTTGCCTTTTGGAGCTTCATATAGAGTGTTACCATTGTGGGATAAAATTATTGTTGATATATATTCACTTCCTAAATTTTTTGCCTACCCATATAATCCAAAGTTTGATATTATCCTAAGATTTATAAAATATTTTACCAACAAAAGTGCCCCTGATTTAAACAAAGATATGAGTAATGAGAATGGAGTGTATCATGTAAGTTCTTTCCAAACTTGTCTATCATACTAGAGGAAATGCAATGGTTAAGGAGGACATTCAAAGCTTCTTTCCTCTAATATCCTTAATAACCCACTTGGGAGAAAGAGTAGTACCTTTCTTTTAAATTTCAATAAGGTCCATCCCTTGACCTACATCAAATATCCAAAGTTGCGTGATGAAACCACTTATAAATTTAGTATTGGCTAAAAAATCCCTTGATTAAATTTCAATCTTTTTTTAGGAAGCCTTAGAGGGAGCCTAATAGGAGGAATATTAAACATGAGGGGTAACATAGACATTTAAGCATATTTAGAATTTTAAAATCAAAGAAAGAGACTTGGTTATCTAGTGGAGCAATTATTCTTCATTTTTTAAAGCACATAATTCCAAATATCAACAAGGGAGACATGAAAGAAAATAGGAATGCCTAAAATTATGAACATCTCTCAGTGTTGTTTCCACTTCCATTTATATTGATGAAGCTAAGGAAGATGTTTTCACTTCCATTTATATTGATGAAGCTTAGGAGGAAAAAATATTTCATGTAGTACCAAATCTTAGCTTGTTGCATACTAGAACTAGAAGTAAAGTAGACAATTTCAAGACATTATATGAAATTTATCGTGCCAAAAAAAATTGTCCCAAAAGATCAAATAAAAAATGGTAATTAATTAATTAATTAATTATTATTACCTAAAAAATGTCAAAGAGAAAGTATGATGCATAATTAAAGTACTAATGTTATTTACAACACTATTAAAAGGAAATTGATACATTTAAGCATATGAAGTAATTGATTAATCTATTAAATAGTAGAACATTAATTCATTTGTGAGTCATTTAATTTTTGATTTAATTCAATTTCATTATAAAGTTCAACAATATCATGTTATAAATTATTTGTAAGTGGATAATTCAACACCAATTCTAATCTCTTAAAAGGTTCTCTTAAAAATATACAAATGGCAATAGGTATAAGTAGTATCCATAGCAAAATATCTATTTTATTTAAATCTTATTTTTATTACTTTAATGGTGTATAAATAAGTTATCATTATCCTAAGGTCAACCATCTATTAGTTGCATTTGTCACACAATTAAGTTGTTAAAATTTACAATCATAAGGCAAACATCACCTAAAGAGAACATCCAATAATAAAAGTGCTACTCTACTACAACCAACACATAGTCTAGTAAATTTTTAATCTCATAATATGCATAGTAGTAAGGTTGATAGTAAATAATTAGACATGTTTTTTTTAATTCTTATAGTATGGATCATTTCAAAAGAGTCTCATCCTAACTCTAGGATTGGAAATAAGACAACCTTAACCTAGCCTAAGATGTAGGACTCGATGCCCCACTCAACTAGGATAGCCTACATATACACTCTTTGAAATCATGGTTAGATGCAGTTTTCCACTTGAATGAGGGACTATTTACTCCATGAGATACAATTTAAAAATAATTGGATAATGAATCTAATAAAATGATAAAACTATCATAATAATAAATTTAAAATAAGATCTAGACATGAACACTAGAACCTCAACCATTTGTTAAAAAAAAAACCTCAACTTTTATTATATCCTTAGGTGTTAATGAGAGAGATTCTAGTAATTTCAAATTGTTAGTCCATTGTGCTTTCAAAAAAATACCATCTTATAATAGTACATTATAGTGATTTTAGGATTACGAAGAAGGCATGTCGTCTCTTAGTCATTAGTTATTTAACCTCACATTAATAAGAATCACTCTTCTTCTAAGAGATTTTATGTCAAAAGATTACATTAATTTAATTAAAGAACACACACTGATTAACCTGACATCCTACAAGATTAAAAGGTAGCTATGTATGCATAGTGAACGATGGAAAACATCATATAAGTTAGTAACTAGTGTTTTCACTTTTTGTATTAGATAGGTTAATAAATAGGTTTTGAAAGGTCCTGTAACCTTATATAAAGGAGATAACTAAAACTAAGACATTAAAGCTCTGATGGGATGACTCTACCAGTGATAACTAAATGGGTGGCAAGATCCCCTCATTATCAAAACTTCCACAAAAAACAAATAGAAATAAAAACTACCCTGAAACTTTTATGAAGTTTCCACCAAACTTATCTTAGGGACCTGACCCCTTTTTCATTGATATTCAAAAAAATTAATTGGGTCCCCCTGAATAGAGAGACATATAGGAAGGTTGGGTCATTTATTTTCTTCCTTTTTTATTTTTTTGAACCATTGACCATCCTTCCTTTTTCTCAGCTTGGAGGGTTGATGAGGCTTCCTCAACTGGGATGTAGGGCTAAGATTTGACTTCCACTATTATCCCTAGATTACTATCTACCTTGGAAGAATCCAAATCTAGGATCTCCTTCTAGGAGGAGACTAGAATTGGCACAACCTTCCTTTGTGAGATTAAATAGACCAAAAATTCATCTTTGAAGTGTGAAAAGCTTTTAGGATCCTTATTTGAGGCAAGGGAAGTAGGGGCTTCAAAAAAAGAGGTAGAATCCTCTCTATCAGTAGTCCACTCTTTGTCTATAGCCAATATCATGATGTTTTTTGGGATAAAATATTTCCACCAGAAAGAATCTCTCTTTTTTCTAAGGAGGTTATAGTTTTTGGTCAAATGTCCAGTGCCAAAATAACTACAATAACAAAACAATAAACTTTCATAGTCAATAGCTTGAGACCAAGTGTGGTCTCCAACTCACATGGTGATTTTTTATAGAAGGTTCTTAGAGGTATCAATATTCACCAAAATCCTAGAAAATGTAGTGAGGGAGAAAATATCAGTATCTGGATGCATTCACAATACCCACCCAAAGATCTACCAATAGCCTCTAGGCTAGATTTTATCCAAAACTAAAGTGGAAGGTTGGGAAGATGAACCCAGATGGGTTGTATATATAAATGTTAAGTGAGGTGATTGAAGGTAGGGGACCATGTTTTTTTGAGGAAGGGGTAGTGATTGAAGCTCCAGAGTAGGTCATGAATCATGTCCTTATCCTCAATATTATGAAAAATAATAATAAATAAACCTTTAGCACAAGGGTAAATATCAAGTTTACCTAAAAGAAGGGATTTATATTAAATTGAGATCTAGTTGTTAAGATCTTAGACTTTTGGCTAGAGATCCAAAAATCTATAGATGATGCCCTTGGTATAAAAATATTCCTTTGATTTGAGAATAACCCTGGTTTCTTCTTCATCAAAAATTACCACTAGGTCAATAAAAGTAGGGTTGAGAGGTTTGGGATCCAATCTTCGAACTAGATGAGAGATAGGGTCAATGAAAGAGGTGGGCTTGCATTCCAATATGACCTCTACCTCCAATTCCATAGCATCCCAGTTGGGCTAGATGCGGTTGTAAGGGTTTGAAGCTGTGTGGCTTGTCAGAGTCTTTTTTCCCATGGATGGAGAATATCCATGTTATTGTTGGTAGTTGGGGATTGGCAGTAGAAAAGTCTTGAGTATGGATGGGGTAATGATCCCAAATATATCTAACATTGTAGGTTATACACCATTTAAACAGGCATTGGGTGGGAGACCTACAAGGGCTTGAACAAGAGGAGCATGAAACATTACGTCATGAATTTTTTAACAACCAACTAGTTCTTTCACTTACTTCCTAATATGATTATGTCCACCTTAATGAGAATAATTAGGTTTAGTTTTAGTTTTCCCATTACCCAAACAAGGTTTATTTATATTTCAAATGCAACCAACTTTTGCCACCAAGTCACTCAAACTTCTACTTTCATAATTACCCTTGAGGGTAACTCTATAACTACTAACTAGTCCATGCACTAGTTAGTCCTTTCCAAGGGTTAATAAGAGACATACATACACATGGAAATATAATTCATTTAGATTTACAAATTTTGAGTAAATTAAATCATGTTTTATTTATAAAACAATCTTTAACTATATAACCAACACTATTTTTCCTATATTTACACCAAACAAATAAAAAATGACTTAAATTAATTACGTTTTAAGTTAATAAATAAAAATAATGTTTTAAATATATTTCCTAGGCTAATAAGAGAGTACCAAAAAATCAATTAAGCATTAAGTGATTCACAAAAGTAAATAATAATTATAAATAATCTTTTGTACATCAATTCTAGGCTAGTGAAATGCATATAAAATTACATCCATTTATATAGGGGAAATCATTAATAAACCTATTTTATCATCCCAATTAAATTTGTATATTATCAAAACTATAAGGAATTCACTTACATATTTTATTTATAAGGAACTCTAATTTTTCATTGATTTCAAGTTTTAAGATCTCACATAAATTCCTTTAGTTTAGCTTATCGGAGTTGTTGCCAGAATCCAGATAATGGGAGTGCAATGGAGATGTGATCACACAAGATGAACAAGTGCACACCACAAGATGCTAAATCAATTTGAAAATAAGAAGATAAATTGCATAAGACAAAATAGATAAAACCAAAATCTGATTAACATGAAATGGCCAAAATGAAGAATACATATAGGAGAGCTAGTAAGTAACTCCTCCACAAATGGTGGTCAAAGCACCCCAAGAATAGACTCCTCCAAAAAAGGTGGTGAAAAGGTGTTAAGAATAGAGAAATAACTCCCATACCTGGAATAGCCAGTCAAAGGAGTCACTTATGACATTCTTATGACACCTTATGACACAAATATGACGCACAATTTCCACATAAGCTAGCCTATCCCACAAATGTAGGAAAACTCCATGTATGCACAAATATATAATATTCCCTAATTAATAAATAGGGAAAAAAATAAAAACCTACACTAATACCCCCCCATAAGCACATATTAGGTGGGAAGTGTGGAAATATAAAATGGGTCCCGGCAACTAGGCCTGATGAGGTACCCATGTACAAATGCAATCTCCCATAAGATAGAGAAAAGGAGAAAATCCATAGCAAAAAACTCCCCCCCCCCAAAAAAAAGAGAGACATAAAATAAAAGAAGAGGCTAGAAGGCCCCCCTTGAAGATGATGCTACTATAGATGTAGACCACACCCCAAGAAGAGCTCGTAGATGAATGAACTTGCTCTCGATGAAAGGTTTGGTGAAGATGTCTGCAACCTGCTCCAAAGACTGGAAAAATATTAAGTCAATGACCTGACTATGAATAATCTCCTGAATGAAATGCATGTGAATCTCTATGTGCTTGGTTTGCTAGTGCTGAACCAGATTTTGGCAAATTTGAATGGTACTCTGGTTGTCACAATAAATGATGGTGGGCTGCCTGATGGGAATGCCAAACTCAGAAAGAATCCCCTGAAGCCAAATAGCCTTAGTAGCTGCATTAACAGCTCCCCTATACTCTACCTCTATGGATGATATAGAAATAGCATTTTGCTTCTTGCTAGACCAACTGATAGGACCAAAACCTAAAGAGAAATTGTAACCAGAAGTAGACTTGTGAGTCTATGAATCACCAGCCCAGTCTGAATCTGTATATCCAACCAAGTCAACCTCTGTGCCAAATCTGTAATGAATCCCATATCTATGTGAACCCTTTATGTAATGCAAGATCCTCTTAGCTGCTTTCCAATGCAGCTTATGGGGTTCTTGCATGAATCTGGAGACAAGTCCCACAGCATATGATATGTCAGGCTTGGTGTGAGTCAAGTAGATGAGACTGCCAACAAGTTGTCGATATCAAGTGGCATCAACCAATGGTGAAGAACAATCAACCTCAAGCTTGAATCTTGATAGAAAGGGATTCGAAGATGGCTTGCAATCAGCCATGTGAAACTGAGCCAATAAGTTGAGAGCATACTTAGGCTATGCAAGAGAAATCCCTAAATCTGACTATGAGATCTCGATGCCAAGGAAGTAGTGCAACAAACCTACATTTGTCATGTCAAATCTATCCTGAAGAGATGCCTTCATGGCTGCAATAGCCGATGAAGAACTCCCAGTGATCAAAAGGTCATCAACATATAGAACCAAAATCAAGAGCGAATCATCCTGTCGCAAGAAGTAGACATTGGGATCAGAATGGCACCTAGTGAAACCCATTGTGAGAAGGAAGGAATCCATCTTGGCATACCAAGCCCAAGGGGCCTATTTGAGGCCATAGATAGATTTCCTAAGTCTGCATACTAAGGAAGAATCCTAAACAAATCTTGGTAGCTGCTCTATGTATATCTCCTCCTCTAGGTCTCTGTGAAGAAAGGCACTCTTCACATCCATCTGATGCACATACCAACCATGTGTTGTGGAAATAGCCAAGGTGAGTCGGATAGAAGTCATATTTGTAATGGGTGTAAAGGTCTCTGAGTAGTCAATGCTTGTCACTTGTGAGAAACCTTTGGTGACCAATCGCGCCTTGTACTTATCAATCGACCCATTTTCTGCAAACTTGGTCTGATATATCCACGTACATCTAGCCATATTTCTTCCCTTAGGAAGCAAAGTCAAATCCCAAGTGTGATTTTTAATTAAGGAAGAATATTCTTCCTCCATAGAACTATCCCACTCAGGTACCCCAGATGCTTCTTGAAAAGTCTATGGATCCAAAACTATAGCAAAGAAGGCATGTGGATCTCTCTGAAAATCCCCCTAGTACATCTGTCATCTATGGGATCTCCTGCCCAAGTGCTAGCACTCTCAAGTGTCTGTTTGGCCCAAAGCAGCCCAAAAGTGGGTGAGTCAGGTGCTAACTCCTCATCCTCTAACTGACTAGAGGTGGATGACTCTGCATCACTATCCTCACTGTTTGAACTCGAACAAGAAGAAGAAGATGTATCTGGCTCGAGAACCTATTGTGATTGATCTGAATCTGATGAGGAATAATCATGAAGAAGTAGATCCAATGATGGAGAAAAAGTGTCAAGTGTTGAGTCTTTAGGACTCTCCTAAAAATGGACACTTCTCTTGATGAACAACTCATGAGTGACTGGATCTAGAAGGCGATATCCCTTAATACCATCCAGATATCCTACAAAGATGTAAGGCTTAGACTGATGTTCCATAGATTTGCATTTCTTCTTCAGAATGCGGGCCATGGCTGGGGATCTAAAAACTCTAAGGTGCTCAACATCAAGTTTCTTTTTATGCCAAGCTTCAAAGGGTGTTATCCCTTTCAAAGCTTTGTGAGGAACCCTATTTTGAATGTAGCAAGCACAATTGATGGCTTC
Source organism: Torreya grandis (assembly GCA_037957365.1). Taxonomy (NCBI): domain Eukaryota; kingdom Viridiplantae; phylum Streptophyta; class Pinopsida; order Cupressales; family Taxaceae; genus Torreya; species Torreya grandis. Next base: position 1,905,336 of record JARHVA010001958.1, read on the forward strand.
GACTTAGTACTGTGGTGCTAAGGATTTGGAGTGAATCATACAGCTATCCATCTCTTTTAAGAACCTATTCTTGCATTCTGCAACCCCATTCTATGAAGGACTGTAAGTGATTGTGCACTGCAAATCAATCCCCTCTATGGTGTAAAATTGCTCAAACCTAATGCTGACATACTCCCCTCCATTATCAGTTCGAAGAACCTTGATGGATTTATCACTCTATTTCTCAACAAGAGCCTTGAAGTATATAAAATTTTCAAACACTTTAGACTTTTGTTTGAGAAAATATATCCAAGTGTACCTAGAGAAATCATCAATGAAAGTGAGGATGTACTTGGCACTTGTGAAAGATGGTTTGGGAAAGGGTCCCGATACATCACTGTGGACTAACTCCAAAGGTTGTGTAGCCCTCCAAGCTTTGCCTTTGTCAAATTTTGCTTTGGGATGCTTCCCAAGGGAGCACCCCTCGCAAAGTCCTTTTGAGAATTAGATTCGAGGCAAGCCAATGACCATGTCATGTTTGCAAAAATGCTTAAGGTAGCGGTAGTTAAGGTGGCCAAACCACTCATGCCACAATTTGCTAACTCCATCTGAATGAGTCAGCAATGCTGTCAGAGAAGAATTTGATGCAAAATGTGAGGTGTATAACTTAGCTTGGTGATTTGCCCTACCCACTGCCACTATAGTATCACTATGCAACTCCTTGATAGACACTGAATCTGGTGAAAACTCAACTCTCATGCGCCGACTAATGTGAGTGATTTGGTACACTGATAAGAGATTGGTTGAAAGAGAAGGAACACTTAGAACATTATTGAATGTTCCTCCTTCCATTTCAACTGACCCTCTCCCTACAACGAAAACTGATGTGTCATCACCCAAACTAATTAAAGTCATGTTACAAGGCTCTAAAGATGAAAACTCAACTAGTGAAGAGCCCATGTGGTGAGAAGCACCCGAATCAGTGACCCATGATGATGTAGAAGCTGTAGTTGCTACAAGGGCCTTGCCCTTTTATTTCTCCTTACCCTTGCCTTTCGCCTTAGTAGAATCTTGGGTTGATGAATTATGCTTGATGGACTCATGAGCACCTATGTTATTCTTCTCTAGAAGATGAGTTAGGTGATCTATTTGTTTCTTCATGCACTTGTGTTCATCATGCCCTATCTTTTTACAATAGGCACACTTAACCTTCTCCTTCTTCGATTTAGCATTGGAGGATGAAGACTCAGTGTTGTTTTTGGTAGGATTGGCGTTTTCTTTCTTCATCTCTTGGTCCTTGTTCTTTTTCTTCTTCTCCTTTATTGAAGTCTTATCTTTACCATTTTCAGGTATCAAGGCTTGGGGTTGAGTAGACTTCATTGTTCCCATCTGAATTAGCTTATCTTGCTCCCTAGTCAAGTCGGTAATGAATGAATCCAAAGAAGGCATTTTCCATGTAGTGCTAAGGGCACTTTTAGTGGCATGGAAAGTGGAGACAAAGACTAAATAGCTTGGACCTAGCTTTGTGAGAATAGAAAGTATTAGTTGATCATCTTTCTTCTATATCCCACATTTTTTTAATTCCAATCTAAGGGCCTTAAACCTAGTGAAGAAGTCTTGTAGGGTGTCAAAGTTATTAGGACTTAGACTTATGAGTTCATTTTCGAGCTCATGACCTCTCATCTCATCAAGCTTCCCAAACAAATTTTCTAAGGTGTCCCATATGTCATTAGGAGTTTGGGAGGATTCTAAGTGGAAGAGAAGTTTTGGAGACATAGACAAGCTCAATAACCCAAAGGCTTCATCACTACAGTTGTACCACTTAACCTTTTCAGCATCAGTGTTGGGTTCTATTTCGGTTCCCATAGTGATCCTATACAACCCTTTGCTTCTAAGAATGATTGACATTTTGACTTTTCATTCATGATATTTGAAGGGTGTTAGGGGTTTAATTTGAAAAGAATCTATTTTTATCTGAATTTAGGTGAAGTTTAGTTGATTGCAAGTTGTGAATTTATGCAAAAAGGAGAATGAAAGCAAGTTGTGAAAGGCAATCACACCCCCCCAAAATATTGAGCCCCCCCCCTAAATATGCTAGTGCATGCTCAAAATATGTCAGACTCAGCTGAAAATGTGTCTTAGAGCAATCAGTACAAGACTAAAGCAAATAGGACGTCGGACTCAGCCGAAAATGCGTCCCGGGAGACCCAAATTTTGGCACTTTATAAACTAGTGCATTTTTGACGAATAACAAGTCTACACTGTGGAGAATTGAATTATAAGCACTTTTTCAAAAAATGGCACCCAAAATTGAGCTACCATTTGCAAGATTTTAAAGTTACAATTTTCCTATAAACTAGTGTTTTTGCAAAAAAAAGCACTAAAATTTTTTTAAAATGCCTGTTATGGGGAGAGAATGTGGCCTTCCAACCACTTGTTGGATTTGGCATGGAATGAGAAATCCAAATAAGGTTTTTTTGAGGGGAAATTGGCCTCTTACCAACCCGGGCCTCACCCTTCGTCTTTGTAGATCGAAGATACAAGTTTTAATTGAGAATCCCCAAAATACAAAACTGTCTAAAATCCTTAATATTCAGTCAAATTAACTAATTTTTATTTTATCAAGTCAATTTTACACTAAAAAAATAAATCAAAGGCAATTTGGATAGATGCCACGAGTCCAAGGGTGCCAAATAGGATGCCAAGTAAGGCAGGGGCGTCCAAAAATTTACAGTCCAGATTTTGACAGCAGAAAAGACAAAAAAAATGAATTTCAGACCTGCTGGACATGTCATATGACCTGTTGGTGGCAAGAACTACTATTGGAGGGTGCAAATAGGAAGCTAGGTGTAGAAGTCTATTTCTGATCAATAAACAACAAATACAATAGGTGGCGTCCCAAAAAAAGGGCACATATCTGATTTTTTTTGCAAAAAACAAAAAAAAATAGCAGACCTGTGCCGTACGGCCTAAGGCATTGCAAACAAGAAGTCAGCTGAGTGGCATGGCAAATAGGAGTGCAGAAGGCTTTGCAGAAAGAAAGACATTGCAGAAGGTGCCTTGCTGGAAGATAACTACTGCTGCACCTTGCTGGAACTGAAGGCAGAAACTAAGTGCCAATCTTCCTCCTTCTGTTGTTGAATGTAGCTCCTTCTTCTGCTGTTAATTGCTGCTCCTTTCTTCTGCTTGTTGAATGTTACTCCTAAAGTGAAGACAGCCAAAAAAACACCCAAAGGCCAAGGATTTCCAAGGAGACTACCCAGAAAAGATTTTGAATTTTCTTTTTATTTTAGACCAAATCTAGAATAAAAAAATAAAGAGAACTCCACTCCTATTGATTTCAAAATAAGCTAAAAGCATAAACACACTTTAGATTACCGGTTTTGCTCTGATACCATATCGGAGTTGTTGCCAAAATCTGGATAACACGAGTGCAATGGAGACATGATCACACAAGATGAACAAGTGCACACCACAAGATGCTAAAGCAATTTGAAAATAAGAAGATAAATTGCACAAGACAAAATGGAGAAAACAAAAATTTTATTAACATGAAATGGACAAAATGAAGAATACATATAGGAGAGCTAGTAAGTAACTCCTCCACAAATGGTGGTCAAAGCACCCCAAGAATAGACTCCTCCACAAAAGGTGGTGACAAGGTGCTAAGAATAGAGAAATGACCTCCATACCTGGAATAGCCGGTCAGAGGAGTCACTTATGACATTCTTATGACACAAATATGACACACAATCTCCACATAAGCTAGCCTATCCCACGAATGTAGGAAAACTTCATGTATGCACAAATATATAATATTCCCTAATTAATAAATAGGGAAAAAAATAAAAACCTACACTAATATAACTTTAACATGAAAATATTTTTTTGGCAATAACAAAGGTTTATATCAAAATATAACTTGCTTACATTTAAACCCTAATCTAAATTTAATATATTTTGAATGAACAATATATAACAAAATATGGTAAAAATTTTTATTTCATTTTACAACCAAAATACCACATGGTCTTTATTTAATTTTCAAATCATTTTCTAGATTATGCCTTCAAAGCTAGTTATATGATATAGTTATTATAAACTTCCTTGAATCATTTCATTATGTGAAAACATATCTTTAAGATTTAAATTTGAGTGTAAATAATCATCAAGAATGATCTTTGTCGCAAGTGAATTCCTTAAGTAACCTATAATAGAATTAACATTATTTATTTCATTTATATATAAAATAAAAACACATAAATAGAATACATAATTCAAAATAATTTTGATATTTATAGGGATTATAAACTTCTCAAAATGTCATTAGACATTATCTATCAGGTAAAAATTTAAAGGTTAGTTGAGAATTTAATTTCACTTCTTGGATTAGAAGATTCCCCAACCCTTGAATTATAAACCTTAACTCTAACTTATATTTTTTAGTGTTTCTATTTTATTCATTTTGGTTGGCCAGATGAGTAATTAATTTCACCTTTTGGATTAGAATATTCCCAACCCTTAGATTATAAAGCCAAAATTAAGTATATCTTATATTCTTTTATTTCTTCTATTTTATTCATTTTGATTTTTTGGGTTTGTGTTTACAAGTTAGGGTTCCTATCAAGAAGATTCAATGAAAGGTGAGGAAGAAGGTATATACATAATTTATATATCTAATTACATTAAAATACACACACATACACACATGTATTTTAATGTAATTAGATATATAAATTATGTATATACCTTCTCCTACACTCACTCTCTCTCTCTCTCACACACACACACACACACACACACACACACACACACACACACACACACACACACACACACACACACATAAAATTTAAATACATAAACATGTTTTTATACATCTTTGTATATATATCGTTTAGTTTGGAATAAAGGGACACATTAATAAAAGGGCAAGTTAATGTGTCTCTCTATGTGTACATACATACATATGTCTTTAGGTATGTATGTATATATTTATAATGAATTATATACCCACACACATATGTCAAATCTCAAATAAAGTGTTAGTGGGGGCGTTATTTCCCACCTACAACACTAACAAGGTTGTTGAGATTGTGTAGTACAAATGCCAACAAGTGGTGGGACTTCCTAGTCATGTCACCCTAAAATCACTATTAGGGGTGTCACCCCCAACCTAAATTTGAGGTAGCTAGTGACTGAAAATTTTAATTGGCCCTTTATATCACATTGTATTTATTTATTACACACATAGATAAATAAATAATGAATATACCATTTTTCTATTTATGGGATTTACACTTAGGTCAAATAACATGTAAACATATATTTTGCAATGTATAAATTTATCTATATTTATACATATTTTTACCAATAAAAACCTATTCGATGACAAAACTTTACATTGATACGTGGCTCAAATAAAAAGAGATGGGAATTTCAAAGGCATTTAACTAACTATCATTTGGGTGGAAATTTTTGTTTGAAAAAGTATTTATTTATTCTTACACAAGATTTTCACATTGATTTATTAAAATTAAATTCAATTAGAAGATATAGTTGTTACGTGGCTCAGATAAAAAGAGAAAGGAATTCCAAGAGCATTTGCCTATCATTTGGGTGGATTTTTCATTTGAAAAAGTATTTATTTATTCCTACACCTAAGATTTTCACTTTTTTTTCAATTTAATTTAAGTAGATGATATAGTTGTTATAAAGGGTTTTAATTCTAATAAGAACCATTCTTAACAATAACTTAAACTAAACCAAAATCCAATTTCCTTAGGTGACTACTTCTATTGAAACAAGAATATACAAGAACTAGGTATTTTAAAGAACTAACACAATACTCTTAAAACTTCCATTATTCCAAGAAATACATTCTTACTCTACTATTGGCTCAAATTATAACTTAAATTAATAAATCATTTTTTTTAGCCAAGAATTTCATATTTTATCACTTGATAGAGATATATTAGAATTCATTTAAAAAAATCAAATAATGAAACTATATATTATCCCTAAATAAACATACTATTTCCATTATACTACACAAACCTTTAATTATCAAAAGTAAAAAAAAATATGCTTCTAATCCAATTTAGAGAGAAATGAAGATAATCAATAAATGAGGAAACTAAGAACTTAGCTTGAGTCTCCAAGAACAAATTGAGAGTACTCCAAGATAATTTTTCCAAGCTCCCATCTTCAATAATTTTATCCAAACCAAACTCCCTAAAGGATGTTCAACCTTAAAATGAAATCAATTTTATTACATTATAAGTAAATCTTATTACATTGATCATACCTATCCTTGCATTTTCCTATATTTTTCTTACATGTTTCATGTGTGTTTACTTGTACAAGTAAACCCACTTTCTTATATATGAAATTAATTTATAACATGACCACATGAAAGTATTTAAATTTCAATTAATTTACTTAAAAATTCACTTACACACTCTACCCACTTGCAAAATGCACCAACCTTAAGGTAACATCCATTAGCTAGGACACACAAATTTCCTAGAAAGCTTATACACCTATTTTATAAATAATTAAATTTTATTATTTATATTTTGACTTATTTTTAGTCAAAATTGATAAACATTAATCTTGGTTTATTAAATTGTTTTATCACCCATAACATTACAAGAAAGAATTTAAATATTCACACTATGAGCAAACTAAAAACAAATTTCCACAACCATTAATCATTGAATGAGTCAAATTCAATGAATAAATTGAAACTTATGATGGAAAAGTAATTTGACATGAAGAGTATTACATTCTCCCCCTCTCATAAAAACACCATCCTAAATGTTAGACAACAACTAGGTGTTGCAAGGCAAACACACTTTCAAAAGATAAACTAAGTTATTTATATAAGTCTATATTATGACCCAAAGAAAGTAGATTTGAAAACAAGGATTTTCTTAATCAAATGTATAATTTTTTTAATATTGAACATAATTTTCATTATGATGTAATTTTATTATCTTTAAGAATTAAAAGTTTAATAGCATCTCAAATGTTCTAAGTAAAATATATAATGTCAATTTCCTCCTTAGACCTCCCAAGAACAGTCCTCCTTAGATCTCCCAAGAAAAATACTCCTTAAACCTCCCAAACAAAAATATTTCTTAGACATCTCAAGAAAAAATCCTCTTTAGACATCTTAAGAAATAATTCTCCTTATACTTCCCAAGTAAGAATCCTCTTTCGATCTCTCAATAAATAGAAAACAATTATTTTAGCTAAAGCCAATAGGAAACCATTATGTCTGATAGGGGAAGGATGGTTTCAATACTTGTTATACAATATTGTTCTCATCTCAATGTTATATATTATATTACAAGATATCATCTTCTCCCTCATACATGCATAAGGCAAACAAATATTCACATCATGAACATAAAAAAAACTAACATTTATAATCAAAATAAATATTCTCAAAATTAATCAATAAAATGATCAAATAAATTAATGGCCAAGTAACCTCAAAATAATGTAATAAAATAAGAATACACACACACACACACACACACACACACACACACACACACACACACACACACACACACACACACACAACAATAAATAAATGGTTACATAGCCTTAAAAATCAATTCAAAACAAAAAAGGTTGGTTTAAATCAACTTAAATCATCAATTAATCCAAAATAAATTCTAACATACCAACATAAAAAAATTCACATTACTCACATTATGTTCTTTAAGCAGTCTTCAACGTGTAGAAGGAATATATATCATGATAAAATACTCATTACACCTCCTAAATAAGGTTCAAAAAACTTAACATACATTTCTCATCATAAAATAAAGTTATAAGGATCATAATTATTGCACACAAAAATTTCAAATGAGTGTTATACACATAATGTGCATGACAAATACATTGAAATTCACATAATTTCCTGCTAGATACATAACACAATTGATATTTTTTCACCTTGACACATACATCATGATAACACAACAACATAGTAATTTTTGAAGGATTTATTTTTATCCTAGAATTTCCATTCAAATACATAATGATGTGGGGTTAAAAAAGATTTTTCACATACATACATATATATAATTCCACCAATGTTTAGGAAACATATGAACAAACTATGTTACACTTGTTGACAGTTGTCTAAAAAAAAATGGATATAAGGATACAAGCATGTAGCAACATAATGGAAAAATTAACACTATTAAAATATATGAGTTAAGTGGTCATCTTGTGGGTTCAAAACTTAAGCATACATGATTTATTTATATCCTAAAATTACTAATCAATCTTAAATTTAAATTATTGTTAAAATGATCAATGTCTAAGTAGGCATACCCACACAATAACTTAATGAGTCAAAAGTATCATAATTAGATTATGAATATGTTTCTCCTATATTGGGCTATAATAAAAACTTATAAACCAATTTACTATTTGTTGAAAAAAACAATGAACCATTAAAATTTGATTTAACTAGAATTTCCAATTTTGAACCTATGCTCTAATACCAAAATGTTATACTCAAATTTTTCATCCCAAAAACCTGAGTAAAACATGGTAATTTTTTCATCATTTAATTAATTATGATTACATAACAAAAAATATCAGAAGAAGTGTGATATGTGACTAAAGTACTAATGTAAGAATGGTCTAAAGTCAATCAACATAATAGGATTAGATGAGCGCTCTTTCAGAATTTGAATTAGTTGGTTTGCAGGTAGGCAGGAAACTGGTTGGAGAAAATCTGGCAAGAGGTACAGACCCTAGAGGAACTGTAGGGGGTGTGGAAAAGAATGTTGGGTCAGAATCATTATCCAATGTGGATAATGGAAAGTTTATGTGCGTATCTGATCCTTTTTGTGGGGTCCCCCCAGTGGATCATGTGGTGGGGAAGGATCTCGAAAAGGAGAAAGAAAATGTTGATTCTAAAAAGGAAAAGTCCTCAGAAGGGATGAGGGTAGGGTTCTTAGAACAAAGGACATGGTCATCTCTGTTTGGTAAGAAACCCACTGGCAAATCTCTTTTCCCACCGGTGACTGCTAAGTCTTGTTGGGAAAAAGGTGAGTTTCAAGTTTTTATTCTAGATCCTTTAGTTGATTTTTCTATGTCTTCCATGGATTTCACCCTAGTGGGCAAATTTTTAGGAGCAAGACCAAATCTAGAATCTCTTAGAAAAATGGTTAAAAGGAATTGGGTTATTCGTGGAGAGTTAGCCAATGTTGAATGGTTTTTTCTTGTTTATCTTCAACTGTAAGGAAGACATGAATATGGTTCTTAGTGGAGGACCATGGTCTTTTGGTAAATTTTCTCTCACTATTAAAAAATGGGAGCCTAACATGGATCTCTCAGATTCTTTTTTCTTAACCACTCCCATTTGGGGTAGACTTCCTGGTCTCCCTTTGTAATTTTGGCATGAGGACATTTTTAAAGGTATTGCCATTTCTTTTGGTGAACTTGTGGCATTGGATAATGCTACAGCTTCTAGAACCAAACTTCAAAGTGCTAGACTTTATGTTAAAGTCGCAGATCTGAATCATCTCCCACAAAAGGTGGAACTAATATCCAAGCTTGGAAAAAAACTCAAAAAATATTTTTTGAAGATTTTCCTAACTCTTGCTATGCTTGTAAGAAACAGGGGCATTTGGTTAAAAATTGTCTTTCCAAAAGTAAAAATTATCCTAGTAGTGTTTTGGATGGTAAAAAGACCAAGGTTCAACAAAAGAAAGTATGGAAAGTCAAAGAAGATCATCGCCAAGAACAAAAGAATAATGCAGATTCTAAAGATTCAAATGCTGAGGTGGATAAAGAGCTTTCTTTTGAAGACTCTAATGTTTTACATGCTGAGATGGAAAAAGAGTTTTCTTTTGAGAAAGTAAACTCTGAGAAAGAAGGATATGGGTTGCAATCAAAAATAATAATACCTGAACAAAGAATAGCAGAGCTGACAGATCTATCAAAACAAATCATTATCTATCAAAGGATAGAAGATCAATGGAGAGAGGTAGATGACAAAATTGTGCTAGAGGAAGGAGAATTCTTGGCTGAAGATGGAAATAAATCAGAGGAGGGAGATCCTCTTTTTTCTCAGTCTAGGGAGATCCAGGTGTTATCTTAGGTTGATAATGGCTTTCCTTTGGATGAGCTTCCTCCCCTAGAAGATGTGAAAGATAATGGTGAAAGCTCAAAGCACAAACTAAACCAAAGAGAAAGGGTTGAAAAAAAGATTATTACAAAGGGGGTAAAAACTAGAAGTAACAAAATAGATTAGCAAACTAAGGAGAAACCTATTGCTTCTACTCCAAATAAATTTGGAGAAAGAGCTAAACAACATTCTAAGGTGAAACCGGACGTTGGTTCCCCAGACAAACCTGGAAGAAGATCCACTAAGAAAAATAGAAAGTTAGAAAGTATGCAGAATATTGCTGATGGTAGGCAGGCAACTATTCTGGATTTTACCCCTAAAAAAAGATATGAAAATCATTCCTTGGAATATTAGGGGGCTGAATAGTATTCATAAATTGGATATTGTTAGGAATTTTGTTAGAGAGCAAAAGCCTAATTTTCTCTTGCTACAAGAAACTAAGATGAATAAAGAGAAAGCGGAATAGATTAAAGATTTTAAAAATTATTCTATAAATGCCAGTAGTTCTGAAGGTGCATCAGGTGGAACTTTGATGTTATGGAAGAAGAATTACTATTCTGGAACCATTATGATTGCTAGTAAATATCTTATGATAGCCAAAATTACTTGTGTTGACCAAAAGGAGGGTTGGTATATTGTGAATATTTACGCTCCTAACATTAAGCACCTAAGGAAAAAGGTCTGGGAGATTGCTTTTAATTTTAAAAGTAAGGACTATTCTAGAAGATGGATTATAATGGGAAATTTCAATGTGCCTCTCTATGATCATGAGAAAATGGGAGGTAATGATACTCAGCTGGAAGGGAGATTAGATTTACTAGAGTTTATAAATAAAGAGGGTTTAATGGATATGGACCTCCATGGAATTTAGTTTACTTGGAGTAATAAGAGAGTTGGTAATGATTGTATTCAGGCTAGGCTTGATCGTGCTCTTATTTCTCCTGATTGGACTAAAGACTTCATTTGCAAGTTGGAAGCCTGTCAGAAAATTGGATTGGATCATTTCCCCCTCACTTTCACTACTACAAAGATTAATCTTAAGAAGAATTTTCCTTTTAGATTTGAGAAGATGTGGATGCAACACCCACAGCTTGAAAGTAAATTGGAAGAATGGTGGAGTATTGATATTGAAGGCACGGCCCTTTTTAGAGTTGATTCTAAGCTCGAAAATGTTAAAAGGGAAGTTAAAATATGGAATAAAAATATTTTTGGGAATATCTTTAAGAATAAAAAGGCTATTAAGGAGGATATTTTAAAAATATAGGAAAAAATTCAGAAGGAAGGATATACTTCTTACCTCCTTATTGAAGAAAATGAAAAGTTGGCTCAATATCATGACATCATCACTAAAGAAGAAATCTACTGGAGACAAAGATCAAGGTTGTTATGGTTGAGTGAAGGAGATAAAAACACAAAATTTTTCCATCTATCCATTCTTAAGCATAGAGCCAAAATTCATATATCACACCTAAAAAAGGGAGACTTGAAGATTATAGAGGATAAGGCCATTATGGATGAAATGGTGGCTTTTTTCTCTTCTCTAATGAAGGCTGATCCTAACATCAATTTGGACGGTGAGGCTGAAATCCTTAGAGTGATTCCTCTTTTGGTTCTGAAGTAACAAAATAAAATGTTAAGCTCAATTCCTAAGGATGATGAAATTTTCAAATTTGTTTGTTCTCTGGGAGGAGATAAAGCTCCTAGTCCTGATGGATTCCCTATGTTTTTCTTCCAAAAACTTTGGCAAATTACTGGTAAAGATGTATGTGATGCTGTGAAGGAATTTTATGGAGCTAAACAGATGCTAAAGGAAGTCAACTCCACTTTTTTGTCCCTGATTCCTAAGAAAATTGGTGCCGATTCTCCTAATCATTTTAGACCGATCAGCCTTTGTAATTCTTTTTATAAAATTATTTCCAAAGTTCTTACTTCCAGACTTATCCAAGTGATTCCATTGATTATTGCTGATCAACAAAATGGCTTCATCCCAGGTAGACAAATCCTTAACTCTATCATCTCTGCTCATGAGAATATACACTCCTTTTCTTGTTCTAATAATTAGGGGTTCATAATGAAAGTTGATATTGCTAAGGCATATGACAGAGCTTATTAGCCACTTCTCTCAAACATCCTATTAGCTTTTGGCTTTGACCAAAAGGTTGTTGGTCTCATTCATCAATTGATTTCCACCTCCTCTATTGTTGTTCTGGTTAATGGAAGCTCATCTCATTTCTTTTATCCCTCTAGGGGATTGAGACAAGGTGATTCTTTATCCCCCATCCTTTTTGTTATAATGGCTGATTGTTTGGGAAGATATATTGGGGATTTGGTCCATAGAGGTTTCTTTAAGGGATTACAACCTTCTTCCCATCCTCTAATTTGTTCTCATGGACAATTTGTGGATGATACAATCTTTATGGGTAAGGCTAAAGTTAAGGAAGCAAGAAATTTGAAGCAAGCTATTAAATTATATTCTGATGCCTCTGGTCAACTGGTTAACTAGAATAAAAGTGTTGTGTTCTTTATCAACACCCCTTTCCAGAGACAAAATAAAATTGCTAAAATCCTTGGATGTTCTATAGGATCTCTCCCATCTTCTTACTTGGGTCTTCCTCTTGGCCTGAAGGTCCCTGATACCTTTTGGGAAGATCTTATTAATAAATTCAGCAAGAAACTTGCGAGATGGAAAGGAAATCTTTTAAGTCAGGCAGGTAAGTTAACTCTTCTTAAAGCTAGCTTTCAAAGCATACCTACTTATGCTTTAAGTCTCTTCAAAATTCCTATGAAATTTGTTGAGTCTATTGAAAAAATTCAAAGAAATTTTCTATGGAGTGGTACTGAGGAAAAAAGTAGAATGCCTTTAATTTCTTGGGATCATGTTTGCAAACCTTTCCGTGAAGGGGGATTGGGAATCAGGAAAATCAGAAGTATGAACAAAACTCTTTTAGCCAAACTAGGTTGGAGAGTTTACCATGACAACAAAGAATGGAGTACCATATGGAAACTTAAGTACTTATTCAATGCTAAATTCCTTCCTGATTTCTTCTCTTCTCCTGATGTTATTCATCCTTCTTCCATATGGGGGGCTATTTAGGGGACTAAGAAAATTCTAGAAAAAGGATGTTCCTAGAAAATTGGTAATGGGCTTAAGGTGAAATTTTGGGATGATGTATGGTTAAAGGATCATCCCTTGATTGGAGATTTTTAGGACAAGGATTAAGTTGATCGATGCAAGCAAAGATATGGCATATTAGTCAGTCATTATTGGCAGAATGAATCCTGGGTAAATTTAACTGATGTTGATTAAGGCTTCACTAACATACAATTATCTCTCAATGCTGTTTCTCTTTATCCTTATCTTGAGGATAAGATTATTTGGCATGTTGACCCTAGTGGCCAATTTAAAGTCTCTACTATCTTTGCTTTAAAGGAAAAGGGTAATCAACCTTTTTGGTCTCATGCCTAGATTAAGGGGCTTATACCTAAAATTAAAATCTTCTTTTGGACTTTGCTTCAAAATAAAATTTTGACCCTTGATTATTTTCAAAAAAGAGGTATAAATGTGGTTAATAGGTGTATTTTATGCAAAAATGGATTTGAAGATAGAGACCATATGTTTTTGAATTGCTCTTACACCCAGCTAGTGTGGACTAAGATTATTAATTTTTGGGGTATAAAATGGGTCCATCAAAACAATGTGGAACTCTCTTTTAAAAGTTGGTGTTGCCCCTCTAAGGATCTTGATGCTCTTTTTCTTTGGAAACTAACTCTCCCTCATCTCTGGTGGGGTATCTGGAAAGAAATAAATAATAGAATATTCAGGAGTAAATAACTTCCAAGATGGGTGATTGGTCAGAATATCATTAGAGCAATCAAGGAGAAATTTAAATCCCAGAGGGATTCTAATCAAACCTTTCAATTTGATAACCCTTTACGATTTGAAAGGTCAAATTTTAAAAATGATAATCCAAGATCGATCATAAAATGGTATGTTCCTCCTAATGGATGGATCAAAGGTAATTTTGATGGAGTAGCTAAGGGAAATCCAAGAAAAGCAGGATGTGGAGGGGTCTTGAGAGATCATGTGGGAAATGTTATTGATGCTATTGTTGTCCCAATTGGTAAGTCAAATAGCCATATTGTTGAAGCTACTACAGCCCTCTACACTATTAAATTAGCTGTTGAGTTGGGGTATTCCAACTTATGGTTGGAAGGTGATTCTTTGAATATTATTAATACCCTAAATAATAAAAATTCAATCTCATGGTCTATTGAGGATACGGTTATAGAAATCAAAGCCTTAATTCAAAAATTTGAAAAAGTAGCCATATCTCATACATATCGAGAAGCCAATGGGGTCGTCGACTGGATAACCAATTATGTTGTTCAAACGAGGCAAAAAGTGAGGTGGCTTGATGAATTACATAAGCATGTGGATCTTAAAGCACTTATTAATTATGATGCTATTCATTCCAAAGTGGGAAAGATCTACTTGGATTAGCAATTTAATGATTTGGTGGAGTGGCCTTATGGTTGTAAGATTACATTCTCAGAGGAAGTACATTCATGAGAATGCAATGTGGTTGCTGCATGTATTAACAAAAAGGCAAATTCCATTTCAAGTAGAAAATAATTGGTTCCTTTCTAATCTCTGTATTTGGGTGCTTCTGCTTTTTCGTATATTTTGCAATATGAGGGGTGAACTGCAAAAGTAAGAGCCCAAAAAAGTGAAGACTGGAAGGCTAGACAGGATGTATGGAAGATTCTTCAGAAAGGGAAGGTGGTCAGTTATATGGAGCATTTGCATGGATTTAAACCCATGTCACTACTGCCTTCTTTAAAAATTTGGTTGATGACAGAGTAAATCTCCATGGGGTCACTGTAAAGCTTACTGAGGATTTCATTGCTGAGGTCACAAGGCTTCCAATGGGTGGTATTAAGTTTTCAAAATAGACAAGTATCTCTAATGTGGCCAATAATTTTTTTTTGAAGATGGATGCAGAGGAGAAGCAACTGGAAAAGAATGGAGATTTCTTTGATTTGGAACAGATAAAAGGAATATGGCGAGACGTGCTATGTTGTATCTATGAGTATTTTATCCTTGATGGTAGGAGTAAAAGAGTTCACAAATTTCATTTTGTTTTTCTCAACCACTTTAGGCACAAGGATATAATTTCTTTCCCTTTCTATCTACATTTTTCGTTGCTTCAAAGCCTGTATGCCCATAAGAAGGAGTCTCATCCCATTTTACATGAAGGTCTGATACTTCTCATAGAGGGTTTTTGTAAAGATAAATCCATAGCTTCGATCCATTTTTTTGACAAACATAAGGGTTCCAAAAAGTGTAAAAAGGATGAGAATGTTAAAGGGATAGAACATGCAAAACTAAAACCCTCTACTTCTCAAAAACAAATTGTAAAAGAGGATTTTGAGCTGGAGAGTATTGAAAGCTCAGAGAATGATGTCCTAAAGGAAGAGGAAGGGATGGATGTTGGGGAGTTTAGTTTTAATTTGGATGGATATCCAACAATTGAAGGAAAAATTGAGAAAGGGAAGGAAGAGGATACAATAGAGGGAAACTTAGAACAGAGTAATTCTGAAAATGAGGGTAATCAGATTGGGTCCGGGGAAGGTGATAAAAACAAAGATATCTTAACTGATGATCCAATTTTTATGAGAGAGGAAGATTATATGGTTTTGGCTTCTACTTCTGCTATGGATATTGGGGGACATGAAGAGGAGGAACCTGCTAAGCATGAAGACCCTGTTGAGACTAGAGAGGAGAAACTGATGGATAGGGAAGAACAAAATGAAAAGGTTCATTCCCCTCCAAATGAGATTGCAGAAGACACTTGTGACTCTTTGTAGAGGAAAACTAAGCTTTCCTTCTTGGATTCTACTAAGTTCAAAGCTGACTCTATCTTCCAAATTGATTCTTGGATCTATAATGAAATAATGGGGCTGAAGAAGAAAGTGGAAACAATGCAACACAATCAAGATATGGATTGGATCAAAATTAAATAGTTGGAGGTGCAAATGAGAGATATCCCTAAAAAACTTAAAGATTATGAGCATAATCTTAGAATGCTCATCAAGGAAAGTAGAACAAAGATGGAATAGGTAACATCAAGCATTTGTGCTGTTGTAGCCAACCTCGGCAAAAGAGTCAATGAAGAAACAATATCCTTAGAGGTTCCAAGTAAGAGGACCAGGCAGAGTTCAAGGAAGAAAGCCTTGTAAGCTACTACTACTTCGGTTGCTAAATCCATTCAGGATATTACGATGATTGGAAAGGAGGCTATTAAGATGATTGTGGAATTGCAATAGAAGACTTGGGTCTTATTTGCTAGTTTTGTTCCTATACAGGTCTTTATTGCTAGTTGTTACAACTGGTTTTTGTTTTTGGTCCTATTCCTTGGTTGTTGGTCAAAAATGTTATTTGAGGTTCCAGATCCTTGTAAAACCTAGGTACTTTTTATTGGATTATGTCTATGGTTTCAGGTCCCTGTAAAACCTAATTTTTTTGTTGCTTTTTAGTAGGTTTCAGGAATGCTTTCCTAGTGTTTGTTATTGTTTTATCCTTTTAGTTTCTGTTAAAGGGTTTCGGGGTCCCTTCAAAACCTGCTTTTACCTTAATCTAAAACTAAAGTACTAAGTTATTAACAACAATAAGAAAATGTAATTGATTCAATTAATCATACAAAGTAATCAATTATTATTTTAAATAGGAAAACAATAACTCATTTATGAGTCATTTAAATTTTGGGTTTAATTCAATTTCATTATCAATTTAAAAAAGATCATGTTATAAATTATTTATAACACTAATTATGGGATAAAAACCGTAGAAACAATAATAGGTATAAGTAGACTAGCAAAAGTTATATTTTATTCAAATATAATTTTTATTACTTCAAGGGTTTGTAAACATATATATATATATATATATATATATATATATATATATATATATATATATAATTTGATCAGGTAAAGGTCATGGGTTTTGAAGATATCAGAACTTAATATAAAGAAGAGAAATATGTAACGTTGACACATAAATAGGATGCCTCTATCAGTGGAAATGGGATAAGCAAACTAGACATAAGAACAACTAAACAAAAACAAAAAAAAAAGAGATAAAATGGATAGAGGTTCAAATCTACCTCAAACAACTAAGAAATAACCACAAATATTTTAGTGAAGTATCCATTAGTCTTTCATACAAACATCAAAAAATAGAATCCAACCAAATTGTTTGCATCCTTAAAACCAAGGTAGTTTCTATAAAATTTCATCAGGCTTTTGCTTTCTTTCTACCTTCAGTAATTATCTTTTATGAATCTGATCAGGGTTTCTTCAAGTTAGGAGGTCCTGCTCAGTGTCCCGCTGAGTGGAGGGACATACAAGAGGGTTGAACCATTTCTTTTTTTTACCTCTTTTCCTTTTCTAAACTTTATTACATCCTTCCTTAACTTATGAAACAAAATAGGGTTGGGATTTGTCTTTCACTGTTGAGTCCTCAATTTTTGCCCTAGATAATTCCATTATGGGTTCTTCTCGAAAGAGGTGGCTGAAGCAGAGGGGACTACCGAGTTCGTATATTTCTTTGGAGAGATTAAGACCTTCAAAATTATATCTTCTAAATGAGGGGAATTTTATGGTCCTTAATATCTTCCAAATGTGACAAAGAATCATCACTATTAGAATCAAAATCTAAATCATTTTTATCAAGCACCTTTAGGTGTTTGCGGTGAGAGTCTTTCCACCAAGCATACTCATTATTTTTCCCAAATAAATTATAGTTTTTTTTCAAATGTCTTATATTAAAACAACTATGAAATTGAAATAACAAAACTTCATAGTCCAAGGATTGAGACCAATATTGGTCCCCAACTAACAAAGTGATATTTTTAGGAAGATTCTTGGAAGTGTCAATATTTTCCAAAATCCTAGAAAAAATAGTGTGGTATAAATGATTGATATATGGGTGCATTTGAAGATACTCACCCAGAGATTCACCAATAGCCTTCAGGATAGATTTGGTCCAAAAATTAAGAGGAAGATGAGGCAGGTGAACCTAAATGAGTTTTACATTAAGTGGTTAAGTGAGGGGATTAAAAGTAAGGGACCATTGTTGATAACTATGGGATGGTGATTCATGTTAGGTTGTGGAGCTAAAAGCTTCACTAATGCAAATGGAGGAGGTTGTTGAGTTATAGAGCAACCGACGTTGGCAGGCCAACCAACATCAGTCATATTTAGTGTGTAGAGCAACCGACATCGGTTAGGGTCAGCCAACATCAGTCAGACAGGAACTGACGTCGGCAACCTGTGTGTGCATGAATTTGCATGTGCTTCTAGAACTGGTCTAATTTTATATGGACAATCAATTTACATGTAAAGACTAATTTTAGTCTTGAGTCTGCGTTTCTAATTATTGTAATTGGAAAGTCTAATTATTATTTGTATGGGATCTATTTAAGAGACCCATGGGGCTATATTGTAAAGTTGTAAAATCATAAGGACTTACAAAGACAAGGACAAGGGTTCTTCCAAGGTATGTAAGATCTAGGTCTACAAGTGTGTAAGACTAGGTTGATCTGTAGGTGTGCAAGATCAGAAAGAAGATCTACATGGTAAGTAAGGTCAGTTGATCTGCAGGTGTGTGTGTGTGCAAGGTCAAAGGAGATTTGTGGGGTAGCAAGGTCAAAGGAGATCTGCAAAACAACAAGGATCAAGATCAGGGAGATCTACTTGGAGTAATTTGAGTACTTGGTACTGTAAGTAGGCAACAACGATTGAGTTGATTGTCACTTACTGGTTGGTGTATTGGCAGTATTGTTACTGACTGGTTGAAACAACAACTCTATGTTTGAGTTGATTTTGTTTGTAATTGAGAGAGATAACTCTTGAGGGAGAAAAACTAGTACACCCTAGAAGTGTGGGAAGAGTGTGATTTCTTCATTGTATTTCCTTCTGGAAGAGTATTTATACAAGATTGTATTGTCTCTCATATTCTGTGTTGTTTCTGATTTCTAGTTACATTTTACTTCTGGTTAAATTTTGTGTTTAGTTGCTTATACAAAGGTAATCAAGTGTACTCTTCAGGAGTAGGGATCTTGAAAATTGGTATCAGATCTAGAATCACCAAGTGATACCACTAACAATTGGTATCAGAGCTTGGTTAAGTACACTAATAGGTGGTCAGAGCATGTTAAGTGTTTATTGATTATAGGTCACTCTCAGGGGTTTCTAATTGAGTGGGAGTAAAGCAATGGCAAAATAAATTACACTAAGAATGGAGAAATTCAATGGCAAGAATGATCAATTACTGAATTATGGAAAGAAAGAGCAGGTAAAGAAAGATTGTTGGTTGAAAGAAGATCAGCATGAAGGAAATGAAGAAACAGATGTTGCAGGTATTGTTGCACAGGATGCTCTTGTATGTTCCTTGGATAAAGTAGAATCTTGGATTTTAGATTTTGTTGCCTCTTTCCATGCAACCCTAAATAGAGTATTTTTCCATGATTATGTCCATGGAGACTTTGGAAATATTTATTTAGGGGTTGGTGAGCCTTGTCAAATTGTTGGCAAAGGGGAAGTGCAACTAAAATTGCAGACGGGCAACACATGGGTGTTGAAAGATGTCATGCAGGTCCCAATCCTAAAGAGGAGTCTAATTTCTATAGGAAATTTGGGTGATGAGGGTTGCACAGTTACTCTCACAGTGAAATCTTGGAAAGTTTTTAAGGGTGCACTTGAATTAGCATGTGGTAAGAAAGTAGGTACTCTTTATCTATCTACTTGTATTACTAATTCTCCTTCTGGTTTATCTACTTCAGATGTAGATGCAAAGATGTGGCTCTATAGGCTTGGTCACATAAATAAGAAGGGGATGCATGTTCTTAAGAGGAAGTCTGATGTCTTTGACAAACTTAAGAACTGGAAAGCCTTGGTTTTCATGGAGGAGATGATGGATAGAGATCAGCTCAAGGGGCTGAATAATTATAAGCAGGGTAGTTTGGAAAAGGTTATGATCCAAAGTGAGCTCACGGGTAAAAGTCATCACTCATAGGAAAACATAGTTACTGACGTCAGTCAGGTGAGAATTGACATCAAACAGGTAGGTACCAATGTCGGTCATGTGCAGACCAAAGTTAGTGGTGTCGGGTAGGTGGAGACTAACATCGGTCAGGGAACCAACATTGACAACTAGGTAGACACTGATGTCAGTCAGGGAACCAATGTCGGTGATCCGGGGGAATTGACATCGGTCGGGTGCAGACCAGGGTCGACCAAAGAACAAATTTTGGGTGGACAACAAGCTGTCAAAGACTCTCAACCACCCATATGGAGGACTGAAAGGGTAAGTAAGCCTCAAATTCATTATTCCCCTTCTTTATACTACTTAAACTTGTTGCTCACTGATGGTTGGTAAGTAAGCCTCAAATTCATTATTCCCCTTCTTTATACTACTTAAACTTGTTGCTCACTGATGGTCAAGAACCAGGAAGTTTTGAAGAGGCAATGCAGGTAGAATCCAAGAAATAGTGGGAGCATGGCATGAATGAGGAGATTGATTCCTTGGGAAAGAACCAAATGGGAGATTTAGTAGAGTTTCCAACTGGGATGAAATCACTAAAAGACGAATGCATTCCTAGGTTAAATAAAGGAGAGAATGGACACGTGAGAGAGAAGGCCAGGGTATATGGTCTTGAGCAAGCTCCAGGACAATGGTATAGGTTTGATAGGGGTATGACAAAGCATGGCTTTAGTCAATGTCAATGTAACCATTGTGTTTATTTTACCAGGTTGGATAATGGTCATGACATTAACTTATTACTGTATGTGGATGATATGCTTGTTGCAGGTTCATACATGCAGGGATTTGCTGAGCTAAGGGTAAAATTAGTTTAGAGGTGTGCCAACAAGGATTTAAGAGGAGTGAAAATCCTTGGCTTGAGTATTTCTAGAGACAGGGAAAGTCACAGGTTGATGTTGTCTCAAAATGATTGTATGAATAAGGTAGTGGAGAGGTTCAATATACAGGATGCAGAATTGGTTAGCACACCTATGGATGGATAGTTCATAGAATAGTGTCCCAAATCACATGATGAGGTTGAGTACATGTATACTAGACCTGATATTACCCAAGCAGTGGCAGTTGTCAGCAAGTTTGTGGCCAATTTGGGAAAGGAGCACTGAAAAGCAGTTCAGTGGATTCTCAGGTATCTGAGAGGGACCAGTAGTAGGGATTCATGCTATGTAGGGTCAAGCACTTCTCTACATGGGTATGTAGATTTAGATATGGTAGGTTACTTGGATGACAGGAGTAGCACCACAGGATTTGTGGTGGTTGGTCTTCAAGACTAAACTTGAAGAGGGATACAAGCTAGGAAACAAAATTAGATGATGTATAGGTATAGGTACATGTGTAGCTATTTAACTCCAAGTGGGTGATTATTAGGTTGTGGAGCTAAAAGATTCACTAATGCAAATGGAGGAGGTTGCTGAGTTACAGAGCAACTAACGTCGGTAGGCCAACCGACATCGGTCATATTCAGTGTGTAGAGAAACTGACATCAGTTAGGGTCGGCTAACATCGGTTAGACAAGAATCGACATCGGTAACCTGTGTGTGCGTGCATTTGCATGCGCTTCTAAAATTGTTCTAATTTTAGATGGATAGTCAGTTTGCATGTAAAGACTAATTTTAGTCTTGAGTTTGCATTTCTAATTATTATAATTGGAAAGTCTAATTATTGTTTGTATGGGATCTATTTAAGAGACCCATGGGGATATATTGTAAAGTTGTAGAATCATAAGGACTTGCAAAGGCAAGGATAAGGGTTCTTCCAAGGTATGTAAGATCTAGGTCTGCAAGTGTGTAAGACTAGGTTGATCTACAGGTGTGCAAGATCAGGAAGAAGATCTACATGGTAAGTAAGGTCAGTTGATCTGCAGGTGTGTGTGTGTGTAAGATCAAAGGAGATCTATGGGGTAGCAAGGTCAAAGGAGATCTCCAACACAACAAGGAGCAAGATCAGGGAGATCTACTTGGAGTACTTTGAGTACTTGGTACTGTAAGTAGGCAACAATGGTTGAGTTGATTGTCACTTACTTGTTGGTGTACTGGCAGTATTATTACTGACTGGTTGAAACAACAACTCTATGTTTGAGTTGATTTTGTTTGTAATTTAGAGAGAGAAATCTTGAGGGAGAATTATTGGTACACCCTAGAGGTGTGGGAAGAGTGTGATTTCTTCATTGTATTTCCTTCTGGAAGAGTATTAATACAAGATTGTATTGTCTCTCATATTTTGTGTTGTTTTTGATTTTTAGTTACATTTTACTTCTGGTTAAATTTTGTGTTTAGTTGCTTATACAAAGGTAATCAAGTGTACTCTTCAAGAGTAGGGATCCTGACAATTCAAGCACTAGAATTGGTTTCAAATATTTGCCTTGTATTCAATATTTTGAAGTAAAATAATAAATAAACTTTTTTCACAAGGATAAATATCAAGATCACTTGATAGGAGGGATTGTCAATACTTCAAGATCTAAGCAAACAACTCTAGAAGTTTTAGCCAATAATCCACAAATCCATAGATGACCCCTAGGTTTAAGAAGTATTCTTTTGATTTGATTACTTGTCTAGCCTATCCCTTAACAAATATCACAACTGGGTTAAAAGTTGCCAATTTGAAAGGTTTTGGATCTTGTTTTGTAGATGTCTTATGGGATACCACCTCCGTTATAGATACATGCTTATGAATTTTGGAATCCACCATAGATTCTATCTCTATGATGTCTAGACCTCTATAAATAGTAGAGGGGAAAAGTGGTGAATGGCCAACCTACCTTGGGGAACCATTTATAACTCTAGATATTTTTAAGGCTTCCTTCCATTTTAAATTCTACCTGTAGATATGAGCATCTAAATCATTTGAAACATTCTTCCACATATAATCAATATTTTGTACAAAAACTATCTTCCACACAACATCAGTCTTCTACATAGTGTCAGTCTTCTACACATAATTAGCCTTCTACCAAAATCATTATTTTACATAGTGCCAATCTTTTACACAGTATAAAATTCTACCCAAAATCACCAGATATAGGGGATCTTCTACCCTGAGTGGGGAGGGGAGAAATTACATGGATGAACTGCCCAAGGGATCCATTTGTAGCTCTAGATCTAGAGGCTTCCTTCTACATTAGATTCATCCTATAGATCAGATCAACCGTATCTTCTAGAGTATTCTTCCACATAGAATCAAGTTTTTTTATAGCTTCCATCTTATGCACAACATCAATCCACTCTACATTAGTCTTCCACATGTCATCAGGTCCAAAATCAATCTTATATATAGCATCAATATTTTTGATAGCATCAATCTTCTACACAACATCGACCTTCTACCCAAAATCACTAGATACATGGGAGATTCCAAAATTATTCTTTCACACAACACCAGTCTTATGTATGGTGTTAGTCTTCTATACAATGTTGACCTTCTACCTAGAATCACTAGATATAGGGGAGCTTCTACCATGAGTAGGAAAGGGAGTGAGTTAAGGCATTTTCCAAGGTCCATCATATATTATAGTAGATGCATTTGTCAAAAAATATCAATCATTAATAAACCTATGTTATAAGTTATAATAATAATACAAACAATGCTTCAAGAGAACACATAAAAGGAAAAGTGTTACTTGACTATAACCAACACATAGTCTAGTAAATATCATTTCTTAATATGCATATTAGTAAGAATGATGTGTGTGTGTGTGTGTGTGTGTGTGTGTGTGTGTGTGTGTGTGTGTGTGTGTGTGTGTGTGTGCGCATGTGCATGCTTGCACACATGCATGTGCGCACGCGCGTGCACGCACACGCGCACACGCGCGCGCGCGCACACACACACACACACACACACACACACACACACACACACAAACAAAAACAATTAGAGATAGTTTACTTATAATATTATGGATCATTATAAAATATTCTTAGGCTAACTTAATCATTGATGATGAGAAACTCCTAACTTATTATAAGACCTAGGACCTGATGACCCACTCAACTAAGAAAACCTACATATCCACTCCTCAAAATTATGTTATTATTTATCAATTCAATTAAGTAATTGATTTATCCGAGCAACATTCCAAGTGACAATTCGGGTGATGGTTCTACCCCAATTGGTGGTAGGACTTTCGAGAGCCATAACTTTTGCACCATAGCTCCCAACAACTCACCATTTGAACCATTGGAAATATAATAACAAGGAGAACGTGATGAGATTGCATGGATCTCTTCTTGATGTATTTTTACTCCCAAAAACCAAATGGAAGTTCCCTAAATTTCAATTTTAGTAGTGCAGTCTTAAAATAGTAAGTTTCTAAAAATAGTAATTCCTCAAATTTTGTATTGTTTTAAATCATGGAATTTGAACCACTTAATCTCACTTAAGATTGGTGACCTTACACATCATCCTACTAAATTAAATTTTTTTATAAATAAATATGTAACCCAAAATGGAAATCTGACATCTCTTCTCAGAGATAAGCATATGTTTGGATCTGCAAACTTTTATGAATAAAACATCTCTTCTCAGAGATAGCATTATTGTTATTGTGTTGTTATTATTTATTGAATTTATTTCAACCAAAGCTTAAGAGTTTTGGATCATTTATTATATCCTCCACAAGATGTCATCATGAAATAAATGGGCAACTAATCCCAACTAGCAATTAAATTATTGCAATACTAAAAGTTTCTATAGGATCCATCTTCATTTTTTGAGATGCTTATATATATGATTATGGATAATTTAATAAATATAATTAAGTCTAGTTGTATTTTCCTTATTACCAAGTGATTTTTGGTTATACTACAAAGGCAACCAACCTTTGCCACTTAACCACTCAAACTTTCAATTTCACATTTATCCTTAAGGATAACTTGACGACCACTAACTGACCTATGCACCAATTAATCCTTACCAAAGGTTAAAAATAGACTCTCATACACATGAAAAATAAAATTTATTTAGGCTTCCTAAGTTTTATCAAGGTAAAATGTGTTTTATTTATATAAATTTCTTTAACTCTACAATCAACAATATTTTCCCATACTTGCATCATAGAACTAAAACACTAATTAAATTAATTATGTTTAAAATTAGTAGATCAAAATAATTTTTTAAATACATTTTTAGGATAAAAACAATGTATTAAAATTATACACCAAATTTTTTAATAGAATTAAACATTAATCATCTTGAAAAAGTAAAAAAAAATTATAAACAATCTTTTGTACATCAATTATACACTAGTAAAATGCAAATAAAATGATGTCCATTTATATAAAATATATGATTATTAAATATTTGATACTAATATTCTTCACTTTTTATACAATATAAATTATAAGGAATTTACCTACATATTTTATTCATAAAGGAAACTCTAACTAATCACATACATAAACAATAATTTAAAATTTATTTTTTCACATAATTTCTGAGTTAAGTATATACAAAATCACTATTGGATAAAAATTTTGAACATTAAATAAATTATTCAATTTTTTTTAATTATTATTATTAATAAGTTAAGGAAATTTTAAGTGTAGCATCTGAATATTTTTTATTTTTTATGGAAGTATGTTATAAAAACACTTAGCATTTCTGGGTGACTTGTACAAATATTAATTGCACTAAAAATTATTTTTAAAATTAGTTTTAGAATCTATACAACTAATAATTTTAAATTATTTAAAAAAGATTTAACTTTTTTGTATTCGTTAAATTTTATTTTTGAATATTAATTTTATATCAATTCTAATATAAATTTTATCAATTAGAAAAATACTACTAAATTACTTGTGAAAATATTTTTTAAATTCAACCCAATTTAATTTTAGTTATCAGTAATAAAATTATTTAATTATTTATCTAATTCAATTATTTAATTTAGTACTTTCCAATTATAAGAAATTGTTTTATTTAAATTCTTAGTTGTTTCCATTAACCTGATTAAAAGTAAGGTTTTCACTTATTTATTTCATTATGATAAGATAAATTATTAAACAGAGATACTAAAACTTATTTTTTTATTTACTTTTTCAAACTCAAAACTCTCAAATTTCCTTTAGTTTACTTTTGACATTAAAACTATTTTCATAATAAAAATGTTTACATCAAAAAATAATTATTTTTTATTTAAACCCCATTTTAAATTTTAAATTTAATTTACTTTGAAAGAACCCAAAAAAAAAAAAAAAATGCTCAAAATTTTTATTTTAGTTTATGGAAAAAATACCACATGATCTTTATATAAGTTTTATGTCATTTTTTGGGTTATGCCTTTAAAACTAATTATATGGCATGGAAATTATGTACTTCCTTGAATCATTCTATTATGTGAAAAAATATATTAATTGATTTGAATTCAAGTGTAATTAGTCATCAAGACTGATTTGTGTTAAGGAAAATTATTTAATTAACCAATAATAAAATTTTCATTATTTATCTTATTAATACATAAAATAAAAATGCATAAATAAAACATGTTAATTACAATAAATTTGATATTAATATTAGAGATTATAAATTAGATAAAAGAGATATTAATAAAATAAAATTAAAAAAAGGTAAGAGGGTCATTATACATTATTTACCAACTAAAAATTTAAAGTCTAATTCAAAAACTAATCTTAGAAGAATAACCAACCCTTAGATTAGAAACCCTAAGCTTTGTCTTATATTCCTTTATTTCTTTCATTTTAATCATTTTGGATTTTGTTGTTTATGTTTCTAAGTTAGGGTTACTTGGAATAATTTTTAATAAAATAGGAGGAGAATTATTTATATATATATATATATATATATATATATATATATATATATTTATGAATTCATTTTCATAAAACCATGTATATATCCATTTGTTTAAAATAATTGAACAAATTTAAGTATGTCTGTGTATGCACACAGAATTATAAATTTCTGTTATAAAATAAAGGTGTGTGTAAGGGGAAGGAATAAACAAAAATTCAAAAAAATTGTTGGTGCGTAAATTATGTCCCACCTTTGGTAATAGTAGGGTCAATGGGACTATGTAGTCCCAACAGTGATTGATCATTGTTTCAAAAGGAATTACAAATTGAGCTCTATTAACATGAAATTATAATAGGCATCCATAGAGTCCTTCAACTAACCCATTATTTTTTAATTTTTTATTAAAAATACACATATATGTTATTTGTCCAGTCTTGAGATTTTCACTCTAGTAAAATAAATTATAAACATATATTTCATAACATATAAAGTTATCTATGTTTATACATAATTTTACCAATAAGAAACTATACAATTTTATTAAACAACCAAACCATGCATTAATATGTGACTCTAATAAAATGAGATTAGAGTTTCATAAGCATTTAATCACCTATTATTTGGCTAAGAAATTTTATTTGAAAACTATTTATTTATAAAATAAATTGTAAATGTATATTTCATAATGTATAAATCTATCTATATTTATACATAATTTTGCCAATAATAAACTATACAATTTTATTAACCAACCACATCATGCATTAATATGTGACTAAGAAAATGATATTGGAGTTTCATAGGCATTTAACCAACTATTATTTGGGTATAAATTTTATTTGAAAAACATTTATTTATTCGTGCACCCAATATTTTCACACTAAATTTTCTTCAATTTTATTCAATTATAATCTATAGTTGTTATAAGTAATTTTAATTCTAATAAGTATCTTTATTAACAATACATTCAACTAAACCAAAAAGATAATTACTGTAGGTGACTAATATTATGATAAGCATATGCAAAATAGAGGTATTTTAAATAAATATCATAATACTCTTAAAACTTATATTATTCCATTTAACTCATTCATGTAATCTAATATTATATCAAATTGAAACTTAATAATGAAAGTATTTGTTATCCAAACATTTCATATTTTATTATTTGAGGGAGAGATATCTCAAGATTCATTTAAACAAATCAAAAAATGAACCTATAAATTATCCCCACACTAAACACTTGTTTTACATTAAATTATATAATAATTTCATCATCAAAGATAAAATAAAATATCCTTTCAATCTAATTTCCAATTTATAGATAAAGTAAGAGAATCAAAAAATGGGGAAAGAAAGAACTTAGCTCGAGTCTCCAAGCACCACTCGAGATAATTCCAAGATTATTTATACAAATCAAGATTTAAAAAGTATGTTCAACTCTAAAACAAGTTAAAATTTGAAAAATAAATATAAAAATCTACCATAAATTCTCCACCAAGATTGAGGAATATAATCAATAAGTGGGGAAAGCAATAACTTAGCTTAAGTCTCCAAGCACCACTTGAGAGAACTCCAAGATTATTTCTCCAAATCAAGCTCTAAAAGAGATGTTTAAATCCAAAACAAGTCAATATTTAAAAAACAAATTAAAAACTCTCCCATAAAAACTCCATAAAATTTGATTAATTGAGGATATACTTTCTTAAAAGGAAATTACTTTTCTTACATTTGAATTAAATATTCTTACATAACCCATAATTCTCATTATATTTTAATTTATTTTTATACATGTGTTATGTGGGTATACTTACATAATTAAATCTATTTTATTATATATAAAATTAATTCCTTACATGTCCACATGGAATTCTTAAAACTTCACTTAATTTACTTAAAAAATTAGTTACACACTCTATCTACTTGCACAATCCACCAACCCTAAGATAGTTTATACTAGCTAATATCCATAGTTTTTATAAAAAAACTTATGCATATAATTTATAAGTAATTAAAATTTTCTTATTTATAAATTTAATTATATTATCCTAAATTTATAACTATTAATCTTGGTTTAGTAAATTATTTTATCACCTCTAAACTTATAATGAAGAATTTAAATATTCACATTAGGAGGGAGCAAAATTCAAATTCTCACATAAACTAAGGGTTTTTTTTTTAATTAGTAAATGAGGGTTCTTAAAAGGGCCCTTTGCATTGAGAAAAATATAGAATTTAGATTCTACAATAAACATCTCTTTGAACAATGACCAAAATAAGGTGCAAACATGATGTAAATTAGTTATAGACCTACATATATATACATATATATATATATATATATATATATATATATATATATATATATATATATATATATATATACATATATATATATACACGTATATATACATATATATACATATATATATATACACGTATATATACATATATACATATATGTATATATATATCCCTCTCAAATCATTTTATTTTCAAGATTTACAAGTCATAATCAGTGGTTCCAATTCCTTATTCCATATACCTTTCCCTTTATTTCTAACAATAATTCAATCTCCTCCTTCCCTTGAATCAAGATAAATGGGAATGGATACCTCAAATGAAGTGACTGGTTGAGAGTTATTCATAGACACCCAAGCCACTAACCCTTCACTTAAATAAGGTGTTATTTTATTATTATTTAAAACATAAGCTACCTTAATCAAGGATCTAACTATCTTAGATTTATTCTCCTTGATGTTTTCAGTAGATCCCACACATCATTCAAAATCATTTTGAATCGAATTTGATTCTTTCTCTGAAATTTCAAGGACTTCACTTTTGGTATCACTAGTATCACTATAAATTTTAGTATTACCACTCTTATATATGGATTCATTCCACCAAGAGACCTCCTTATTATGATTATAAATTCCACATGGGATAGCTAGATGACCTATTTTAAAGAATTTACAACAACAAAAAATTAAACCCTCATAATCAAGAGGTTATTTCCAAACTCAATATTAGAATTTAAAATCAGAAGCTTTGGTTGAAATATAATTAAAGAAACAATAAAAACACAATTTTAATAATGTTATCTCAAAGAAGATATGTTTTATTGCTCAAAATTATAGATACAACATATGCCTATCTCTGAGAAGAGATGTTTGATTTCCATTTTGGGTTACATATTAATTTATACACATTTTTAAGGTAGGAGGAGGATGTTGAAGGTCACAAGTTTCAAGGGAGATTAATTATTTTTACTTCCATGATTTAAAATAACACAAAATTTGAGGAATTACTATTTTTAGAAATTTACTATTTTTAGACTGCACTACTAAAATTAAAATTTGGGGCACTTCCATTTGGTTTTTAGGGGTTAAAACCCACCAAGTTAAGATCATGACATATCATGACATTCCCCTAATTATTATCTTTCTAATGGTTCAAATGAGGAGTCAAAAGGAGCTATGGTGCAAAATTTATAGCTCCCAGAAGTTTTGCCACCAATTGAGTTGGAACTGCCACCTGAATTGTCACCTAGAATATTGCTCAGATAAATTTAAAATATATTATACCTTCACCAAGGCTCTAACTATATTAGATTTATTCTCTTATATGTTTTTAGTATATCCCACACATCATTTAAAATCTTTTTGAATTGAATTTGGTCCTTTCTCTGGCATTTCAAGGACTTCACTTTTGGTATCACTAGTATCACTATCACTTCTAGTATTACCACTCTTATATATGGATTCATTCCACCAAGATACCTCCTTATTATGATTATAAATTCCACATGGGATACCTAGATGACTTATTTAAAATAATTTACAACAACAAAAAATCAAACCCTCATAATCGAGAGGTTATTTCCAAACTCGATCTTGGACTTTAAAATCAATATACACAGGGAGATATTCTAAAAAAATTAAATTAACTAAAATATGAGAAAAATTAAGATTATGTTGCTTCTTTATATTAGATTATATTAATAAAAATTCAACCAAATAAATCCATATGGATTTGAGGTAGTATTAGATCCAAAATTGAAATAGTGGATGTGGAAACCTTACCCAAATTAGTGTGAAATTAAAGGCCTCAGTGAGTAGATCAAAGGATAGAAACCATGGATTATATAGTAGTAAGCTTCAATCACAAATCCAAATTATATCATGGAACACTTATTCCATATATTTTAAAATATTAAAGAAAATAAAAAATAAACATTTGTCACATGGTAATTTTTTAGAGTACCTTCCATCAAAGGTTTCCATTTATTTCTAAACTATTTACAAAGATCAAGAAGTGTAGGCTATAAAATGGTAAAACAATAAATCATTCATCTACTTGACATATACTTATCCTAATTTAGTATCTTCCTTAATTTTTCCCTTTCAAATAGGACTAAGGAGTCTAATTTGGTTGGGACTAAAGGATTTTGGTTCCCAACCTATCTATTCTTAGAAATGGTTTCAAAAAAATAGGCCCATCAACCTCCTTCTTCCACCTCCCTTGACTTCATTGAATGTGTTGAAACCATAAAAATAAATAGAAATTTATAAGTTAAAAGCAGTTCAACATGAGGTTTATTAGATAAATTTCACTAAACTCATCCTCCTTAGACCTTAGTAAGAGTGATAAGAATTCATCAATAAGATGGACATTGTTGAGATGTTGAGATAACTCTACATGGATAAATTATTTTGACAAGGTACCTAGAATAATAATTGGCCAAAATATAGTCAAAGGGTTCAAAAACAAGAATAAATAGAGAAAGGGTAAAAGGACAACCTTGTCTAATAGATCAAAATAACCAAAATTTGGTATTTTTCTAACTAATAATGATGATGCAAATTGAATCATCCTTAAAAATCATGTATCATCAAATTTGATTTAGGGACAAAGATAAATGATTTAGTCATCACAATAATGAAAGGCCATTCAATATTTTTTTAGTATATGACAAATCCAATTTTAATAACCATCACATGTTTTTATTGATGTTTTTGACCAATCCATGCCTTCCCAAATAACTAAAATGTTATACAACATGTATCTACTATTGATGAATCCTATTTTCTCATGTCTAATAATAAGATAATATATTTATATGTTTGGGAGCAAGGGGTTTAGAAATAATTTCATAGGAGACACTCAAAATAGTGATTAGTCTCTAATTGGAATTGATATTTTTGTCACTCATATTAAGAATTAACTTGATGTTTCACCTAATGATAACTTAACACAATGAGTCATATCAAAAATCTTATAGATATAATTTTTGGAGTTCAAGGCTGACTAATTGCATAAAAGTTTTTAGGATCACAAATGAATCCATCTAGCATTGATGAGTTTTCATTTTCCATTTAAATAAATACCCCATGTAACTGATTAATGGAAACCAATTTATTACAACAAATTATATGATATTTGGAAAATTTACATGGCACGATGCCAATGAAAATTTTAAAACCAAGCTATCATGCTATGGTATTCACTTGGGTTGTGAAGACTTTAATATAATATGTGAAAAAATATTGAATGATATCAGATAAATATATCATATTTTTTATACAAATTGGACAAATTTATTTTATCATTAAAATATCTAGCTTTTAGGCATTGAAATAATTCATTGGATAGTCTAGTTCATATATGGTCATATCTAAACACCTATAGTCTCATGTAATTAATCAAATTAATCTATTAGTAAAGAGAGGATAATTACACTTACGAAGCAATGTCTAAAGGGGAATTTTCAATCTCATAGGTGAGGATGAATGTTTATTTCCAAATTTTGACAAGAAGGTGGTGATATGTTTGAATGGGTCTCCACACCAATCAATTAAACCATGTTCAAGGTAACGCATTCAACCATGTTCAAATTAAAGCTGAGAAAAAAGGTTTTAAACTTTATGAATGTGGGTAAATGTCCTCTCATATGATAAATCATAACAATTGAGGTTAAGATAGTTATTGAAAGCTTTTTTTAAAGTTCATCCCCATGAAATGGAAAAATAAATGGGAGAGAAGTTACAATTACACCATCATGCACACTTTTTATTAAACTATTAATGTTGATATGAAAATAAAATAAGTGTTAGTTGACTAACATAGCTTTATTTAGGTGTTTAAAGACTCAGTCATGGCATTTCATATATTTTATCAAGTGTTATCAAACCAATGGGAATTGGATTACTCACACTAGTTGAGGTTATGATAAAAAAACTTAGCGTATTATGCTTATAAAAATAGGCTTATCACTCAACAACACACCAATTAATGGGGAGAAGGAATTCATTTTCAAGAGTGGAATTTGAAATATTTAAATAAAAAATCGAATAATAATATTTAAAATCATCCATCGACCAATTAAATTTCTTTTTCAACCGCATCATTGGAGGCATATATATTAATGATCCCAATGAAATGGTCATAAGCATCAAAACAATCCATGTAAATGTGTTGGCAAGTCTAATCCAATTTAATGATATGTGATTCTAAATTTAGAAAAATAAAATTCATGAAAATACCATTTACAACCTCATGATTTGTTTTTAAACAAACCATAATAGGAAAAATAATTTTAGTAGTAGTTTGTAGTTAAAAAACCCTTTGATTCTAACTTTGTGTAGACTAATAATATCTATCTCTAATTTTTTTTGACAATTATCATTTAAAATAAATTTATGTGTAGGGTACACTATAACTCTAAAAAAATAAGAACTATCATGGATTATTATCTAGGTACATATCATTATTTAGCCCATCTAAGGCATAATAACTATCTTCAAAAACATATTATGGATCATTGTCAGAAAATCAACTATCTAAAAAGGGTGAAGTCCACTATATAAAACTAGTGGCACTAGTTTTGCATGTGTATTGACCATAATCTTCCACTAGTGAGGTTATATAAGAGTGTAATATCAGATAACTATGAGGGGATGATGAATTAAAAATTAGATATGTAGAAGAAGATGCAGCTTGAATTTCCACTGAAGTAAAATAATATTAATTGCAATAAGAGTGGTAGAGAAAACTAGGGATGGGGTGGTGGTAGGAGTGGCTGTATCTAGGGTGGGATTAGGTGGATATTGTAAAATATGTGAGGGTTTTGGTTTATACCCCATAATTTTGTTTATTATGTGTTTTAAATTTGATGGTAGTATAATTTTAATGTGAATATATATGCATTTTTACCTTCTTAGTGAATGACTTAGCCTAGGGTTCTTGGAAAGCAATGACTAGAGGAAATTATTGTATCCTATCCTCAATTCATTAAAAACAAAAATAGTTATTTTCAATATTAATATATGCCATACTTTGTGAAAAATAGGTTTTCTTGACCTAATTATAAATGGAAAATTTAAGTTGATTATACATATCAATTTCTATGTAGACATTTTCTTATGGGTGAGAAGAATAAAAACTAGTTTTCTCATGACAAATAAATTTACCTATTGTCACTTGAGCTTACACCCCTTGAAGAGATGATAAGTCTCTCCTTGTTCAATTGGCATAATGGAAACACCTCATGGTTGTAGGTGACCCAAAATTGAGGTGAGTCTCTAGATTAGGGCTAGTTCCCTTGATATACCACTTCCACACGCCACAACCACACTTTAATTTATGATGAAAACGGTTAAGAATCCTAAAATAAACCTAGATACATATTTGATGCACCAAATAGATGTTCTACTTACACCACTTATAATGCACTTGGAACCAAAAGGAAAACTACACATACACTTCATCCATCAAATTGAAATCTCTTCTTCTACATCAAAGTTTCAAGCATGGGATATTGAAGAGATTTTAGGTTAAGAAGACTTAGATAATAGGTATTCTATAAAAATTAATGAATAAGCTACTCATTATACTTTTAATGCATATTATACACTTCTTGTTAACCTACAAAAGAGAGCTTTCAAACTACATAAGGCACTAGGAAGGATAACATGTCAAGGTAAGCAAAATACACCTGTACAAGACCAAAACCATAACATTCACTTTATGAAGTCATGAATGAGGTAAAAATATAATTATTTATTATTTCAAAGCAAAAATTGAGTAGGGATTTTCCATACTCAGTTGGAGAGATCCGTACAATATCCAAAAATGCTAGTATATATAGCCAATGTGAGAGAAGAGAGAGAAGGTGAAAATCAAGAGTCACTAGGACACTTGTTAAGTAAGGAGAATAAGCTAAATAAAATGGAATCAATAATTAGATAGGTATTATAAGGAAAACAAGGACAAACATCTCTCAAATTCATCTAACTCCTCCATATGTGCTGTAGATGCTCTCTCATGCATAAGAAACTGCCTTTCTAATTTGTCGTCATTAAACTACCTCACCAATAAATAGGGTTATGTCTGATGATTTATCTAAGGGTTAGGGGTTACTGACAAGACTTCACATGAATTGTAGTGGTCTCAAATAATTCATATTATTTTGACCATGAGCAATCACTCCTAGTAGTTACAAATAACTCCCTCTCATGCACCTCTCACACTTGGCACAAATAATGTTTCCAATTCTTCAATAAAATCTATAAAAAATGAGTAAGGGAACTTTTAATTATTTTATATGCCATTAGGTTCATGAATTAATCCTTAACAGGCTTCCCAATTAGATTTCTCATCCTTTTCACTAAGTGATCATTACCTTCTCACTAAACTGGCTGAGATCAGGAAGATAATATACACACTTAGGAGATTAAATAACTCAATTAAAAATCATGGATACTTATAAAAATTCCCAATCTCTCTCTTAAATGTTATTACATCATCTAAAACTTTTATATACCTATAAGACACATAAATTTGTCAAAATAAACCCTATTATACACCATCTATACAAGTGCATTACAACTCAATTTCATGGGGAGGATGCATGAAGAGTTATTTATAGCTTAAAATCATCTCCCTATACTTTACACTCCATTTGGATGCTCTATTTGTCTCATCTTCACCATCAGGTCTAAGTTGGGGTTTGTGAGGGTTTTCAAGCAATTTTAGGTCTTAGCCTTTATTCATAAAGACTACACATTTGAATTCTATGAAAATTCCATTGAGGGCTTCTTGGGGACCTTCTATAACATCCATAAACACCTTGATTCTCCATGAAAAGTACCATGGGAGATACAAGCATTTCAATTTGGCCACTAGGGTAATTTCTATACATTTTGTAGGGTTTGTGTGCCTTCAAGCCAAGAAATGGCCTCTTGATGAACATATATACAAAATAGTGAAATAAAATACTCTATACACATCCAAAAAATATGTCTCAAACCATTTTAATGATCATATTATGTTATAAATGTAATTGACCTACTATTTGTCTTAGGCTTAAACCTTTTTCCAAAAGTATACTTACAACTTAAGGCTCAAATGACATTCTTCATGTTTTAACTAAATCTAAAAGGCTCAAACATATCTAAAAATATATCATATACATTTTCAAACTTTTTATATAACCTATCTAAGGCTATAAATGTGAAAGGCTCTTGAATTAGCTACTAAACCTTAATTCTGCCCATTAAGTTTGATTGTAACCCTTGTGACTTAGATTACCCTACTTATTTTATATCTCCTATGAGGAGTATATCATGATTTTATAGGTGTATTAAAACTCCATAAACCCTCTTTCAAGGTTTACTTTTCTTCTGGGCTCAACTTTCCATCTCCTTTATCAAAGTGTAGGGTTTATGCATGAGGGAAATGTACCCCCTATCCTGAGACAAAATAGGGGTGCTTGCCCTATTTTCCTATCAAAAAAATATTATAAAGGATTACCCAACTCAAAATTATTCTCTAAATTTTTTTTTAACTTCTCATGATGAGTCTAGACCTCTAAACTTCCCCAATTTCCAAGGTATACCTCTTCAAGACAGACTGTGTAAGGGATTTTACAAGTAGACTATGTTTTGATGATTAGAGGGCCTCCATTTTATTTATTTGAGATTAAAATAACCTATATATTTTTTAATAATAATTATGAACATGTTTTATTCTTTGTTCCTAATTTTTACCTCTCATATATCACTCATATTCATCTTTGATCTTTGATTGCTCAGTCATAATTGACTGTGACTATGTTTTTCCTAAAAATGGACCTCTATAGGTTGTTTTTCATGAAGAAAGATTAAAATAGTGTTTACAAACATATCAAGAGTCCCCTGAGGCTACTTTATCATATTTTATATGACAAACTTCACTAAAAAAACTTAATCTTAACTCTTTGCCTATATCTCCATATACAGGGTTGTAGATGGTGTTAGGGCCTTAATAAGCTATATAAGCTTGGAATGCATTTATAAGGGTGTATATGTCATCATGGAATTAAAAATTACATTCATATGCCATCTCATGATGTTATCTTCACTTATAAATTTCAAGCTCTATCCCAATGTGAAGTCCCCAACTGTAGGTACTCCATTATACGAAAAAGGAGACCTGTAGGTTGCCTGTAGGCTAGTATGGAGTCTCAAAATTTCATTTCATATTTTCATTGTCTTCCTTGGAACCATGGTATGTTCTTCACCCATAAGAGTTATGTAGTATAGGTTATAAATCTTTGTAGTTATACTTTTGGTCTTAGGAATCTCTTAGGCTTGGAAACCTGTAGATGACACTGAACAATTTCAGTGTGTAAAAGCATGACTTGAGAACCTCAAACAGTAGGTTCCTTTAAGTTTCCATTCCCATTATATTGAAAGTGGATATCCCCATTGTATACTCTATAAAAATCTCATAATTAACCTTCCCAGATGACATGTTTCAAGAATAAGACATGTGGCATACTTATATGCAAATGTTCAAAGAATATGAGGATTGTGAGAAGGAAAAACTGCTAATAAATCAAGCCCAAGATGTTTAAGATCAATTATGTGTTGAGAGGTATCACCATCAAGAGAGTCTAAATCATGATGGATTAATCTAAGATGACTGAGTCTTTTGAAAATGGTTTGAATATTCATTCTAGAACCACATGTGAAGCTTCTCCCACAAACATCAAGAAGGAGTTTGAACAAGAAACACTCCTAAAATTCCATGATACAAGACTTCTTGAAGATTTTGAAGAGGTTTTAACAAAAGAGAAGAGTAATGAGACCTTTTAATAATACAAAGACATTCAAGAAGCTATTCCATTCATGGAAATATAAATCTAACATAATGAGACAAAGGAGCAATAATATGAGGTACCTTTCCAAGGTCAAGAAGAGTTCATCTACCTTAGATACTTTTTTGAGATGACTCCATCAAAGGACATGCCAAGCCAAGTAACAAGAAAGGAGAATGAGTCATCTAATACTACATCCAAAAGGAAGTATGATTGGCATCCTCATTCATCTCATGAAGAAGGAGATTCAAGATACTTTCCTTTTGATCTAGGAAGGGATGTATGTATGGTTAGATGTACATAATTAGTTTACTTTCTATTTTGTTTTGTGTTCCCTAAGTGCTTAGTATCATAAGTGTGTCTTTGTTTTTTGTGTCTAATTGGTTTTGGTGTGTGTTATCTTTCCTTTATGTGTTTTGAGGTCAATCAAATATCTTATTAGTCAAGTTAAGGTCTGATCCTACTATTTTTAGAGTGCATTTTAATCCCTTTACCTAATGGATAGGATAAGGCTATTGATCCTTAACATAGGCAAGTATGTTACCCTTAGGAATTGCCAAAAGTGTTGACCTAATTTAAATTTTAGTAAAATTGGGTCAAACCCTAGATATTTAAACTTTTCAATGTTTCCAATATGTCTAATAGGGTCTCTTGTTTGTCTAAACATCTCACCTATCCTTGCTCTAATCTTGGTGTAAGCATATCTTCCTTGTACTTGCCTAGTCAACCTAAGTCAAATCTGGTAACTCTAGTCAAACATCATCAAAGGATCAAATTATTATATAAATGTCCTAATGTAATCATTTAAGTGTTTTAAAGTGTTCTTAATTCATAAATTTGTCTTTTTCCATGCTTCATATGCAAAAAATGCCTTTTGGTCACATTTTTGGCTCATTAAATGACTTGTACGAATTTGTCAAAGAAGCATATATGTCACCAAGAAATATTATAATGTGGATGAGGTCATAAATGTCAAAAGGTGGTCAAAGGAAGTCAAGAAGTAGTTTCATGCACAAAAACTAGGGAGTTTTCCTTAAAAATAGGCCCTTAATAGCACTTGTACAGACTTCGGAAGTCCATCTTCATCTAAAAACGTGGGCCTAATGTCTCTTAAGCTCCCTAAGGTCTATCCCATGCCTGGTGTGAAAATATTTATTTAGAAAGATCAAATTTTTCTTCTCTTATTTCCTTCTTGCCTTCAAAAGCCAAGAAGAGTCAACTTTGGAAGTTTGGTACAGTCTGTACAGATGGAGTTAGGAGGAGTGATCTTGGGAGTTGAAAGGGGTCTTAGTCTAATTCAAATACATGGAAATAATTTTGAGTTTCATGGCTCCTCCTCTATGAATCATCATTAAGAAACTAGGCATATTTTTATGCTCTTGCATCTATGAGGGGTCCATGTTTGAGCTTGTTTCAGAATATTTTGCTTTGATTTGATAGGTTGGTTATTTTTAGGTGTTTCTCAAGGTTGTCTAAGACCTCTCCATAGTTTTTTCATTGTATTTTTAATTTTGGAGACCTTTTCCCTTGCATATTCTTGCTCCTTCCATGTCTCTACCTACATAACATAGCTCAAGACACTCATTTATAGGCCCTAATGATGTCATGCTAATGTTTGGATAGATGTACTTGTACTCCAATTTATTAACATTATCTAAGATGCATTAACATGCCTAAGAGAGCCTTTTCTATGCTTTTTTTGGTTACATATCACCCTCACTACGTTACACATAGAATTATACACCTACAGGTGTCATTTGCAGAGTTTTGCAGGTGTCATTTGAAAATGACACTTGTAAGTGTATACTTATGAGTGTAAGGTAGTGAGGGTGATCCGCAACCAAAAAAATCTGAGTAGAGGCTCTCTTAGGCATGTTAATTCATCTTAGACAATGTTAAGAAATTGGAGTACAAGTACATCTCTCTAAACATCAGCATAACATCACTAGGTTATATAGGTGAGTGTCTTGAGCTATGTTATGTAGGTAGAGACATGGAAGGAGCAAGAATATGCAAGGTAAAAGGCATCCAAAAGCCAAAATACAATTAAAAAACTATGGAGAGGTCTTAGACAACCTTGAGAAACATATGAAAATAACAAACCTGTCAAATCAAAGAAAAATATTCTAAAACAAGCTCAAACATGGAACCCTCATAGATGCAAGAGCATAAAAATATGCCTAGTTTCTTAATGATGATTCATAGAGGAGGATCCATGAAACTCAAAATTATTTCCTATATTTGAATCATACTAAGACCCATTTCAATGCCCAAGAGCACTCCTCCTAACTCCATATGTATGGATTGTACCAAACTTCCAAAGTTGACTCTTCTTAGCTTGTGAAGGCAAGAAGGAAAGAAGAGAAGCAAAATTTGATATTTTTTAATAAATATTTGAACACTAGGCATAGGAGAGACCCTAAGGAGCTCAAGAGACACTAGGCCCATGTTTTTAGCTGAAGATGGGCTTCTCAAGTCCGTATAAGTGCCATTAAAGGCCTATTTTTAAGGAAAACTCCCTATTTTTGTGTATGAAACTAATTTTGACTTCCTATGACCACATTATAACATATTCTAACCTCATCCACATTATAATCTTGCTTGGTGACAAATATGCTTCTTTAACAAATCTGTATAAATCATTTAATGAGATAAAAATGTGACCAAAAGGCATTTTTTGCATATGAAGCATGGAAAATGACAAATTTATGACTTAGGAATGTGTTAAAACACTTCAATTATTATATTAGGACTATTATAGAATAATTTGAGCCTTTAACCATGTTTGACTAGAGTTGACCTGGGTTGACTAGGCAAATACAAGGAAGATAGGCTTACACCAAGATTAAAGCGAGGATAGGTGAGATGTTTAGACACAAAAGAGACCCTATTAGACATATGTGAAACTTTGAAAAATTTTAATGTGTAGGGGTTGACCTAATTTGATTAAAATTGAAATATAGTCAACACTTTTAGCAATTCTTAGGGGTAACATGCTTGCCTATGTTAAGGATCAATAGCCTTATCATATCCATTAGGCAAAGGGAATCAAATGCACTCTAAAAATAGTAGGATCAGACCTTGACTTGACTAACAAGATAGCTAATTGACCTTAAAACACACAAAGGAAAGACAACACACACCAAAACTAAGTAGACACATAAAATAAAGGCACACTTATGCTACTAAGCACTTAAGGAACACAAAACACAAAAAAACAAACTAATTATGTATATCTACCCAAACATGCCTCCCTTCCTAGATCAATATTAAATTATCTTGAATCTCCTTCTTTATGAGATGAAAGAGGATGCCAAGCATGCTTCCTTTTAGATGTAGTATTATATGACTTATGCTCCTTTCTTGTTCTTTGACTTGGCATGTCATTTGATGGAGTCATCTCAAACAAGTCTCCAAGGTACATGAACTCTTCTTGACCTTGGAAAGGTACCTCATACTACTGCTTCTTTGTCTCATTATGACATATTTACATTTCCATGAATGGAACAACTTATTGAATGTATTTGTCTTCTTGAAAGGTTTCATTACTTTTCTCTTTTGTTACAACCTCTTCAAACTCTTCAAGAAGTCTTGTATCATGGAATTTTAGGAGTGTTTCTTGTTCAAACTCATTATTTATGTTTGTGGGAGTAGCTTCACATGTGGTTCTAGAATTAATCTTCAAACCATTTTCAAAATACTCATAGTCATCATATATTACTCCATCATGATTTAGACTCTCTTTATAGTGATACCTCTCAACACCTACTTGTTCCTCAACATCTTAGGCTTGATTTATTAGGAGTTTTTCCTTCTCAAAATCCTCATATTCTTTGAACATTTGTATATAAGTATGCCACATGTCTTCTTCTTGAAACATATAATCTTGCTTACCATTTCTTGTAGTCAGCTCTAAAGGAATTATAGGCCCCTTGATGCTTTTAAATTCACTGTAAATGTCTTCAAATATATACCACAAGTCATCATCCTCTTTTTGATTAGCATCATGAAGGGTAAAAATAAGAGAAACTTCTTCCTCTTCTTATTTAGAATCCAAAAGAACCTTTTCCAAGGATACTTTTTAACACAAGGAATGTCATATTCATTATCATCATAATCTAATGTTTCCTTAAAAGAAATTAGATCCTCTTCATTCTCAACCCAATATGAAATTTCCATCTCCTTCTCCCTCTTAGTGGTGCCAATGCTAGGCATCTCAAAACCAAGAACTTTAGCCCAAGAAGGCTTCAAAGGAGTAATGCAATCCTCACCATTATAATCTAATTTATCCTCAATTGACTGATCCACATTAGGTTTAATGACCTCATTAGCTTCAATATTCCCTTGAATAGATGAAAGATTTTGCATTTTGAGTTCTAGCTCCTCAATTCTTTTGCCAATGTTTTCTTAAAATAGCTTCTCTTGAGGTAAATAGGATCTTCATTAGGAAAAAGAGTAAAATAAATTTGAGATGAAGGGGAAAAGGCTTCTTTAGGATGGGTGGGAAGGAGTTGAATAGGTTTAAATTTATCTTCACTTCCAACTTCTCCACTTAGACATTCTTTTTCCTTCCTTCCACAAGCTACCACTACTTCTTTCCATCTTGGGAAGCTAATCTTAGAGAATTCTTCATGAGGTAGAGATGCAAATAGATGAATGTCACACTTAGAAACTTCATTTTTTGCTACCATGATGGATTATGTCAAATTTTAGTTTTCCTTTTCAATCTCCTTGTCCAGATGAGTCTCCAATATCAACCTTATTCTCTCAAAATCTTCTCCAACAGTGGTGTCCCTCTTCCTTTGGCTGCTCTCTTGGATGGACTTCCAAGAAGGGAAACTTTA
Source organism: Torreya grandis (assembly GCA_037957365.1). Classification (NCBI taxonomy): domain Eukaryota; kingdom Viridiplantae; phylum Streptophyta; class Pinopsida; order Cupressales; family Taxaceae; genus Torreya; species Torreya grandis. The sequence goes on from JARHVA010001958.1 coordinate 1,948,310, forward strand.
GGGAATGTATGAAGGACTTAGGAAATTTTGAAGCATGATTGGATTAGTATTTTAAATAGGTATAGTTAACACACATGAATATTGATGTGGGGTGTATTAGAGCTTCTAAGACTAAGTTGGTTCATGAGATTTGAACCTCTCTTCTATGTGAAAAATCATACCACAAACATCAAGTATTTCACCTATAAGGCCTTGCAAATTATCTCTCTCAATGGGCATCCATTCTCCCTTGACTTGATCTAAAGCATCCCTCACAGTCTTGACACAATAACTAGGGATTACTTGAACACAACCATTTATAATATCAAGATCTATCATATAGTCTTTATAGATAAGGAGAGTCTTCTTGAAACTTCCAATGGACTGACTTGGAGAGGAACTAAGTGGAGTAGGTGAAGCATAAGCTTGATAAGGTTGTTTATAAGACTGATAAAACTCATAGTAAGGCTAATAAGATTGATAATAATCATGAAAATATTGGCCAAGGACTTGTTCATATTGATATGGAATGGGAAATGATGGATATGTCTCACCAACTTGTGTAAGAACAAAGTCAACATCATAATTATCCATAAATAATTCATGAGAAGAATATAGAATAAAAAATAACCTTATTTAGAGTACCTGGACTACTTGACCAATATATTTATACTTGGAGTCACCATTGGTGCTTAGTGGAATTGCCTCCAAAGGTTGATATCTTGAGAACACCAAAACTCCTCAAGGAATGGACTTTTGAGTCTCATCGGGCATGGAAAAAACAAAAAGTGTTGACCAAATTTGAATTTTAGTCAAATTGGGTCAACCCCTACACATTGAAACTTTTAAAAGTTTCCCATATGTCTAATAGGGTCTCATGTGTGTCTAAACATCTCACCTATCATTTCCCTAATCTTGGTGTAAGCCTATCTTCCTTATACTTGCCTAGTGTTAGGTAGTGGAGCTAAAAGCTTCACTGATGCAAACAAAGGAGGTTGCTGAGTTGTAGAGGAACTAATGTTGGTCATATTTAGTGTGCATAGAAACTGACATTGGTTAGGTGTCGGCTGTCATCGGTCAGATAGGAACTGACGTTGGCAACCTGTGTGTGCATGTGTTTGCATGCGCTTCCAAAACTGGTCTAATTTTAGACAGACAGTTAGTTTGCATGTAAAAGACTAATTTTAGTCTTGAGTATGCATTTCTAATTATTGTAATTAGGAAGTCTAATTATTGTTTGTATGTGATCTATTTAAGAGACCCATGGGGCTATATTATAAAGTGTGAAGTGTGAAGGATCATAAGGACTTGTAAAGGCAAGGACAAGGGTTCTTCTGGGTGAAGGATCAGAAGGACTTGTAAAGGCAAGGACAAGGGTTCTTCCAAGGTGTGTAAGATCTAGAGGGTCTACAAGTGTGCAAGACCAGGTTGATCTATAAGTTGTGCAAGATCAGGGAGATCTACATGGTAAGTAAGATCAGTTAGATCTGTAGGTGTGCGTGTGTGCAAGGTCAAAGGATATCTATGGGATAGCAAGGTCAAAGGAGATCTGCAACACAACAAGGTGCAAGATCAGGGAGATCTACTTGGAGTACTTGGAGTACTTGGTGTACTGACAGTATTGTTACTGACTGGTGGAGGGAACAACTATGTGTTTGAGTTGGTTTGTAATTGAGAGAGAGAGAACTCTTGAGGGAGAATTACTGTATGCCCAAGAGGTGTGGGAAGAGTGTGATTTCTTCATTGTATTTCCTTCTAGAAGAGTGTTAATACAATATTGTATTATCTCTCATATTCTATTGTCTCTCATATTCTGTGTTGTTTTTGAATTCTAGTTACATATTAATTCTGGTTAAATTCCATGTTTAGTTGCTTATACAAAGGTAATCAAGTGTGCTCTTAAGGATTTGGATCCTAAAAGTTGGTATCAGAGCCAGGTTCTTCAGAGCTTGGTTCACTAACACCTTGGTTTCAGAGTGTGTTAAGTGTTTGTTGATTATAGGTCACTTTCAAGGGTTTTTGATTGAGTGGGAGAGAAGTAATGGTAGAAGAAAGTACACTAAGAATGGATAAATTCAATGGCAAGAATTATCAATTATGGATGATGTAGATAGAGGATTATTTGTATCAGAAAGTTCTATACTTACCATTGGGTGGGGTTTCATGCAAGCCCACATGTATGCAAGATGAAGAATGGAATGTTCTTGATCGAAAGGCTCTAGGATCTATAAGGTTGAGCCTAGCATCGTCTATGATTTCCAACTTATCATAGGCTAAGACAATGGTAGAGTTAATGGAATCTTTAGCAAATTTATATGAAAAACCCTCAACTTTGAATAAGGTATTTCTTATGAAGCAATTATTTAATATGCAAATGCTGGAAGGTGGATCAGTATATAGTCATCTTAGTGATTTCCATGGTTTGGTAAATCAGTTAATTTTAGTCAATATAGATTTTGATGATGAAATTAAGGCTCTCTTAATCTTATGCTCTTTACTTGAAAGTTGGGATAGTTTGGTAATGGTAGTTAGTAATACTGCGTCTGCTTCAAAAATATTGAAAGTTGATGATGTTTTTAGTGTAATCTTGAATGAAGAAATTTGCAGGAAAAGCATAAGGAAATCATCAGGTAATGCTTTAAGTGTTGAAAGCAGGGGAAAGCAAAGAGAGAAGGTCGAGCAAGGGAAATCAAGGTCAAAGATAGGCAGGAGATTTAGATCTAGGTATGGCAGTATAATTTGTTGGAATTGTGGAAAGAAAGGGCATGTAAAGAAAGATTGTTGGTTGAAAGAAGATCAACATGAAGGAAATGAAAAAGTAGATGTTTTAGGTATTGTTGCACAAGATGCTCTTGTATGTTCCTTGGATAAAGTGGAATCTTGGGTTTTAGATTCTGGTGCCTCTTTCCATGCAACCCCAAATAGATAATTTTTCCATCATTATGTCCATGGAGACTTTGGACAGATTTATTTAGGGGATGGTAAGCCTTGTCAAATGGTTGGCAAAGGGAAAGTGCAGCTGAAATTGTAGATGGGCAACACATGGGTGTTGAAGGAGGTCATGCATGTCCCAATCCTAAAGTGGAATTTGATTTCTGTAGGAAAGTTGGGTGATGAAGGTTGCACAGTTACTCTCACAGTGGAATCTTGGAAAGTTTCCAAGGGTGCACTTGTTTTAGCAAGAGGTAAGAAAGTAGGTACTCTTTATCTATCTACTTGTATTACTGATTCTCCTTCTAGTTTATCTACTTTAGATGTAGATGCAAAGATGTGGCTCTGTAGGCTTGGTCACATGAGTAAGAAGGGGATGCATGTTCTTGAGTCAAAAGGTAAGAGTTCAGATTTAGAAAGCATAGATCAAGATTTCTATAAGCAACAAAAGAAAGTGAGGTTTCTTAAAACTCATGCTACAAGAAAGGATTGGGTTTATTGCATAAAGAGGAAGTCTGATATTTTTGACACATTAAAGAACTGGAAAGCCTTGGTTTTCAAGGAGAAGATGATGGATAGAGATCAGCTCAAAGGGATGAATAATTTTGAGTGGGGTAGTGTTGATTTGGACAAGGTTATGATCCAAAATGAGTTTGTGGATAAAAATCATCACTCATAGGAAAACATAGTTACCAACGTCAGTTAGGTGAGATTCAACGTCGAACAGGCAAGAACCAACGTCGGTCATGTGAAGACCAAATTCGGTGATGTTGGGTAGGTGGAAACCAACATCGGTCAAGGAATTGACATCGACAGTCAGGTCGGTTGCATGGAATTGACATCGGTTGGATGCAGACTGAGAGATGACCGAGATCGATCACTGTTAAAATAAATTTTGAGCAAACAACAAGCTGTCAAGGAGTCTCAAATGCCTATGTGGAGGTTTGAAATGGTAAGTAAGCCTCAAATTCATTATTCCCCTTCTTTACACTACTTGTTGCTCACTGATGGTGAAGAACTAGGAAGTTTTAAAGAGGCAATGCAGGTAGAATCTAGGAAATAGTGGGAGCATGGCATGAATGAGGAAATTGATTCCTTGGGAAAGAACCAAATGGGAGATTTGGTAGAGTTTCCAGCCAGGATGAAAGCACTGAAAGATGAATGGATTTACAAGTTAAAGAAAGGAGAGAATGGACAGGTGAGATAGAAGGCCAGGGTATATGGTCTTGAGCAAGCTGCAGGACAATGGTGTTTAAGGTTTGACAGGTGTATGACAAAGCATGGCTTTAGTCAATGTCAATATGACCATTGTGTTTACTTTACCAGGTTGGATAATATTAGCTACATTATCTTATTACTGTATGTAGTGTATATGCTTGTTGTAGGGTCACACATGCAGGGATTTTCTGAGCCAAAGGTAAAAGTAGCTCAGAGGTGTGCTAGGAACGATTTAGGAGGAGCAAAGAAAATCCTTGGCATGAGTATTTCTAGAGATAGGGAAAGTCACAGGTTGATTTTATCTCTAGAGGATTGTGTGAATAAGGTAGTGGAGAGGTTCAATATGCAAGATGCAGAATTGGTTAGCACACCTATGGTTGGATAATTCATAGAACAGTGTCCTAAATCACATGATGAGGTTGAGTACATGTGTACTAGACTTGATATTACCCAAGCAATGGGAGTTGTCAGCAAGTTTATGGCCAATCTAGGAAAGGAGCACTAGAAAGTAGTTTAGTGGATTCTCAGGTATCTGAGAGGGACCAGTAGTAGGTATTCATGTTATGCAGGGTCAAACACTTCTCTACATGGGTATGTAGATTCAGATATGGTAGGTTACTTGGATGACAAGAGAAGCACCACAGGATATGTGTTCACTATTGGTGGAATAGAGGTTAGCTAGATATCAGAGATGCAGAAGGTTGTTGAAGTCACGGTGGCTAGCAAGGAAATGATATGGATGACTTGGATCATGGAAGAGTTGGGAAAGGAGTAAGAGAGTTGCAGATTGTACAGTGATAGTCAAAGAGCAATTCATTTTGTAAAGGATTTAGCCTTTCATTCAAGAACCAGGTATATACAGCTTAGGTACCACTTCATTAGACAGGTATTGGAGGATGGTGAGTTGAAGCTAGAAAAGATCCATATGGATAAGAACCCTACAGATATGTTAACAAAGTTGGTAACAAAGGAGAAGTTGAATATTCATTCAACTTCTGTTGGTCTTCAAGATTGAACTTGAAGAGGGATACAAGCCAGAAAACAAAATTAAAGGATTTATAGGTACAGGTACAGGTGCAGCTATTTATCTCCAAGTGGGAGATTGTTAGGTTGTGGAGCTAAAAGCTTCACTGATGCAAATGGAGGTGGTTGCTGAGTTATAGAGAAACCGATGTCGGTTAGGCCAATCGATATCAGTCATATTCAGTGTGCATAAAAACTGACATTGGTTAGGTGTCAGCTGACATCGGTCAGATAAGAACCAATGTTGGCAACCTTTGTGTGCGTGCGTTTGCATGCGCTTCTAGAACTGGTCTAATTTTAGACAGACAGTCAGTTTGCATGTAAAAGACTAATTTTAGTCTTGAGTCTGTGTTTCTAATTATTGTAATTAGGAAGTCTAATTATTGTTTGTATGGGATCTATTTAAGAGACCCATGGGGTTGTATTGTAAAGTGTGAAGTGTGAAGGATCATAAGGACTTGCAAAGGTAAGGACAAGGGTTCTTTTAGGTGAAGGATCAGAAGGACTTACAAAGGCAAGGACAAGGGTTCTTCCAAGGTGTGTAAGATCTAGAAGGTCTGCAAGTGTGTAAGACCAGGTTGATCTGCAGGTTGTGTAAGATCAGGGAGATCTACATGGTAAGTAAGATCAATTAGATCTATAGGTCTGTGTGTGTGCAAGGTCAAAGGAGATCTGTGGGGTAGCAAGGTCAAAGGAGATCTGCAACACAACAAGGTGCAAGATCAGGGAGATCTACTTGGAGTACTTTGAGTACTTGGTGTACTGGCAGTATTGTTACTGACTGGTGGAGGGAACAACTCTGTGTTTGAGTTGGTTTGTAATTGAGAGAGAGAGAACTCTTGAGGGAGAATTATTGTATGCCCAAGAGGTGTGGGAAGAGTGTGATTTATTCATTGTATTTCCTTTTGGAAGAGTGTTAATACAAGATTGTATTGTCTCTCATATTCTATGTTGTTTCTGAATTCTAGTTACATATTACTTCTAGTTAAATTCTATGTTTAGTTGCTTATACAAAGGTAATCAAGTGTGCTCTTAAGGAGTTGGATCTTGACACCTAGTCAAACTAGGTCAACTCTAGTAAACTTTGATCAAACATAGTCAAAGGCTCAAATTATTCTATAAATGTCCTAATATAGTCATTGAGGTGTTTTAAAGTGTTTTTAACTCATAAATTTGTCCTTTTCCATGCTTCATATGCAAAAAATTCCTTTTGATCACATTTTTGGCTCATTAAATGACTTTTACAGATTTATCAAAGAAGCATATTTGTCACCAAGAAAGATTCTAATGTGAATGAGGTCAAAATATGCCAATAAGTGGTCAGAGGTAGTCAAGAATTAGTTTCATGCACAAAAATAGGGAGTTTTCCTTAAAATTAAGCCCTTAATGGCACTTGTACTGACTTGGGAAGTCCATCTTCAGCTAAAAAAGTGGGATTAGTATCTATTGATATCCCTAAGGTCTCCCATGCCTAGTGTGCAAAGATTTATTCAGAAAGATCAAATTTTTCTTCTCTTCTTTCCTTCTTGCGTTCCCAAGAGCACTCCTCTTAACTTCAAGAGTGGGCCTAGGGAAGGTTAATTGTGAGCTTTTGATAGAGCATACCATGGGGTTATCCACTTGAAAGAGAATGGGAATGGAAAATTAAAGGAACCTAGTGTTTGAGGTTCTCAATTCATGTTTTTACACACTAAATTTTTTTGGTGTCATCTACATGTTTCCAAGCCTAAGAGACTCCTAAGACCAAAAGTATAACTACAAAGGTCTAGAACCTACACTAGATAACTCTTATGGGTGAAGAGCATACCATGGTGCCAAGGAAGATAAGGAAAATATTAAATTCAATTTTGAGACTCCATATTAGCCTATAGGCAACCTACAGGGCTCCTTTTCCATACAATGGAACACCTACAGTTGAGGACTTCACATTGGGATAGAGCTTGACATTTCTAAGTATAGTTAACATGATGGGATGGCATATAAATGTACTTTTCAACTATATTATGACATATATACACCCTTATCATTTCATTCCAATATTATATATAATATTAAGGCCCTAACACCATCTACAACCATGTATATGGAGATATAGGTAGTGAGTTAAGAATAAGGTTTTCTTGGTGTTAAAAGAGAGCATGTTTGGTGAATTTTGGCATAGACAAGATGGTAAAGTGACCCCAAGGGAATATTTATATGTTTTTAAACAATATTTTAATATTTCCTCATGACAAACAACCTATAGGGCTCCATTTTTAGGCAAAACATAGTTACAATCAGCTGTGACTGAGCAGTCAGAGATTAAAGATGAATATGTCTGATCTATGATAGGTCAAAATGGGGAAAAAATACTATACAATGTTCATAATGATTATGAAAAACTATATAGTCTATTGGAATCTAAAATCAAGTAAATAGAGGCCCTCCAATCATTAAAACATAGTCTATTTGCAAAATCCCCTGCACAGTCTTCCTTAAAGAGGTTTTCCTTAGAAATTGGGGAAGTTTAGAGGTCTAGACTCATCATGAGGGGTTGAAAATTTTTATAGATAATCCTTGTGAGTTTTTTAAGCCTTTACAATTGTTTTTTTTATATGCAAATAGGGTAAGTACCCCTTCTTTTGTCTTAGATAGGGGGTACTTTTCCCTCATGCATAAACCCTGCATTTTGACAAAAGAGATGGAAAGTTGACACCAAAAGCCAAGGAAACCTTGAAAGAGAGTTTTTGAAGTTTTAATACACCTATAAAACATTTTAGACACTTATAGGAGAGATAAAACAAGTAGGGTTCTCTAAACTACAAGGGTTGTAGTCAACCCTAATGGGTAGAATTAAGGCCTAGTAGCCAATTTTGAGAGCCTTTCACATTTATACCCTTAGATAGGATATATAACAAGTTCAAACATGCATATGATATAGTTTTATATATTTTTTCACATTTTGGATGTATGGAAAAAATTAATAAGGTCATTTGAGCCTTAGGTTATAGGTAGACTTTTGGAACAAGGTTTAAGCCTAAGGCAAACAGTAGGTCAATTGCATTTATAACATAATATGATCATTCCAATGGTTTGAGACATATTTTTTGGATGTTTATATAGGTTTTTGATCCACTAATTTGTATATAAGTTCATTAAGAGGCTATTTCTTGGCTTGAAGGCACTCAGACCTTATAAAATGCATAGAAATGATCGAGTGGGCAAATTGAAATGCTTGTATCTCCCATGGTAATTTTCATGGAGACTCAAGGTGTTTAGGTATATTATAGAGGGTACCCAAGAAGCCCTTAATTAAAATTTGACAAAATTATAATGTGTAGTATTTTTTAACAAAGGCTAAGACCTAAAACTGCTAAAAAACCCTCACAAACCCCAACTCAGACCTGATGGAGAAGATGAGATAAATGGAACATCCAAATGTAGTGTAAAGGCTAGGCAGAGTATTTAAATATATATATTACTCTTCAATCATCCTCCCCATATAATTGAGTTGCATTTCACTTATACAGATGGTGTATAATAGGGCTTATTTTGAAAATTATGTGTGTCGTGTAGGTACGGAGAAGTTTCAAATAATGCAATCACCTTTTAGAGAGATATTGGGACTTATTATAATTTTCCATGATAATTTATTAAGGTATATAATCTCCTAAGTGTATCTTCTATCTTCCTCATCTCAGCCAATTTAGTGAGAAGGCAGTGATCACTTAGTGAAAAGGATGATAACACCAATTGGGAATCCTTTTCATGATTGATTCATGAGCCTGATGTTATGAACACTCTTGAAAATGTTAATTAATACTTATTCATGGATTGTATTGAATAATTTTAAGCATTTTTTGTGCCAAGTGTAAGAGGTGCATGAGGAGTTATTTGTAACTGCTAGGAGTGATTGCTCATGGCTAGAATAATATGAATGATTTGAGACAACTCCAATTCATGTGAAGGATTTTAAGTAACCCCTCCCCCTCAGATCAATCATTATATTGACCATATTTAGTGGTGAGGTATTCTAATGCAAATAAATTAGAAAGGTAGTTTCATATGCATGAGAGAGCATCTACACCACATATGGAGGAGTTAGATGAGTTTGAGAGACATTTTTCCTTGTTTTCCTTACAATAAATATCTCATTATTAATTTCATACTATTTTAACTCATTCTATTTTCTTGAAAAGTGTCTTAGTGGCTCTTGAGCTTCACCTTCTCTCTCTTCTCTCATATTGGCTATATATACTAGCCTTTTTGGCTATTGTATAGATCTATCCCTACTCAATTTTTGCCTTGAAATAATAAATATTTTTTTTTACCTCATTCATGACTTCATGAAGTGCATGCTATGGTTATTTATCTTGTAAAAGTGTATTTTTCTTATGTTGACATGTTATCCTTCTAAGTGCCTTGTGTAGTTTGAAAGCTCTCATTTGCAGGTCAGTAAGAAGTGTCTAATATGGATTGAAGTCATATTGAGTATCTTATTAATTAGTGTTTCTATAAGACATATTTTATAGGTCCTCCTAACCTAAACTCTCTTCAAGACCCCATGCTTGAAACATTGATGTAAAAGAAGAGATTTCAGTTTGATGGATGAATTGCATGTGTAGTTTTCCTTTTGGTTCGAAGTGCATTGCAAGTGGTGTGAGTATACCATCTATTTGGTACATCACCTCCTTAGGTAGGTTTATTTTATTCTTATTCACCCTTTTACTCATAAATTAAAGTGTGGATGTGGTGTGTGGAAGTGGTACATCAAGGGAACTAGACCTAATCTAGAGACTCACCTCAATTTTGGGTCACCCACAGCCATGAGGTGTTTCCATTGTGCCACTTGAATGAGGAGATAATTTTCATGTCCTCAAGGGGTGAAATTTCAAGTGATAACATTACCTACATGGTATAAATGAGATGGTCAATGAATTCATTTATGGGAAAAGAAGGCCTAAAAATTTAATCCACATAGGTATTTTTAAGGTTATCCTTCTTAGAAACAACAAAATATCTAATCCAATGAGAGGAAAAAACTATGATTTTATTGGTAAGGAATGTGCCATGTTTTATAATGTTTTTTCTTTGTTAAACAATACTTAGGTTTTAAAACTCTCTTATTTTGATTAAAGTTCCTAAATAAGAATGCATCACCTTCTATAATATTTATTTTTATAGTAAATTTCAAAATCTATGTTTTTCTTTGGTAGATCATGTTGCTATGTTGAGTGTCCCATGCTAGAAGTGTATTTACATGCTTGTGTGTAGTCAAAAAAGATTCATAATGACTTATAGATCTGTTGGTGGACATAAATAATTGTATCCTACCTCATTATCATTATTAAACCAATATTCATCTTCAAAACAAGTGATATCAAAAGTAGATGTTGAAGAAGAGATAAGATTAGAATAAGGTGGCACATAGGCCTAAGAAGGTGATGAATATAAATCCATAAAATTTATAAAACTTGGATAAGTCATAAACCTTCATAGTGGAAAGAAATTTATCCCAAATTAACTATGTGATAAATGTATAGAATGTTGTGTGAAATGCCTAACACACAAAGAACTTGTTTTAAAATTCTATCATTCATCTCAAATTTTCTTATGCCTAAAATATCCAAGGGAGAATTATCACCAAAAAAAAAGGAATTGGTGCTAAAATTATAGATAATATAAAAATAGGATATCTAGGGTTTGTGGAGGCATATTATGAATGGACCTTAAGTCCAAACTCCACCCATGAGATGTATATCTAGGGTTTGTGACAATAAGAGCACATCTAGGATGAATTGTCACAAAATGATCCACATGATATTGTTGATTTGAATAAGGTGGTGGGAAATTGTGTGATTATTCATCCCAATTGATATTATGGTTATTAATGATAGCTTCAAGTGTGACTATATTTTTGAATTTAAAAACATCTAAATGTCCTTCCTTATTGAAGCATAAAGTACTAAAACATTTGTTTCCTTGGATTTTTGTGGTGGAGAAGAGTAATTATTTTTTTCAATATATAAATATTATTTGGTTTGAATAAATTTGAATATATCCAAATAGTGTGAATATTTATAACCCTTTTATTTTGATTCAGAAGATTTTTTTCCATGTTTACCCTAATTTTGGTTATAATCATAATAATAAATAAATAAGTTATAATTAAATAGATATAAGCAAAAATGACTAAAAGTATAAAATTTAGATCTATTTAATAGGATATCATGAGAAAAAAGTCCAAATTTCTCAAATGAAATGAAAATCAACAATGTAAATGAAAAATGGGTAAGGAATGATTACAACCGTTTATTTTTATGGTAATATGAGACTATATATAAACTATAAATAATGTTTACAACATGATCCTAAAATGTAGAAATTGTATAATTCTCCAAGATATTCCATTTACCATGAAAAAACCATATTTATGTAGATCTTACTGAGACAGACCCATACGACTATGACATTATGACTATGGTTGGGTTTGTCTAGTTAGGGGTTCATATTTTGGTCAATCTATCACCTGTGCATTTTCCTTCATGTTTTCACTTTACATTTACTTCACATATATGTCAAACTAAATGTGTAGAATAGAAGAATATTCTCCTTGATGTAGCTTGATGCTCTTAAACAAAACAAATAATTATGGTGTTGGGAAACTACTAAGAAATCGTTAAAAAATATGTATTTTATGCCAAAAAATTAGACATGGTAGTTTTGTGAGTGTATGGATGTAATATCTTGAGTGAGCGTTTATGAACCTCCTCTTCACTATAAGTGATGATGCATCTATATACAGTTTAATACCCTCCTTTTGCATATGGGAGATGTTGAGAGACAAAGATAAAATGACAATGTCACAAGTGAATGATATTTATTAAAGTTTGAATTAAGTGATGCTTGGATCTAGGCTTTATTTTTACGTGATTCAGCTCTTTATATTCAAATATGTCTTATGATTGCATCTAGATGATAAGTGGATTGGTTAGACTTTTTATATTTAGGTTCACCTAGGATAACTTATCCATTGTTCTAGATTATATCAATGTAGAAAGGGAAGAGAAAAAGTGCATGATTGATGGAAAAAGGATGATGGACCCACAAAACTAAAATGGGAAAACTTATATGGTGTATAAGCTTGTCCAGGAAGGACTTTTATAGTGTATAAGTTTGACCTAAGAATTATTTTGGCTTTATTTTTAATGTAGGGTTTGGTGATAATTGAGAAATAGGTTAGATGTGTTAGTTAGTACCTTTTTCATAAGTGTTGAGGTTATTTTGGGTTAAATGGATCAAGTGCAGATCCATTTTTGGGATTAAGTATTCCTATAGTAAGGTTAAAATGTACAAGATTTTCAAATAATGTTAATTGGGAATAATAATATAGGAATAAGGGTTTTGTGCCAAATTGAGGTGTCTACATAATTCCTCCACTTTAAAATGGGTATGTGAGCGAATGCACATGTGAATCAAAGTATAAATATAAATAATTTAAATATGTACCTTCACTTACCTATGTAAGGATGAAGTTTTTTTATGCACGCTCAATATGTGCTTGCATCTACAGTATATAGAAAATATACATGAAACAAATGCCAAATTATACAGGTATTCAAATGCTCATGATAAACTTTAAGTTTTTTTTAAAAATTAATTTGAATTTGAATTTTTAAAAGAATCATGGGAATGAATACACATGCTTGGTATCACCCTAAATGCTACACTAACAATAATTTTTATAGGTGTTGAAACATCTCCAATACCCAATGTCTTCAAAAACCCAATGTTCTTCTTGATCAAAGAAATAGATACATTTTAAAGAATACATATTTTCCACTTTGAAAATTTTGGATTTATAAATTACATGATATATTACCCCATTTTTAGGTTAAGGATGAATAACTTGTGTTACAATCACTCACATTAAAATAGAATGTTAAATTCATCACATGTGAGGAAAAATAAATTAGCTTAAGCATGTTACAATCCTAGAAACATATGAATTTTAATATTTCCATAATTATTTTTTATTTATAAAAAGTTTAAAAATATGGGTGTTGAAAGGTCCCCAAACCTTTTACAAACTTTTAACCGAAGCTATGAACTGGATTTATAAAGAGATTTTCAACAAAGCTAAACATAAAACATCAAATTTCATGACAAACAAACCCTACACAATAAATTGACAATGAAATAACAAAATAAGTAAAAATTAGGCAACACTTATAGATAAAACCACTCTAGATATATAAAAATCCCTAATAGTAAATATGCCTTACTACTCACTTGACCAATGATAAACATATGGTCCAAAGATGGAAAACTAGGACCTCCTAAATATTTCAACACAAAATCAAAGGGTAACAACCTTAAAACATTTTCAAGAGGTTAAATGCCTCAAAAATGTGTACATAAATAGGTCATGAGAGCTTAAGAGGAGGGGAGGAGAACTAATAAGTGAATGAGCCCTTAAATCACACTCTTCATTTAAAACACAATAAAATTGATAATCTTCAGTGTCAACAGAGGCTCAACCTTGTTTAGAATCATGGACACAAAGTGCATTAATAAATTCAAGTTTGGAAAAAATCCAACCAAAAAGGTAACAACTACTTCATAAACTAGGTGAACAAGAACACATTGGAGGAGGGAAAGAGAATGATAAATGGCTAGGCATTTTAACCCTATTCTCCAAATAGACCATAAGAAAATTCTACCATAGAGGGACAAACTCCAAATCTTTAACCAAGGTAACAACAAACATATAAATCCATAAACAAATCTGATGAGATTAGATAATAATACAATGGATCCACCCAACATTGTCTTCATATCCTTAACTAGAATTAGAACAGTCCAAACAAGGCACAATGCAATGCAATAAGAGGTCATTACTTAGCCAAGAGAAGACCCTTTACCAAAATACCTAGCCAAAAGAGAGGATCCTCCTAATACAACCAAGGCAACTAGAATCACTTGAGACAACCAAGCTTAGATCTGTTTCAAGACAATAAGAAGCATCTCATCCTTAGAAGACATAGATAAGTCCTCCAAGAATGGAACTAAAGCACAATTGAGATAAAAGGTGAAAATGAGAGGAGTGTAAATCAAACCAATATTCCCAAGTAAGATAGGGTAATATCCCAATATACACTTACATACCATTAAAAAGTAATGGATCTGAATAAATAATGACCTTACAAAGGGATAGGAGTCTCTACATAGATTTAGGCCCATGCAAACTTAAAAAATGATATGGGAGAGAGAATGAGAACAACCCAAGGCTATTCCCCCTATTTTAAATATCATTGTAAATTTTACACAGATTGTATGTTAGGAAAAATAAATTAGACAAATCATGCTATTATTAGTCCACAATCACAATGTTATTATTAGACCACAATCACATATTTTGAAGTTGAATTTTACATCTAGTTATGCTACATAGAATTATGTAAAGTGTAATATACCATATGAGATAATGTATCATTTCAAATGCAACACTATATAGAATTATTTCCTTTTTAGAAAATACAAATGGGAAATAAGCATTATGCCCCCAAAAGTCATAGGCAAGCCCCTAGCTAGGGTAGATAAATCAATGAAAACACACACAAGTAGTATTTCCCCATAGACATATGGTAGAAACCAACATAATCATTACATAATTATACTAAAATCTCCATGATATACATCATGGATAAAATTATGATATATAAATACAATGCAATCAAGTTAGGTCCACATAATGTTAGTGACCACACCAATGTTAGTGACAATACATGCAAAGACTTGACTAATACAATAAATGATGACACAAGGATAATTTATAAATAAGCACTTAAAAATAGTAAAACACATGCATATATAAGCACACTTCTACATATAAAACATTAAATGTAATAGTGAAACAATCAAATTTTAGAATATCCATGTGAAAACTATGCCAAATGTGAATAAGTGTGGAGAAAATGATTCCAAATAATACCTCCACTACATCTAAAAAATGTGCCAAATGTGAAGAACATGCCTCTATGACATGCCCCACTAATACACTCCCTTTAAGGTGAGGGATAAATAAAAACTAGTAGTTACCTCACCTCAAAATGATAAGACAACTGAATAATCTATGATGGAAATGATGTAGCATATAGAATAACATGTTTAGGTAAATGTATCATTGAAGCACATAGAACAATGTGATCACATGAAGGCCTAATATGCATGATGAATATCATAGAAACATTTAGATAGTAATGGTACAAGGTCAAAATAAATAAGCACACACATAAGAACACTCAAAATCAAATAGACAATGGTCTAAAAAGACCATAAACAAGGGGCATGTTCAAAAGTTATATAATTGAAGAGACATAACTTAGTCAAATGTCCCCAAAATAAATAATTACATATTTAAATGTCCATAAAAGAAACAATGACATTTTCAAATGTAAAATAAAGCACACATAGGCATGGGGGCCACACACAAAGGATCATATTCAAATGTTCAAACAAGAAAGGTATTAACAAGGCAATACACTCAAGGAAGTGCATAAAGGAAAGCATAAGCAACTAGCATAAATATATCAGAGTAGCTAATAGATCAAATGTGTTAGAAAAAATTTCAATTGCATAGCATATCAAGTACCTTGTGAAATACATGATCATGGTTAAAAGCATGTGTAGGTACATATAATCTCAAAAATGATAATGAAAGATGATCATCTAACCATATAACATATGAGTATCAATATCAAATAAGTGGATGACCCCAATGTCCACATGACATGAGTATAGGGAAGGCCCAACATCCTAAATATGAATAGATCATGTATTTGTGTATGTGCAGATCACACTTAAGTAGAAGCATGACACATGTGTATTTATAAGTAACTGATATGCCATCCATCAACATGGAACTAACATATAGATTTCAAGGATCCAATACAATATGTAGGTTTCAAAAATGTTTTTGTATGTTTGATTTTTTTTTTAAATATTTGGTAGTTTTATAATATGTGAAGAGAAAAGTTTGATCCCATCCAAAAAATGGGCATAGGTATCTTCCCACTTAAAACATGGTGTGAGGAATTTGTGGTACTGCCAAGGAGCATGTATAGGTGAAATATTTGTCATTATAGTGTCTATGATGCTTTATTTATATATACTAGGATTATGAGGTTGTTATATAGAAATAAAAGGAATAAGGGTTTATGGAACCCATATTTGTGTGATATGTGGTTTCTTTAGAATAATAAAAATAGAAACATGTTTATATGCTCTAGATGTCTGAATATGGTGAATAATTGAAGGTAGGGATTTTGTGGAATCCACTGTATGTCTTTGATGTAATGGTGTCTCAAGTACTAGCCACTTAGTAAAGGGGATTATTTTTTTCTTACCTTTTTATGGTGGATTAATGTTAGCAGGTTTGGTAGTTAGCTTCCTGTGTATTTTTTTTAATTTTTCAAGAGGATGCTCATATAGGATTCTATAAACTGTAATTACCCAGTTTTCATGAATGTATTTAACACACCCATGTAATGTAGAAGGTATTGATCAAATTATATAGATCCAAGGTCTTTCAAATAACATAACAAAGACTCCCATAGAAGGTAAAACTGAGAAAGTTGTAACCATATGTGCAAGACTGACCTATAAAGGTAGGTTAATTTTTCCAAGAACCTTATTGGGGGTCCCATAAAATTTTCTAACTTATCTAGTAAAATGATGAAATTCATGATGATTATAACCCAAATGCACAAGTAATGTCATGGTGAAAACATTTTCACTTGCACCATTATTGATCATAACACTGTGTATAGGCTAGTGATCAAGGAATGATCAAATGAATAAATAATGAAGATGAAAGTCAACATCCTTAATCTCAGTGTCATCAAAAGTAATAAAAGTTATTGTTATCAACCCAAGTTGTTCCTTATAAAGTAGATTATTCAATTCTCCTTCAAACCTAGACTAACATTAGATTGGTCTATATGTTGTGGGATACCTATAGCTAAATTAAACCTCTAGATTATGAGGCTAGATCCTCTAATGTATCAACTTTGAATCATTTTCCTAAAACTAATTTGTTTTGGGGGTGAAAAGAGTTAGAAATATAACCAAAATGGGAAACCTATACTAGTGATGGTGATGCAACTAAATGATTCATCCACTTAATCTTGCACTCCTAACAATACTAATGAACTATAAATGGAATAAAAGACTATTTTTGAGGCTTCATATGCAATAGTGTTTTACATGGAGTTCATGAAGAGTGGCTTTAACTTGGAGGTGATGGGAGAGAGGTCTAGTTTGAGACACTTCCAACCAGGTTACACTTCAAATATAATCACCAACCTTTTACACTTCATATAACTTGCATAAGAAAACTCATCAAAATATAGGTGTGGCAAAGACATGTCAATGGAATATTCATAAGACTTATACACATTTAAAAAATCATATACACACTATAATTCAATCTTAGAGAAGCTATAACGGTTCATTTTATCAATCCAATAGGTTAAAAAGTTCAATCTTGGAAAATTTTCCTCATACCCAAGTGAGGGATCTTAAAACAAGGCCTAAAATCCTTAATATATAGAAAAATTAGGAGAGAAGAAGAAGGAAAATGTCATAGAGGAGAGAAGGAAAAATCATTAATGACCATCATTATCCTAATAATACTTTAGTTACAAATAGTTCTCAATAAATTTCTCCATATTTGGTGCTCTTGCATGATCTTTAAATGAGTTGTTTGGTGTTGATATGAGGTTGTGGGACATCATAATCACATAAAAATCTCTCCTTATTTTTATCATAAGACTTAAGTCAAGATTCTTGCATTAAGACTATGGAACATGCATTAAACATGCATTAATTGCCACTTAAGGATCAATTAACACTTAATGATTAGTTATGCATGAATTGGAACTTAAAGATCAATTATCTATGGATTTCCACTCTAGATTAACTCACTCAATAGCCTTATATGCCACTTTCAACTTTACTTGATTGACAAAGTAGGCCTACTAGGCCAATTAAGCCTAGTAGCCTAACTACTTGCATTTGATGGCTATGAAAGCCTACATGAAACTTTAAAAACCTATGAATAAGTTAATTTTAGGCCAAAAACAATGCCTTAAATCATGATAAATGCCTTTTGGGAAAGAAACACCTAAAAAATTTCCAAACTAGGTGACTAGGTCATCTTGTCCTTCACTCCTACAGACTGGCTGATTATAAAATAGTTTCAAAGGAACTTACAATCAAGTTTTTTTATATACAATGCCTTGAGGAGGTAGAACAAGTTCCAAACTTCATTCTCTAATGATTGACATCTTCTTAAACTACCTTATACCTCTCTTTCTATATTTTTTCCTAAAAAACACTATTTTTTGACAAGTCATTACATTTCAGTACAATATGGTACCATGGTTAGGACTCTCTATGAGTTTAATTCATAATTTAAGTGTTTATCAGGTGTTTCATGGGTGTATAGGTTCATGAATTTTCACTTTTCTCAAGACTAGTTTGTAGTAGGGTTTGGGTGTTAGAGGTATAATTACTGAGAGGGAAGGGGGTAAATTAGTGATGTAATATAATCTAATTAAATACCCAAATATTAACCATTAAACACATACAATCATGATTCATACAAATTAACCATTGTAATGAACAAGGAAGATTTAACAAGATTGAGCACATAACACATGATATATGTGGGAAACCCTCTTGGGGGATAAAACCCATTGAACCTTGTAAGGTGAAATATAGTAATATAATAAAAATATCCAAATTTATATCAAAATAAATTGATCAAAGAACACCCATCCCTTATTTTAGTGAGACACCCATCCCATAAGGAGGAACCAACCCCTAGGCAACCAAACACCAACCCAAGCTACCTTGATCTGATCTCTACTTCTGATCTGATGTATTATACGCATGATTATGGAATTATATTAATTTCAATCTTTCCCTTTTAAACTATCATAAACTTTAAAACTCAAGCCATGTATCCAAAATGCCCTTTTGGATCACTCTCAAATAGCCTCTAGGGTTTACTCACTCAATCTACCTCTTCTATGCTTATTAGGTCTAATGACCTATGTGCTCACCTTCATCAACTTGATTATAAAATCATGAATGATACTCTTCACTCTCTTATGGTCCGCACTATCTTGTACCTTATCTTTCAAATGTTCTCTCCTTCACTTGGTTCCATGCTCTCTCAACTCCACTCAAAATAGGCCAATTATGCCTAGTATTTATACCATACACTCATATAACCCATCTTGGTCAGCCAATATGATTACCATAATTATTATACATTTTAAATAGGTATTAATACATGTCAAATTTAATAAAAAATACACTCCATAGGTTGACCATAGTCCTTAAGACTCAAACCCTCCATTAGGCCTTAATGAGACACAAAACAATTAGGCCTTCACATCCACATTCTACTCTTACAACCTCTTAGACCACATTAAAATTCCACCAATGATTATAACATATCAAACCTATCTCTAATATACCCTTTCTCACTCCCTCATGGGTCCATGCCACCTAAAACACCAACTCAATGCTTGAACCTACCAATTAGGTCTCCTTGCTCTTTAGGCCTTTATACATAGAAAATATAGTCTCAAACTTATGAATCAACTAATCAAATATTCTCACATATCTATATGATTATATTACATGTTTTAAACCTTAAATACCTCTGCAACACCTCTATGTTCCTTATACATTCCAACATAGGCTCTAAACACTCAAATCAACTCTCTCAGAATGACCACTCAAACTAGTCATCTAAAATCAAGATATTTTGACTCTCCATATATGATCAAGGGAATATCATGACAAAAAATTCCTTATTATAATCCTTTGAGACTTATAAAACATCTCCATAATCATTTTCTTCTTCAATTTTGCTCAAAACATCTTCAACATACCTCTTTAAGATGGTCACTCAAACTGTCAGTGTATTCAATAAGCATAGTCAACTTATAAGCCTTTGATCATAATGAATATGGATTGTTAAAACCTAAAAACACTCTTCAATAGTTATTTTATCTTTAAACATCAAAATACCATAAAAAAGTCTTTAATTATACTTCTTGGGTCACTTGTATAACATGGTCAAACCTTTAGTCAACTTTGGAGCTCAATAATTTTGATTGTACAAATAGTAAAACCTTATAACTAGATTTTATGGATAAACCTTGAAGTATTATTCAAATTTTCATTTTACACCATCAATAAATTTTTCCTAGATCAAAATATACAAGCAAAAATATTGATCACTAGTTTATCCTTTTACTAATTCAAATGCCAATAGTCACTGGTTAATGTCAAATCATCTATAGACACGTGTCTTCATCTTGTGTCCCAAAATATATTTCTCAAACATTCTCTATTTATCTCCGTTCAATCCTCCTAACTTCAAATTGCATCATTGACCATTGATCTTAGATCCTCACTTCTCAGATCAAGCCACTTGGCAGCCCCACATGCCCTCTGCATACCCTATAGTCAGTCCCCAATGAAATTCTACCACTTGACATCACCACATGCATTCTAAGAATTATATTAACTTATTTAATAATTCACATTATTTATCTTACTCTACATGATTTAAATCACGTCATTAATCTTGATCTGCTACTCAAACTTTGTGAATGTGATACATGTCTTCATCACATTCATTCTGAAGATCTTTGACTAAAGACTTCATGTTCATTGTTGATATCTATCTAAAAATTATAATTACTTTCATTATATCCTTATTTTTTAGATTAATTTCTCACTATATATCTTCATCTCTTGATTACACACTCATCGTAGATCTTTAATATCACAAATTTGGTTATGGGAACTTATTGAACTTTGTCTGAGAAGCCAACTTTGCACCTTAATAAATTTTGATATGCATATTCTCATAACCTGAAAATTATACCACATGATATTATCTCATAGTTAAATCCATACATATATCAATCTTCTCTTAAAGCTTCACACATGTGATTTATGACATCATTAATATGCTTATTCAGCTTTATTTGTCAAGATGACTACTTGAACATAGACCTTCATATGACCAGTCTAATTAATTACTTTCACTTCCACAAGCACTCCAAGAACTCATAACACCTTATAGGGTCTATAAAATATTTCCATACCATGAATAACAACCACAATCTACCTATCTAATTCAAACACTAAATAACTATGCAAGAACATTGAAGAACACTTTGTCATTGTTATTCTAACACACATGACACCTCATCAACATTCTTGGTCATCTTGGAGACATCATTTATAAAACTCCAAAAATATCCCCCTTTGTAATTCATATAAACACCAATATAAATCTTATTCTTAGACTCTATCTCTCTTTAAACACTTTCCTCCCTTTAACATAATGATAAAGTGGGCTCAACGTCTGATCCTACAGACCTAAAAACACTTCAAGGACCAATAATAAAGGACCGCCTCTAAGAGATGATATAGACTCCCCATAAAAAATTTCATAACTCTTCTTACCTTTATATTCTCAAACAGACTCCATGACTACACTCTTATTTGATTGTACATATCTTCTATGAAGACAAAACATACATGAACATCAAAAACTACATGAAATTACCTTGAAAACATTAAGAGGGACTCCCCCTAAGTTGTATGAGCTTAGGCATCCTTTTAATAATATTTAGACCATTTAAAACAATGAAGAATCAACATAATTGAACTCATACCTTCTCTCTTAAATTCTATTATACAGTCCTCTGATCCTTGGACTTGACCACTTACAAAGCTCCCCCTTTATTTATGCATGAGGATTCAATACATTGATGAAGCACCTACCTTGCTTTGATAAATTCATTGAATAAACATACTTGAGTTCACATCTATATTAAACTTCTTAATATATCCATTATGACTATAAAATCTCACATATACTCCCCCTCATATCATGCATAGCTCTTCAAGCCTTGCTAATTATCTGAGTTAGCTCCCCCTAACTCCATGATCTATTTGAAAAGTCATATTCAATAAGTCTTCTCAATGAACTATATCCACCAACAACTCTTCAACACTTAAAGACCAAAAACCTTAAACACACCTTGAGCACACATACTTGCTTCACCACAAGAAAGATGTCCCCTAAGAAGCATAGGCAAAGACACCCTAACCCACATTGTCCTAGAACAATGTGAAACTAGGAGTTTCACACAACGCCTCATATTCCTTCTCTTCCTTGGACATCTGAAACTGATAGTTCTTTTTCTTCTTCTTAGGCTTAAGATAAACAATTTTCTCATTTACTATAACATTTTCCTTATTTTCTAATATTGAATTGACAACACATGGAGACAATATATATTCAAGACATACCTTTTCATCTAAAGAAATAAACTCATCACTACGCATTGACAACTAATGTTCTTTGCATAAAACATGCTCAATAACAACATGATGTTCACTTATATTCATACACACCTCAAAACTAGTCTCAACTGGCACCTTGTTCTTCTCCTTGAGCTTGGTCTCTTCATTCCCAAAGTGAGTATACAATGAGATAATTTGATTCTCTTCAATCTTTGTAGCATTCTCCACTTCAGTAAATATACCACTTAGACCTATAGACTCATTATGACTCACATATTTCATTTTTAGTTTCCATAAGTTAACTTGTCTTCTTCCTTGCACTCTAGGAGTCTGATTGGACTTATTTTGACTCAATGACCTTTGATCTGAGAACCTATTAATGTCACCAATATTCTCATAGTTGTAGCAAAGCATTCTTCTTGAAGTGAACTCAACTTGCCTTACCTAATTTAGATAAAATCTTATAATGTGTCTTATGTCATAATAACTGAATAACTCAATTTTTTTCATGCTATTTGACTAATGATTCCAATCATTCTTAAAAATTATTCTACACTCTCTATCCCTATGACAAAATTTATTGCAAGTATAGTAGTAACCATTAATATTTTCATACCTCATGGCATTTGGTTGTCTAATTTGATTTGTCCTCATTCTAACAAAATATTCACTCCTCCAAGTAGACTTATTTTGATATGATCAACTTCCTTCCTTATCTATGTATAATAATTAATCTTCAATAAGACCATCATCTTCATTATCATACTCAGAAAAATTATCTTCACTCTCATTTAATGAGTTTCAATCTGCATTGGTATAGAGAATCTTCTTGTCATTATACTTCTTAAATCATGTCTTCCTCTTATCAAACCTAAATGTCTTATTGCCTTCATCTTGGTCTTCATCATGCTCTTCATCATCATACTTCTTATCTTTATGAGGGAACTTATTGGAATATTTTTTTTACCTATCCATAATTGAAGCATTTGAAGGGTAGTTTACCCTTATACTTTCCTGAACTTGTTTTCAATTTCCTTGTAAGTAAACCAATTAATTCATTAATATCAATATCATCATACTTGACTTCCTTACCTTGAGTTATATTCTTCTTTGGATTCATTTATGTCTTGAATGTTTCTTCCTTATTTGGCAGTTTGTGATCATAGAATCTCATCTCATAGACTATAAGAGTACCATGCAGTTCATCCATCTTCATTTTTGTGAGATCATGAATCTCTTCTATGGTAGAAACCTTTAAATCAAATTCAAGGCTAAGATACCTTAATACATTTTACACAATAGTATCTTATTCAAGATCTTCCCATAGACCTATGATGATGTTCATAATCTAATCAACTCTCTATAGAAATGATGTCACTAAATCCTCTTCCTTCATCTTGAGACTCTCAAATTATATTCAGTGAGTCTACAACTTGGCCAACTTTACCTTTGAATCCCTTTCATAAATGATCTAAAATTTAACCCATATCTCTTTTTTATATTTACAATGGATTGTCTTGGTGTACTCAGTGTTTGAAAGACCAAAAGTGATGGAATTCATTGCCTTAGAATTTCTCTCACACAGCTTTTTATCAGCTACACTAGTTGGAGGTTTTGAGGGGGTTGAATATCCATCCACAATAGATTTCCAAATGTCAAAACTTATTAACATGATTTAGGTATTCATATTCTCACTCAAATAATCATAATTGGACCCAGTTAACATTAGTGAATGCTTAATTGAAAATTCTCCTTGCATTTGATGACTATCCATATTAAACCTTAGATCGCCTTCAAGTGGTTAAACATGCACATAAGGTCCTACTCTGATACCAATTTTTATAGGTATAATCACTAAGGGTGAATTAGTGATGAAAGATAGTCTAATTCAATTCCCAACTCTTAACCATTCAAAACATAAAATCATGATGCATACAAATTAACCATTGTAATGAACAAGAAAAATATAGCAAGATCAAGCACATAACACATGATATATATGGGAAACACTCTTGGGGGATAAAACACATTAAACCCTAAAATATGGAATAAATTCCTATAATAACAAGATCAAAATATATATCAAAACCAACTAATCAATGAACACCCATCCCTTAGTTTAGTGAGACACCCATCCCACAAAGAGGAACCAACCCCCTAGGCAACCAAACACCAACCTAGCTACCTTGATCTAATCTCTACTTATAATTTGATGTCATCTACACCTAATGATGTAATTATATTACTTTCAATATTTACCCTTTACATTTTCACAAAATTTCACACTCAAGACATGCATCTAAAACACCCTTTGGGATCACTCTCAAACAGCCCTATGGCTTATTCACTCAATTTGCATCTTCTAGGCTTATTAGGTCCAATGACCTATGTGTTCACCTTCATCAAATTGATCAAACAATCATGACTAATCATTTCCACTCATTGATGGTCCTCACTAACTTGTACCTTTTCTTTCAAAGGTTCTCTCCTTTGCTTGGCTCCGCGCTCTCTCAACTCCACTCAAAATAGGCCAATTATGCCTAGTATTTATACCATACACTCATCTAATCCATCTTGGTTGGAAAATATGCTTACCATAATTTTTATAAATTTTAAATATTTATTTATACATGTTACATGTAAGAAACACTCCACCCCATAGGTTGTCTATAGTACTTAAGACTCAAATTCTCCATTAGGCCTTAATGAGACCTAAAACAATTAGGCCTTCATATCCACACATTACTCTTGCAACCTATTAGACTACCTTAAAATTACAACAGTGATTATAACATATCAAACCTATCTCTAATATAACCTTTATCACTCCCTCATGGGTCCATGCCACCTATAACACCAACTCAATACTTGAACCTACCAGTTAGGTCTCCTCACTCTTTAGGCCTTTATACAAAAAAAATATAGTCTCAAACTTCTGAAGTAACTAATAAAATATTTTCACATAGATATATTATTAGGTCACATGGGTAAAATATTAAATACCTATTAAAAACCTCTATAGTACTTATACATTCCAACACATGCTCTAATCACTCAAATTAACTCTCTCAAAATGACCACTTAGACTGGTCATCTACAGTCAAAATATAGTCAAGATATTTTGACTCTCCATATCTGATCATGGGCATATCATGAAAGCCAATAAATTATTATAAACCTTTCATACTTATAAAACATCTCCATACTCATTTTATTCTTCAATTATACTCAAAACATCTTCAACTTACATCTGCGAGATAGTCAATCAACCTACCAGTGTATTCAATAAACATAGTCAACTTATAAGCCTTTGTTCATAATAAATATGTATTGGTAAAACCTAAAAAATACATAAATATGGTCCTCATGGACTATAAAACACTATACAATAGTTATTTCATCTTGAAACATCTAAATACCTTCAATAACTATTCAATTATCCTTCTTGGGTCACTTGCAGAACATGGTCAAAACTTTAGTCAACTTTGGAGCTTAATATTTTTGATAGTACACATAATAAAACCTTATAACTAGATTCTATGGATGCACTTGAATTATTCTTAAACTTTTCCTTTTAAACCATCAATAAATTCTTCCTAGATCAAAATATATAAGAAAAAATACTAAGTACTAATTTATCCTTTTGCTAACTCAAATGCTAACGATCACTTATTAATGCAAAATCATTTGTAGACACATGTATTAATCTCATGTCCTCACATATCTTGATCAAATGTGATTAATATATCTCATTTTTATCCTCATGACTTTAAATTTCATCACTCATCATTTATCTTATATCCTTTCTTCTAAGATCAAGCCACTTGGTAGTTGTGCATGCCCTCTGCGTACTATGCAGTCAGTCTCCAATAAACTTCTACCACTTGGCATCCCCACATTTATGAGACTTATATTGAATTATAGACTAATTTTCACCATTAATATTACTCTTCATGATTGAATTATCTTCTTATATCTTGATATGTTGCTCAAACTCTGTGAATGTGACACATGTCTTCATCACATTCATTCTCATGATCTTTGACTAAAAGATTTCATGCTAACCGTTGATCTCTATCTTAAATGTATAAAAATCACTATTATATAATTATCTATTTAGATTAATAACTCACCATATATGTTCATAACTTTATTACAAAATCACCATAGATCTTTTATATCAAAAATTTGGCTAAGTATGGGAACTTATTGAACTCTGTTTGAGAAGCCAACTTTGCACATTGATAACTTTTGCTATGCATATCCTCATGACCGGAAACTTGGACCACATGATATCCTATCATATTGGAATCCATATATATATATATATATATATATATATATATATATATTCTCTTAAAACCTTCACATGTGTAATTATTTATGTCATCAATCTTCTCACTTAGCCTTATCTGTCAAGATGACTACTTGAACCTAGACCTTCATATGACAGCTCTAATGAGTTCATTTCACTTTCACAAGCACTCCAAGCACTCATAACACACCATAGGGTCCCTAAAAAATTTACATACCATAAATTACATTCAACATCTTGATATCCAATTCAAATACTAAATAAATATGCAATAACATTGAATCACACTTTGTCATTGTCATTCTAGCACACATAACACCTCATCAACATCCTAGGTCATCTTGGAGACATCATTGAGAAACCTCCAACATTAGGGAGGGTTTTAGATGTTCACAATATTAATTATGGTTCATAAATTAATAAAATCCAAACTATAACTTATTTTCATGTATTTTTAGTCCATATACCCCTTCAACTTCCCTAAGAAGCTTAGTTTCCCATGCAAAGAGTGTTTCAAGATACGTTTGTAGGGAAGTTGATCTGAGCTCTCTACATGCATTCTGGACCTGATTATAGTATTAGTAATGTCTTATAAACCTAAAATACTTCATAAAACTCAATCATAAATGGATTTAAAGTGTGCTATAGGGCCTAACTCTTGTGAATAACATTTGAATCAACTCTTCTTGTGATGAAAGATATGAGCATCTAAGTAGGTGGGTTGAACTAACTACCTATAATGCATACTTTGAATTAGATATTTAAGACCCAAAATTACCTTTATTTTTTTTCTCTCTACTTTAAAAAACTCTCATAATACCTAAATCATATCCTTAAACCTTCTCATGAGGTCATATTTCTTAGTAGTGTGTGGAGGTGTCTCCATGTGATGGTAGAGCTTCTAGATCTTAAGACTAGTTTTAGGCCTAGTTGACCTAAACTAAGTGTGGCATGTATATTACTTAATATAATCAAACTCATCATAAAATACATTTTTATACTTTTTCTCACCCCTTTTTTCATCTTCAAATTCTTAAACTTCCACTCTACCCTTCTTATTCAAGTGGTTGCCTGTAGGTTAGCACTACTAGTCTATGTGTTTGTATAAGAGAGAGTTATTTAAGAAATTTATCCTCCAAGGAAATATTTTATGTGGTTTTATATTTAAAAAAAAACATTTAAAATTCTAACCAAACCCTTAGGTTCAAACTATCTTTCAATTATTTCCTTGCATACTCTTGACTCCCTTGCCTAAGGTTTCTTAATAATTAAGCCTATATATCCCTTGGACTTGAGTTTAGTCCTATATAATATAAATTATGGGTTATAATCACTCTTAAAACACATTATATTTCCTATAAAACCCATCTCTCAAGTATCTTACTTCAATAATCACCCAAGTATGTTTAAAACCCCAACTGGTATAAACAAATTGGTTATAGGTTTATCCTCTTTACTAGCCATCAAGGGCATATTGTCATCAAAACCTATATGTGATACATCTAACCAAATTTATGAATATTAATCAAAACATTACTATACCTCAAAAACCTTCACATGAGGTTAAAACCCTCAGTCATACCCATAGACCTCCTAAAAGCCCTCCTAACTCCATTACTTAATGTCAATAGATTGAGGTATGTTTGTGCCAAAAAATTGGATTTTTTCACTAATAATATTCCTTTTAGGATAGAATATAAATATAAATATATTTATTTATATCATTGTTACCAATTTTTGGAACTTAACTCCACCTATAGAGGCTTCAAACCCTTAGTTTCCTCAAAACTAGCTGTATACATTGACTATGTGTAAGTTCTCTTAGATTTCAACAAATGTAGGCCATTCTATGATCATTTAGTGTATATAATAAGTTTTATGAGTGTTTACGAGTCTTAAAAACCTATATTCATAATCTTGAAATGAACTCCATTCCCCTAACATATCAACGATCCTTAGCAACCTTCAATCTAAGCAAGGGCTCTTAAGAACAAGTAGACTGTAGCTTCTCCTTTTGACTGTAGCTAAACTAAGATTTTGAGGATGTCTGAGGATGATGTAAGGTGATTGATCCATGATAAATTGATGATAATTTGAGACACTTGAATTAAGTACCATTGCCATTAATGAGATACTAAAAACCAAGTCTTTAATAATCTTGACATTCTTGGATATCTCATGAACCATATAACCTCTTGAACTTGCATGCAGACTAAAAATTAGTAGTAGATTTTTATTATAAATATCTAAACACTTCAAAAATATGGAATTAATTTAAATAATTTCATGTAAATGTGGATTAAACTCCTAACAAGTTCCATAAACTTCCATTTTTTTGTTACCATGCCTAGGAGAGGAGAAAACTCAAAAAACTAGTTGCTTGGCTGAATGAAGAATGCATTATAAGTGCCTTAGATTGTTAAAGATGGTTCATTAAGGAGAGATATCCAAACTTAGAACCAAATCCCAAAGATGGAATTTATTTAATACCCTTTCCTCTGCCCAAAATTCTAGATCTTGATATTATCTCTCATGGTTGTACCATCTACAAAATGAAAAGGCGCTCTTGAGGTTCAAAGGAGCTTGATGGTGTAAGAGAACTATTTTTGAGCCTGTCTTGAACATTCTTACCATGAATATTTTTTGAAACTCCTGTAATTACCGTATTCAAATTGATGACCTTTGTTGTATGGAAAAGTCTATACAAATTTATACTTCCTACATGAAACATAAGGAAAATAGTCTTTCTCTTGCATTTTATCCACTTTAAAATTTTAACCACCAATTTAGGTAAATATAAGGAAGAGTACGAGTCAAAACATATTAAAAATAATCAATAATTTTTTTGATAGAAAAAAGGGGACAAATTTTACACCTGAGAGCTCTTTAGATGCCAAACTATGCTTTATACTTGTATGAAGAGATACTTCCAAAGCAGAGGACATTTGAATTAAAACAATGACATGAATATGAAGGTGATTAAAGGTATTATTAATGATTTAGTTACATTTTTATGCAAAATTTATCATTTAAAGACTCAAAACCTTTCTTTTAGGCAATATACACATAGCTTCACAAAGGATATTTGCCACTGAAAGTCATAAAGAGTATGTTATAGCCTTCTAAAAGGTTTCAAATAAAATTATATGTATTTTAATCACAATTCAAAGCTTATATCAATCCTCAAACTTATATGTAATAAATATTCTAGAGAGTCTCATGATGAGTCATCAGCTACCCTCTTCACCATCTTCATTAAGGCACTTTTAGATCACAAGAATGCTTCAATTCTTTGTCAAAGACCTCAAAACATTATCAAACGTCATGATTTTACTTAATACAAATTGAAAAAGGTATGAAAATGACAAGACTAAGACCTAATCCCTTCATAAAGTAGTCAATGACATCAAGATGATCAAGCACATCACTTAAAGACCCAAGACAACTAAAACATAATATGGTGATCATAAACAGACTCAACAACACCTTTAGGAGCATTGAATGC
Source organism: Torreya grandis (assembly GCA_037957365.1). Classification (NCBI taxonomy): domain Eukaryota; kingdom Viridiplantae; phylum Streptophyta; class Pinopsida; order Cupressales; family Taxaceae; genus Torreya; species Torreya grandis. The sequence continues at coordinate 1,978,666 of JARHVA010001958.1, forward strand.
CTTCAAGAAGAAAATAGGAGACATCATGACTCAGGATAACACCATGTAGAGGCTTAATTGGATTTCATGAAAAGTTTTCAGTTGTAGGGGTTAGAATTTGGCCTTGATAGGCTAAATTGTCAACAGTTATATGAACCATATGAGGTATATGCTATGTATAAGCACCAATAATAACATGTAATGGGTACCCATAATGTGATGGATGAGGATGTACATTTTACACCATTTACACTTCTATTTATTTATTAGAATGGTCTTGTAAAGGATTGTTAAATATTTTCTATTTCTAGTGATCACCAAGTTATGAACCTAATTCCTTGGGAGGATCATCAAATGTAATATTTTAATCATCAATAAGGTCTTCAATCTTATGGTTTAAGGTAAAACATATGTTTCCAGAATGTCCTATTCCTTGGTGATAATCAAAATAAGTATTTACGTCATATGCTTTAGGTAGAGGTATATCAATATCAAATTTTATAGGATGAGGGAGAGATATAATATAACACTCTACTAGCCATGGGAGTAATGAAGTAGGAGTCTTATGTAAGTATGTAAATTGTCTCCTTGATGCATTATATAAGACAAGTTAATTAGGTTGTTGTGAAACTATGTAAACTATGGTGGTTGTTTCCTTTTTAGGATTAGGATGTTTTACATTATAATTTGGATTAATTGTAAACTTGGTACTAGATGTAGATGTAGATGGTGTGTTTTCTACATACTTGAGCTTACTCAATGAAATAAGCTTCATTTCAAGATCCTGTACAACATGGCATAAGTCATTCAAATATTTGATTTTTAAAAAAAAAAATGGACTCATATAAAGGGGTAATCAAACTTTGCTTGAATATGTCTTTCAACTCTTTATCTACCATATATTAGTCATTTTATCCAACATTATCTTGTATGTCAAGACATATTCATTGATAGGTTCATTTATTCCTTATTTTATTTTGGTAATTTGAGCATAGGAAACCTTTTCAAATTTATTAATGGAAAAGTGTGCCAAAAACTTATCTACAAGAGGTTTGAATACTTTCTCAAATTAGAGAGGTAAATCATAGAACCACTTCAAAGCATAGTCCTTGAGGCTTATTGGGAATAATTTGGTCAAAATTTTATCATTGGAGGCATAGTCAAGGCATGCCACATAAAAGGATTGAAGATGTTGTTCAAGATCACCCTTTCCATCATAAAATGTGAATTAGGTACAACAAAACTTGTTGGTAAAGGGTGCAAATATATATCAAGTGGACGTAGATTATGTAACAAATATTGGGAATTAATAGCATTAGGAGACTTTACAACATTTTGTTCAATGTTTTTAACCTTTTAGTCCAAGTTATTTATAACAAAGAGTATTTTAACCATAGACCCATTGGGATTTATATTATCAAGCTGAATAGCTACCAAAGGGGATGTAACTATGGTTTGAGTAGCAATATGCATTGAAACTATTATTTGAGTTGAAACATTTTTTAGTCCCATGGTAAATGTAGAAATAGTGTTTTTAGGAAACAAAGTTTGAAATACATATCCAATGCCTAAATTATAAGTACTAGGATGTAATTTGTTTATGGAAAGGGTTGTTGGTATATGGGGATGACCCATAGTTCTAATAGCATGATCAGTAGATAGACTTATTTGGTCATCTATGTTTTTCAAGTTCTCAGTTTATAAAATTATTTTTAGGATTTCATCAAGATCTTTAGGTTTTGATAAATATATTCACAAAATAATACAATTTATTATACTTGATCATGAATTATTTACTCATTTTCATTAGTTTCATTGAACTCACAGTTTTCATTACTAAAATATTTTCCTATGGTAACCTCATCAATATGTTTTTCATTTTCAACATTGGTATCATCATGATCCATAGGATCAGGGCCCTCATTGGTTTGAGAAATATTATGTAGTGGGAGGAGAAGCTCATTGTGTTTAATATGCACATCTCCCAATTGAGGGCTATGCCTAGGATTCATAAAAAATAATATAAGTAGGAAATTAAAAAGTACAACAAACTAAAACCCTAGCTAACTGAATACCTTAAGAATCAAACTGTTTACATTTATATGAACCGGGTTCACCAAATATTTAACCCTAAATTGGATAAAGATCCTACTTGGGTAGATATGGTTAAGAATATAGAAATGATAATGCACAAGGGTGATAGATCTACAATAGACCAATTTAATGCTAAACTAAAATATAATATATGTTGAATTCATTGAACCAAGATATGATTAAAATAGTAAGTAAAACTATGATATATATAAATGAAAAAAATAATGTACTTAGCTAGTTTTGATGTTGATATAGTTCTAGATCTAGAACATACATGAAGTTGACTAGAGGATGATTATAAAATAATCACCAAATTCTATATTAAGTGCCTTCGAAGCCACAAACACTAGTGTCATCATGTGACGGTTATGTCAACATTACCATCAAAACTGAATGTAGGTGTCCTATATGGAATACCTAATAGAAAAAGATGTGATCATTTGGATGCTTATGGGTTTATTTTCACCTTCACTCTGGTGTATTTAGATTTAGGTCATAGACTGTCGCTCGTCATAAAATTATAAATCCTTAGTTCTTCATCTTCATAGTGATATTGAGAAAAATGGGTTAGTGGGCACATAGTGTCAAGCTGATCCTAAAGACCTCCCTATTAATGAGCATTGACTACATAGTCAATATTCTGAAGAGAGTCTCAAACTGATGTAGTTCCCCCCTATGTGTTGGCTTATATGTGAATCATGCAATATGTGAAAAGCATGTAAACCAATGACCTAGCTTGTAACTTGGCAAATCAGGATCTTAGATTGTTCCTTCGGTAGTTCATACCTATATATGTGCAGTCCCTATAAATGATATGAAAATAAGAATAAATAGGGAATCTTTTCTCAATTAGATGCTCTTTGATATGAATGATAGGTGATGAATAAATGAGGAGTGATTGGGAATATATACCACTCATATCAAGAAAATATCACATTAAAACACTTAAGCCAATCGTTAGGATACGTTTCATTTAAAAATTAGATGACTTTAGGGCACTTGACATTTGCATATGGATAGGACAATAACATCAACATAGGGGTCTAGTGATGATGCTTGTGTCCTAGTAGTTAGAAAATAGGTATAGGTTCAAAACTTATTATGGCATAAGATAAGCATATTTTTAGCATTTTGGGCAAGAGAAAAGGTCTAGGTCATCAATAAAAGATTTGTCAAACTATGAGATAGGTCAAGGGGCACAAAATAGAGCATATACGAGACTTCCAAAGATGAGAAAAGTTGAGAACTAATATGAACAACTAAAGTCTGAGTTTTCCAAGTGTACAAGACTAAAGTGTTATATAATCTATAAATATCATCTACATTGTTCAATTGAAAACTATTTTATTGAATTGAAATTACTTTGAAAATACTTATTTCATTTCAATATGAGATGAATGTATTATTCATATTGAATAGAACTCAGAACACATGATTAATATTTTGAAGGTTTTATATAATAACTTTGAAAGACAATACGTAACTCAAATATCCTCTTATTTCTTCAAATCGACCCATAATCTCATTTAAGATTACATGTTGTGGCCAAAATTAAAAACCCATAAAAATGCATGAATATAAGATGCATGAATATAAGGTTGAATCTCATAATTACATAGAAACAAAATCATTATAAAACACTATAGGTAGGGAAAAAAATAATAAACATTGAGCATGCATTCAAATGAACAATGAAATATTTTCATTCGCTGCTAAAGAGAAAACTGTGGTTCATTCAAATGAAAATGCATTCACCTTTAATCACATTCTTAAAGTTGCACAAAACAACCAATAATCAAAACCTTTTTATCATATGTATTTTTCACATTATGAAAAAACTTATACCATTCATTTTCTTCATTTTAAAAATAATTAGAATATTTGTAAAAACATAAAGAATCATATCACTTAGAGATATTATATTCAATGCTTATGAATGTATATAAACCAAATATTGTAGTGATGTTAATATGTCATTTTATTAAAACTGAAAGTTATATAATATTTGGATAGAATGCATATGTTTTCATTATATTATTAAATCTTGATATTAAAATTTAAATTAATTATTTATAAAAAATGAATGCACAAGAAAAGTATTTTTCCAAAAAATATAATTGAAATTCAATAATATTTATAACAAAAACCCATTACATTTGATAATATACATAATCTAAAAAAATGTTCCTTTAAAATAATTGTTATTCTCAAATAATTAAGAAAACTGAATAAAATTATATAATAATTCTTTACTTCAAAAAAACCCTCTTAATCATTCAAAAAATTGCAAACAAAATAAATCATTTAAAAATTAAAATGAATACCTTTTCAATTACATTTCAAATACCTTTTCAATTAAATTTCAAAAGACACTGAAGAAAATCCATTTCAAAATGAATTAAGGCGATAACACAAAATGCTTATTAACGCGAAAATTAGTTTCTAGAAACAAAGTAAATTTCTCTTCCATCCAATAGTATGGAAAAAGTCTCAAATGCCAAGTAGTTTGAAATAAAAACATCAATTTTGCAGAAAAAGTCATTACATCTTTCGCAATAAAAATGAAAGTAAAAGAATAATAAAACCTAAAAAGAAAATATATGATTGAGTGCTTTTAGTTTTAGGTACACCCCAAATGTAAGACACTTATGCATTTAGGATTCATAATATTTGATATCAAAAGTAGATATATTTAAAATTATAACTATCTCTCTCCTTTATAAAAAGAATCAAATGACATCAACATATACCTACAAACATTGTGGCAATATTAATTAAGGAAATACTCATCAAACAATATTCAATTAGTATTTTGATAGTAAATGTAGAGAATGATATATAATTAAACATAAATAAATAGGGATTGTGTAGACCTTGTTTTTTTAATCGATAATTATTTAAGATTAAGTATTTATTCTTAAATATAAGAATTGAAATATGATTAGTTTTATTATTAAATATTTTATATTAAATTGTATTTAATTAAATTTAATTTGTCGATATGTATTTTATAGGTGGCAGCGTTTTTAACGAGATTTTGTGATTATTATTTTTAATGTTAATAATATCTATTCGACGTTAATGATATTTATAACTAATAAATGAAATGATGTAACTATTTTACTCAAAACATGTGATTAAATTTACCTAACATTGATAATATTTATTCGTAACTGAACATAATATTAAGGTTTTAGTGTGTGATAATATTTATTCGTAACTGAATATAATAGAAAGGTGTCAAATCCTCAAAAGTCCTTAACATGCCTTCAGGGGAAGGATTAATATAAGTTCTTATGAACCAAATCCCAAAAGTAGATTTGGAGTTATCCATCCCCATATTGCCAAATTCAGAGGGGAATGGGTGGAAGATTGTGAAAGGGAAGAAAGGAAGAGGTAAAAAAGAATCAGATTCATTTATTATGTCTCTTAGAGATCATTTATAACACTGAGAAAGAGAGAATCTCTTCATTTTATTATTGTTACAGTGGTTACTATTTTATCTGGGTTGTTAGCCACCATTGTTTTATTGCATTTTCATGTTTTAGGGTATTTCCTAAAATCTCTTTGTTGGTTGTTTTTGAGCTGATGTTGGGTTGGTTGTAGCCCTTAGTTTTGTCTTGCTATTTTTTTTTTGTTTTTAGTTTTTGGGCATTATTTCATCCTGTTTTGTTTGGATTGTCTTTTAAGGTATAGGGTCCTTATTTCAGAAAACCACCCCTTTAACCTTAATTAAAAAATATAAAGTTATTTATTGGTTTCTCATTTGTATTTTTTACAATATTTTTTAATTTTGTTTTAAATTTTATTTTTAATTATTTTAGACGTATAAATGATTTAGATTTAATTTTATGTATTATTAAAAAATATATATATATAAATAAAAATAAATTCATTTTTATTTTTTATTTTTGAAAGATTCAATTGATTAATTCTTATCTCTTATACTTATTTTTAAAAATAATTATGTAATTAATTATATATATATATATATATATATATATATATATATATATATATATATATATATATATATATATATATAAATATAAATAAAGTAGAAAAATAATTATTATCTATTATTGTAATAACAGTTATGTAATAATATACATACAAACTACTAAAATCACAAATTGAAAAACTATGGGAGATTTATCTTTATAAAAAAAGTAAAATAATATTTGTAATTTTATAAAGGCAACCTTTATTTATATTTTTTTCATTTGTATAGTAGTGAAATAAAAGTATTAGTTAATATGGGTCTTAAAACTAAACTTTTATGGTTTTAAGTTATAAAAATAACATGAAATATTTAAAATTCCACAAATACATATGTTTTCATTTTTTTAATGAGTGGCATTCTTATGAAAAAAATATGTGGGGTTTATATTGGTATCATATAAATAATTATTAGTTTTATAGTATTTTATATATTGAATATAAAATTTATTTTTCATTCTCTCTTTAATATAATCAATTAATATGTGTCAATTTCATAATAAATTTATTTATAAAAAAAATCTTAAATATATTTAACCTTAAAAAATATTATTGAAACATTCATACAATAGACACACTATTCAATCTTGCAAATCATATTAAACCTTAACTTTGAAATGAAAAATACACATAAATGAGAATAATAAGATAACTTTATATTTTTTTTTGGTGTAAAAAAATATTAGATTATTTATTTATATGAAGTGATATGATAATAAAATGATCAAGTTCTTCTATTTATTTACTTTTTAGTCACATATTACATTTATTAAATCTTTTGATGACATCTTATGAATGAACCTAAATTATTGAACATCAATTAAATAATAAACTTATTTTTATATTAACTAAGAAGGTATAATTATGATGAGCCCAACTTATAGGTGTAATATTTCTCCCATATCTTACTAGGAGTGACATTGGGTAGATGGGAAGATGATGTCCCTCAAGATACATACATTCTCACAAAATAAATATATATTTCTTCTATTTGGTTTTCCATATGGTCATTACGCTTTAATAAAGATTGCAAGAGACTAAAAAATTTCTTCCACATCGTCCCTTAATTTTGGCTTGGAAAACATGTCATTCAATGAATGAAAATATTTATCCACTAATTCAATGTAAATGTGAAAAAAAAATTTAGTGCCACATAATTCTCATTAAATTATTTCATCCTTTCAGAGAATTATCATATCTTTTCATGATATATCTAGATCTAATGTGGTTTAGAGGTTTGGATCTTGTGATATGTTGTTTGATCTTGAATATTTAAATGTGGTATCTTATTTAATCTAGAAAGATAATATAAAATATTAGAAGATTTTTCTCAATACTAAAATTTGATATAAAATATATTATATAACTTTTTCTCTGAATTTAGGTTTTCACCCTAAATAATATATGAATAAAAATTATCTTATCTTAAAAATGTATAAATGCTTTTCATATGATTTGACTATTTGAATATAATCTTTCACTTATCCAAAAAAGACTAAATAATTGTCATCTAATCTAAAATTAAATTTGAGGTCTCACTCAACCTAAACCAATCTCAACAGTAAATATGTGTTTTAGTTCAACTTGAAACTTGAATAATATTTTTTCAAATAAAAAAGAGCTCACACTCACCTTGAAATTCTAAATAAAAGATTTCATTCATACTATCTTATAAATATAAAATATATTACACTCTCTTTAATGGTGTGAATATATAAAAAATCTCATTCATCCTATAGATTGAATAATATATCTTAATCAATATAAAGAGTGAATGCTGAAATTAACATTAAAATTTGATTTTTATTATATATGTAAGATTTTAAAAGAACATAAATATTTCAATTATAATTTTTTTTATCATTTTCTCTAAAAAAAAGAAGTTTTCATCTAATCATAATAATGTTTGAAAATATTAAGACTATATCTCATCTTTTATCTGATCACATCAATATTATTTTTTAATTTTTTTAAATATCTCAAAATTTTCATCTCTCACCAAATCATATTAATACTAAACATATTCCTCATAACATAAAATAGTGTACATATATATGATTTAACCATCCTTTAGATTTTTTTTAAAAAAAATCAATAATCCACAACACTGCATCTAATCCACATTAACTTTACCACTCAACCTAAAAAAAATAAAGTTAAAATATTTTAAAATTTTAAAATTATAAATTTATAATAAAAGGAAAATTTGAAACTTTCATTACATCTTTGAAATAAAAACATCAATTTTGCAAAAAAAAGTCATTACATCTTTCGCAATAAAAATGAAAGTAAAAGAATAATAAAACCTAAAAAGAAAATATATGATTGAGTGCTTTTAGTTTTAGGTACACCCCAAATGTAAGACACTTATGCATTTAGGATTCATAATATTTGATATCAAAAGTAGATATATTTAAAATTATAACTATCTCTCTCCTTTATAAAAAGAATCAAATGACATCAACATATACCTACAAACATTGTGGCAATATTAATTAAGGAAATACTCATCAAACAATATTCAATTAGTATTTTGATAGTAAATGTAGAGAATGATATATAATTAAACATAAATAAATAGGGATTGTGTAGACCTTGTTTTTTTAATCGATAATTATTTAAGATTAAGTATTTATTCTTAAATATAAGAATTGAAATATGATTAGTTTTATTATTAAATATTTTATATTAAATTGTATTTAATTAAATTTAATTTGTCGATATGTATTTTATAGGTGGCAGCGTTTTTAACGAGATTTTGTGATTATTATTTTTAATGTTAATAATATCTATTCGACGTTAATGATATTTATAACTAATAAATGAAATGATGTAACTATTTTACTCAAAACATGTGATTAAATTTACCTAACATTGATAATATTTATTTGTAACTGAACATAATATTAAGGTTTTAGTGTGTGATAATATTTATTCGTAACTGAATATAATAGAAAGGTGTCAAATCCTCAAAAGTCCTTAACATGCCTTCAGGGGAAGGATTAATATAAGTTCTTATGAACCAAATCCCAAAAGTAGATTTGGAGTTATCCATCCCCATATTGCCAAATTCAGAGGGGAATGGGTGGAAGATTGTGAAAGGGAAGAAAGGAAGAGGTAAAAAAGAATCAGATTCATTTATTATGTCTCTTAGAGATCATTTATAACACTGAGAAAGAGAGAATCTCTTCATTTTATTATTGTTACAGTGGTTACTATTTTATCTGGGTTGTTAGCCACCATTGTTTTATTGCATTTTCATGTTTTAGGGTATTTCCTAAAATCTCTTTGTTGGTTGTTTTTGAGCTGATGTTGGGTTGGTTGTAGCCCTTAGTTTTGTCTTGCTATTTTTTTTTTGTTTTTAGTTTTTGGGCATTATTTCATCCTGTTTTGTTTGGATTGTCTTTTAAGGTATAGGGTCCTTATTTCAGAAAACCACCCCTTTAACCTTAATTAAAAAATATAAAGTTATTTATTGGTTTCTCATTTGTATTTTTTACAATATTTTTTAATTTTGTTTTAAATTTTATTTTTAATTATTTTAGACGTATAAATGATTTAGATTTAATTTTATGTATTATTAAAAAATATATATATATAAATAAAAATAAATTCATTTTTATTTTTTATTTTTGAAAGATTCAATTGATTAATTCTTATCTCTTATACTTATTTTTAAAAATAATTATGTAATTAATTATATATATATATATATATATATATATATATATATATATATATATATATATATATAAATATAAATAAAGTAGAAAAATAATTATTATCTATTATTGTAATAACAGTTATGTAATAATATACATACAAACTACTAAAATCACAAATTGAAAAACTATGGGAGATTTATCTTTATAAAAAAAGTAAAATAATATTTGTAATTTTATAAAGGCAACCTTTATTTATATTTTTTTCATTTGTATAGTAGTGAAATAAAAGTATTAGTTAATATGGGTCTTAAAACTAAACTTTTATGGTTTTAAGTTATAAAAATAACATGAAATATTTAAAATTCCACAAATACATATGTTTTCATTTTTTTAATGAGTGGCATTCTTATGAAAAAAATATGTGGGGTTTATATTGGTATCATATAAATAATTATTAGTTTTATAGTATTTTATATATTGAATATAAAATTTATTTTTCATTCTCTCTTTAATATAATCAATTAATATGTGTCAATTTCATAATAAATTTATTTATAAAAAAAATCTTAAATATATTTAACCTTAAAAAATATTATTGAAACATTCATACAATAGACACACTATTCAATCTTGCAAATCATATTAAACCTTAACTTTGAAATGAAAAATACACATAAATGAGAATAATAAGATAACTTTATATTTTTTTTTGGTGTAAAAAAATATTAGATTATTTATTTATATGAAGTGATATGATAATAAAATGATCAAGTTCTTCTATTTATTTACTTTTTAGTCACATATTACATTTATTAAATCTTTTGATGACATCTTATGAATGAACCTAAATTATTGAACATCAATTAAATAATAAACTTATTTTTATATTAACTAAGAAGGTATAATTATGATGAGCCCAACTTATAGGTGTAATATTTCTCCCATATCTTACTAGGAGTGACATTGGGTAGATGGGAAGATGATGTCCCTCAAGATACATACATTCTCACAAAATAAATATATATTTCTTCTATTTGGTTTTCCATATGGTCATTACGCTTTAATAAAGATTGCAAGAGACTAAAAAATTTCTTCCACATCGTCCCTTAATTTTGGCTTGGAAAACATGTCATTCAATGAATGAAAATATTTATCCACTAATTCAATGTAAATGTGAAAAAAAAATTTAGTGCCACATAATTCTCATTAAATTATTTCATCCTTTCAGAGAATTATCATATCTTTTCATGATATATCTAGATCTAATGTGGTTTAGAGGTTTGGATCTTGTGATATGTTGTTTGATCTTGAATATTTAAATGTGGTATCTTATTTAATCTAGAAAGATAATATAAAATATTAGAAGATTTTTCTCAATACTAAAATTTGATATAAAATATATTATATAACTTTTTCTCTGAATTTAGGTTTTCACCCTAAATAATATATGAATAAAAATTATCTTATCTTAAAAATGTATAAATGCTTTTCATATGATTTGACTATTTGAATATAATCTTTCACTTATCCAAAAAAGACTAAATAATTGTCATCTAATCTAAAATTAAATTTGAGGTCTCACTCAACCTAAACCAATCTCAACAGTAAATATGTGTTTTAGTTCAACTTGAAACTTGAATAATATTTTTTCAAATAAAAAAGAGCTCACACTCACCTTGAAATTCTAAATAAAAGATTTCATTCATACTATCTTATAAATATAAAATATATTACACTCTCTTTAATGGTGTGAATATATAAAAAATCTCATTCATCCTATAGATTGAATAATATATCTTAATCAATATAAAGAGTGAATGCTGAAATTAACATTAAAAATTGATTTTTATTATATATGTAAGATTTTAAAAGAACATAAATATTTCAATTATAATTTTTTTTATCATTTTCTCTAAAAAAAAGAAGTTTTCATCTAATCATAATAATGTTTGAAAATATTAAGACTATATCTCATCTTTTATCTGATCACATCAATATTATTTTTTAATTTTTTTAAATATCTCAAAATTTTCATCTCTCACCAAATCATATTAATACTAAACATATTCCTCACAACATAAAATAGTGTACATATATATGATTTAACCATCCTTTAGATTTTTTTTTTAAAAAATCAATAATCCACAACACTGCATCTAATCCACATTAACTTTACCACTCAACCTAAAAAAAATAAAGTTAAAATATTTTAAAATTTTAAAATTATAAATTTATAATAAAAGGAAAATTTGAAACTTTCATTACATCTTTGAAATAAAAACATCAATTTTGCAAAAAAAAGTCATTACATCTTTCGCAATAAAAATGAAAGTAAAAGAATAATAAAACCTAAAAAGAAAATATATGATTGAGTGCTTTTAGTTTTAGGTACACCCCAAATGTAAGACACTTATGCATTTAGGATTCATAATATTTGATATCAAAAGTAGATATATTTAAAATTATAACTATCTCTCTCCTTTATAAAAAGAATCAAATGACATCAACATATACCTACAAACATTGTGGCAATATTAATTAAGGAAATACTCATCAAACAATATTCAATTAGTATTTTGATAGTAAATGTAGAGAATGATATATAATTAAACATAAATAAATAGGGATTGTGTAGACCTTGTTTTTTTAATCGATAATTATTTAAGATTAAGTATTTATTCTTAAATATAAGAATTGAAATATGATTAGTTTTATTATTAAATATTTTATATTAAATTGTATTTAATTAAATTTAATTTGTCGATATGTATTTTATAGGTGGCAGCGTTTTTAACGAGATTTTGTGATTATTATTTTTAATGTTAATAATATCTATTCGACGTTAATGATATTTATAACTAATAAATGAAATGATGTAACTATTTTACTCAAAACATGTGATTAAATTTACCTAACATTGATAATATTTATTTGTAACTGAACATAATATTAAGGTTTTAGTGTGTGATAATATTTATTCGTAACTGAATATAATAGAAAGGTGTCAAATCCTCAAAAGTCCTTAACATGCCTTCAGGGGAAGGATTAATATAAGTTCTTATGAACCAAATCCCAAAAGTAGATTTGGAGTTATCCATCCCCATATTGCCAAATTCAGAGGGGAATGGGTGGAAGATTGTGAAAGGGAAGAAAGGAAGAGGTAAAAAAGAATCAGATTCATTTATTATGTCTCTTAGAGATCATTTATAACACTGAGAAAGAGAGAATCTCTTCATTTTATTATTGTTACAGTGGTTACTATTTTATCTGGGTTGTTAGCCACCATTGTTTTATTGCATTTTCATGTTTTAGGGTATTTCCTAAAATCTCTTTGTTGGTTGTTTTTGAGCTGATGTTGGGTTGGTTGTAGCCCTTAGTTTTGTCTTGCTATTTTTTTTTTGTTTTTAGTTTTTGGGCATTATTTCATCCTGTTTTGTTTGGATTGTCTTTTAAGGTATAGGGTCCTTATTTCAGAAAACCACCCCTTTAACCTTAATTAAAAAATATAAAGTTATTTATTGGTTTCTCATTTGTATTTTTTACAATATTTTTTAATTTTGTTTTAAATTTTATTTTTAATTATTTTAGACGTATAAATGATTTAGATTTAATTTTATGTATTATTAAAAAATATATATATATAAATAAAAATAAATTCATTTTTATTTTTTATTTTTGAAAGATTCAATTGATTAATTCTTATCTCTTATACTTATTTTTAAAAATAATTATGTAATTAATTATATATATATATATATATATATATATATATATATAAATATATATATATATATAAATATAAATAAAGTAGAAAAATAATTATTATCTATTATTGTAATAACAGTTATGTAATAATATACATACAAACTACTAAAATCACAAATTGAAAAACTATGGGAGATTTATCTTTATAAAAAAAGTAAAATAATATTTGTAATTTTATAAAGGCAACCTTTATTTATATTTTTTTCATTTGTATAGTAGTGAAATAAAAGTATTAGTTAATATGGGTCTTAAAACTAAACTTTTATGGTTTTAAGTTATAAAAATAACATGAAATATTTAAAATTCCACAAATACATATGTTTTCATTTTTTTAATGAGTGGCATTCTTATGAAAAAAATATGTGGGGTTTATATTGGTATCATATAAATAATTATTAGTTTTATAGTATTTTATATATTGAATATAAAATTTATTTTTCATTCTCTCTTTAATATAATCAATTAATATGTGTCAATTTCATAATAAATTTATTTATAAAAAAAATCTTAAATATATTTAACCTTAAAAAATATTATTGAAACATTCATACAATAGACACACTATTCAATCTTGCAAATCATATTAAACCTTAACTTTGAAATGAAAAATACACATAAATGAGAATAATAAGATAACTTTATATTTTTTTTTGGTGTAAAAAAATATTAGATTATTTATTTATATGAAGTGATATGATAATAAAATGATCAAGTTCTTCTATTTATTTACTTTTTAGTCACATATTACATTTATTAAATCTTTTGATGACATCTTATGAATGAACCTAAATTATTGAACATCAATTAAATAATAAACTTATTTTTATATTAACTAAGAAGGTATAATTATGATGAGCCCAACTTATAGGTGTAATATTTCTCCCATATCTTACTAGGAGTGACATTGGGTAGATGGGAAGATGATGTCCCTCAAGATACATACATTCTCACAAAATAAATATATATTTCTTCTATTTGGTTTTCCATATGGTCATTACGCTTTAATAAAGATTGCAAGAGACTAAAAAATTTCTTCCACATCGTCCCTTAATTTTGGCTTGGAAAACATGTCATTCAATGAATGAAAATATTTATCCACTAATTCAATGTAAATGTGAAAAAAAAATTTAGTGCCACATAATTCTCATTAAATTATTTCATCCTTTCAGAGAATTATCATATCTTTTCATGATATATCTAGATCTAATGTGGTTTAGAGGTTTGGATCTTGTGATATGTTGTTTGATCTTGAATATTTAAATGTGGTATCTTATTTAATCTAGAAAGATAATATAAAATATTAGAAGATTTTTCTCAATACTAAAATTTGATATAAAATATATTATATAACTTTTTCTCTGAATTTAGGTTTTCACCCTAAATAATATATGAATAAAAATTATCTTATCTTAAAAATGTATAAATGCTTTTCATATGATTTGACTATTTGAATATAATCTTTCACTTATCCAAAAAAGACTAAATAATTGTCATCTAATCTAAAATTAAATTTGAGGTCTCACTCAACCTAAACCAATCTCAACAGTAAATATGTGTTTTAGTTCAACTTGAAACTTGAATAATATTTTTTCAAATAAAAAAGAGCTCACACTCACCTTGAAATTCTAAATAAAAGATTTCATTCATACTATCTTATAAATATAAAATATATTACACTCTCTTTAATGGTGTGAATATATAAAAAATCTCATTCATCCTATAGATTGAATAATATATCTTAATCAATATAAAGAGTGAATGCTGAAATTAACATTAAAATTTGATTTTTATTATATATGTAAGATTTTAAAAGAACATAAATATTTCAATTATAATTTTTTTTATCATTTTCTCTAAAAAAAAGAAGTTTTCATCTAATCATAATAATGTTTGAAAATATTAAGACTATATCTCATCTTTTATCTGATCACATCAATATTATTTTTTAATTTTTTTAAATATCTCAAAATTTTCATCTCTCACCAAATCATATTAATACTAAACATATTCCTCACAACATAAAATAGTGTACATATATATGATTTAACCATCCTTTAGATTTTTTTTAAAAAAAATCAATAATCCACAACACTGCATCTAATCCACATTAACTTTACCACTCAACCTAAAAAAAATAAAGTTAAAATATTTTAAAATTTTAAAATTATAAATTTATAATAAAAGGAAAATTTGAAACTTTCAACAACAATTTCGATGGGTAGTTGAAAAAGTGGGAACCAAACAAATAAAAAATACTTTCCCTTTATTTTTTATTTTTGTAAAAAATATAATTCTTAAAATATTTTAAACTTTTAAAATTATAAATTTATAATAAAATAAAATGAAAATTTGAAACTTTCAACAACAATTTCCATGGGTAGTTGAAAAAGTGGGAACCAAACAAATAAAAAATACTTTCTCTTCCTTTATTCTTAAAAAATTTCGTAACCTTTGAAATTAAGATTTGTTATGTGAGTTTTTTTTCAAAATTTTAATTAATTTTTAACTGTGATAAATTTATATGCTCTCTACTTCATGGTGAACTAGTTTGAAATAAAATTCTATATATCTAAAAAATTATCAACTCCCTAAATTTAAAAAGTCGATAAAACACTTCAAATATTGAGGGAAAATTGAAAATATCTAAGACCATGTGATAGAAAAATATTTTAAATGTAGGTAAAAACATACTAGTGTATGTTATTTTGGGAATAATTATTTTTTAACAATATAAAAATATATGATAAAAATATTAAATAATTTTTAAAAAAATAAATAAATAAGTATTATATTTTTTTATTAAATAAGATAAATGTTTTTGAAATTAGAACTATAAATCAGATAAGTGATAGTTTTTATAATTGAACCCACAATTAAGAAAGAGGGTTTTGAACAATGGTCCTACAACCAAGAGGGTTTATGGATCCTACAACCGTGTCAATTTACAACAAGAGGGTTTTGAGGGTCCCACAATCAAGTCAGGCATAAGAAGAGGGTTTGAAGGATCCCACAATCATAGAAATTTAAATAGTGGGAAGGTTTGATGGATACCAAAACCATGATGAGAGGGTTTTGAGAATCTCACAACCTTAGTAAGGCAAGTAAGATAACTCCTTGTAAAATAGTAAGTACCAACAATAGATATCCTCCTTAAATAGAGTTTCTCAAAAACTTTCACTACTAAACAAAATCCAAGTAGAAGCAACCTATATTTTGCTAGTCTTCTATCTCCTTAAGATATCCGCATGGCCTTTGCACAACTGAAACATAACAAGTGAACCTACACACCCATTGAGCCAAACAATATCTAAATCACATCAAGGTGATAGACAAATCATCTTCAATGATCTAGTAACATCATGATGCAATCCATTTGAATATAAGCCATAGCTATAACATTTTGGCAGAACTTCCCCAAAACTTCCACTGTAGACCAAATCCCACCTAGAGCAGATAGTCTTATGCTAATCTTCTTCCTCTTTTAATCATCCACACATATGGATAACAAAACACCAATAAATGGGGAAAGCTAGTCCAAACATCAAGGCAATGGTTATGGCACAATAGATCAAGAGTGTCAAATGGCTTCTCCCATGGATCATAAAGATAGATCTAATGCAAATTCCTTTAGTAATCATACAAACCATGATGAAAAAGGTGTATATTCATCTATCCTCCACACACTCATCCAAAATATATATAGTAACACTAACATGGATTCCTCCAACTTCCATGTTGTCCATGAAAATAACATAGATCATCACAATAGATCTTCCACCAATCTTCTGAGGGAATTCTTCATGATGAACCAACAGAAAAAATCCCCAATGGTTGGTGTCAGTTTATTGGTACCTAAAACTAGAGCATGAATCAAAATCATAAAGTACATCATGCCAACCGGCCATAAAATATGGTGGACTCCTCTATCATCCAACTAGGTAGGGTGAGCTCTAAAAAGGTCTCCTCTAATGATTATGTTCAAATAAAAAAGGGAAATAAAATACACATTGTTCCCAACCAAATGGTACTTCCTTAAGCCCACCAAACAAGAAGAAAATAATTTATTTCTACTAAAGTAAAGCCCTAATCCCCATCTCAATAAAACCATCAAAATCAAAATCGGCTAGGGGATAGTATCTTGATATATGGTAAAAAATAGATTCTAATATTAAAAATAACCAAGCTTCCTCCCTTTCCCAATAGGAGAGGGAGAAAAATAAATAACAAACAAACTATGTGAAATAGACTCCCATAAGATAAATCCAAGATCAAACAAAAGTATAGAGGTAATACAATAACACTCTTCCCTCAAAATGTGGAAATTTACCTTCACAATGAAACAAGTTATGGACTTTAACCTTCTGACATTCCATTATCTTACCCATCATAATCAAGTTCTGTAGATCTACTACTATGAGGTAGCAACACTTCTACTATGAATCCCTTAGAATAATACCACCTTTTTGTTGTGGGTGTTCCACTAGCATAGTATCTTTCTAGATACAACCTTGAATCTGTGGGTTTGATTCTTAGCATCAACCAATCTTCTACTCTATGTTTTTTTCTTAGAGCCCACCTAGAGTCTTCCACTCTAGTATTTAGTGCATGCCAAGCTTCAATTCTAATTCTCTCAAACCCAAAATGCCATTCAATGTTATGTAGGAAGGTTTTAGGGTTCTGGTCCATCTATAGTCTCACCAAACATAGTTTAAAATCCATGTATATGCCACTTAAAATCTATAAATCTTCCACTTTGATTTCTTATGATGAATCCCACCCAAAATCTTCAGTTTCAAATCTTAGGGTCTGTCAGTCATCTAAACTGGTTATTTTCCACCCAGTGGGCCTTCTCACTTTCAAAATACCAACCGGATTTGGATTTGGATCATCACCTTAGGTCTCCTCCTTTTCTTACCCAACCCCTCAATTTGAATTCCTCCCTCTTTTCCTTCTCCGACTCCACTCTATTATATATATGCACTACATTTTTATATATATAGTTTTTATTAATTTTGAGAATTTTATTTTCCAAACAATTATTTATCTATGACCCAAAATTGTAAAATAACTAATAAATTATTATATTATCACCCATCAAATTATAATCCCTAAAACAAGATTAATGAATAATTAAATACAAAACTACTTTACTTCATGCATAGAATATTTCATAATAACATGCAAATGAAATATATTATGAAATGAGAATGATTAACCTTTATATTAATATTTTTTTTTTTCAAAAGACAACACCTTAGATATTTATTATGTAAGGTAAGGTGATAATGGATGGCACAAATCCTCATATTTATAACTAATGTTTTAATCCCATGTCAAAATTAATAACATGCTTGATTCATCCCTTGAAAAAGGGCCTATATTTAGTGATTTCCACTTAGATAATGTTTTAATTTTACATTAAACTCACTTATTAGGAATGCATATGACAGCCCCATTTTTAAACGTATTATTGTACAATGGTCTCAAATAAGGTAGACATATTTATTTTGGTTTTCTAGGAGTGGTATTAGATACAAGGATAATAAGGGTTGTGTTGTCCCCAAAAATAGACTTCTCAGTTTTGGGACATGTGAACTATTTTGGTTCAACAGACCAAAATAATCTCTTCCCTCCTTGAAATTTGTTTTGAGCATTCAAATTCCTCATTTTTCAAGCTTCTCAAAAATCTACAGACTCTACAGGCCAAGTTCTACGGGATTCACAGGTTGATTTCTACGGACTCTACAAGCCAAGTTATATGGGCTTCACAGGTTGATTTCTACAGACTCTACAAGCCAAGTTATATGGGCTTCATAGGTTGATTTCTACAGACTCTGCTGGAAAGAAGCAAGCTCTCAACACTTAGGTGATTTCAAAGTTAGTTCAACGACAAGGTTCAACTAAAAGAGTTCATCGGCAAGCTTCTAAACAAGGATTGAACCATTGAACCATTGAACCTTGAACCATTTTGGTTCAACGGGTTCAATGGGTTCAAAGGTTCAACATCAACAGCAAGAGTTAAGTGCATTTGTCAAGGTTCAAAGTTTAACTGCTTCAAGGTTCAACGGGTTTAATGGTTCAAAAGGTTCAACGAGTTCAAGGTTCAATGGGTTCAATGAGGCTTGTTTCAAAGAATCTTGGTTCAAGCGGTCAATAGAAAAAAAGGAATGAACCATTGAACCATTGAACCAAAGTTGGTTCAATCAGTCAGTTCAAGCGACAAGTTCAAAGGAGTGCCCCAAGCATCAAAGACACAAGTGCCCTTGCGGAGGGAATTTTTATGGCAAAAGTGACTAAGGAAACAAAAACCTAACAGAACTCAGTGGATGCTTCCAAGTGTCATCTTTCGAGCCTCATTTCACTTTGTTTTTAAGAGCAGTGGATGTTGCCACATGTCCTCTATAAGTTAAGTGGAACATGCCAAGTGGCATCATCTGCATGAATCTAAAATGAATCCACGTGGTTATATAGTGTTTCTAAAATGCAACAGAAGTTGCCAAGTGTCATCTTTTGCAAGACACTCAAAAGGTGTCCAAAGCTTCTACAAGTTCAATGGATGCTGCCACGTGTCATTACTTGTTTCATAACAGATGCTGCTACGTGTCACAATTTGAGATTCACATAAAATTGACTAAGGCAAATTTCCAAGAGACAAATAGCCCTTTCGAAGGACACTCAAAAGTTGAAGTGAACTGTTGAAAAAACTCAAAAGGCTAATTTGGAGCTCAAACAGTCCTTATAGAGGGCAAGAAGGGGGACAATGGACATATTCAAAGGCCAAAAGAGCAAAGGGATTTCCTTTAGAAAATTTCTTTTGGCAAAAGTGACAAAGAGACAATTCCTTCAGACAAATTGTCTAAAAGAATTCCTTCAGACTTTTTCCTTCGAAATAAAAGTCTAAAGAAATAGAAAACCCGCTATGCTGCCATGTGTCATCTTTAAAGTCACAGCGAAAGTCACCATGTGTCATCTATTGAGACACAGTATCAAATGCAGTAGAATTTGCCAAGTGTCATCTTACATAGGGTTCTCAAAAGGCCAATAGGAAGTGACTAAGGAACAGTGCATCGAACTGAATCGAGGACCCGATTCAAATAACTAGAAAAGGAGGAACGACCAAAAACATTTATGCATCATATATGTTTCTAGAAGTAGACCGCCAGGTGGATATTAAAAGATGAAAACTTTCAATAACGTGACCCATTTCTCTGTATTGAGAAAAGTAAATGGGTAAATGCCCTTAAATTCTAGCATGTCTTCTTAACAAAATTCAATGCAACATGATGTGTTACTGTTCCCAAGTCCTTCTTGAAGAGGCTATATAAGGGACTCTCTTTTATTGAGAGGAGAGGGATCTCTCTCTCTCTGATTATCAAAAATAAAACTCTGCCCAAATTGAAAGGCATTACTGAGATTTTGAGCTCAGATTGTTGATCATATTTTGTTATTGGAATAAGAAAGCAAGTGACTTTTCAGACTTTGTGCTGTGATATCTTTGTTGTTGGGGAAACTATTCTTATGTCTTTTTCCTTAATATATTTTCTATTCTTTTAATTCAATAAGCAAATTTAGTGAAAGTAGTCAGGATGGTGTCCTGAAGCCAACTATGGAGAGACTTTATGCCCCTACAATTGCCTTTAGTGTGTTTTCTTTTTGTTTCTATGTAAAGGACCTCGGGATGACTTTGTGCCCTCATTGTCCTGCGTATCTCACTCTTGGGCAATTCAGGTGGAGACTTTGTGCTACATCTCAATTTGCTGGTTACTACGACCTTGTTTACATTTTGCAATTACTACCAGGAAGATTCTTGTAGTTTGTTGAATGGTACTTATGAAAGAAGAGGAGTGTTTTCTATCATTATCCCTAAGATTTCTCCTTTGATTTGCATGCATCATCTCTAAAAAAAGAGAGATGGATGGTTTATCCTACCCTTAAGTATTATTTTCTATATATATATATATATATATGTATATATATACATACATACATACATATATATATATATATATATATACATACATACATATATATACATATACATATACATATACATATACATATATATATATATATATATATATATATATATATATATATATATATATATATATATATACACACACACATATATACATTGGATGATCAGACCTATTTTGTTCATCAGTACACTGGTCGACAAAATATTTAACCAACAATTTTTGGTGACTCTGCTAGAGATATAGTTATGTGCATTCTGAAACCTCAAGTTTCAAATGGAATCAGTCTCTACCATTATCCATTATAAACTCCATTCCATTTCTGTGTTTTACCCATTATTATTATAACCTTACCATTCACCTCCACACTAATTGGGAAAGAACGCACAATTTAAAGCCTCAAGCTTCAAACTAAAGCAAGGTCAATTCTTTTCCATTTTTGTTTCACAATTTGGTAGATTCAAGGTATACACAAAGCCAAAGGGATAAATGTATTGGTGACCCTGTATTCAAGCTAGTATAGCAAAGTAATTTTGATCTATTTCCTTCACCATCTTGCCTCCAATGAACTAAGAGCTTTCCTCCTACTAAAGTCAGGTCTCCATTGCCAAACAAAGTATCTACTTCTACTATCAATAAAGCTTTGCCCATAATTACCCCTCTGAGATTTGTTATTCCTCCTTTTCATAATCTTATAATGTCAGCTTAAGTCCCCTAGGGTAATTCTTTTGGTCTTCTCAATCTTACTCCACCTCTACATGAACTCCCACGCAGTTCAAGGAAGAATTTCCCCAAATTCTATGGTGATGGGAAAGTTCATCCTGATGAACACATTACATCCTTCAGCATAGCCTGTGGCGTAATTGGAGTAGAATTTAAAGATGTAGTAGTCAGGATATTTGTATAAACATTACAAGGTGCTACTGCAAATTGGTTTTATCATATACAGGCTTGGTCAGTAACTGATTGGAATACCCTCAAAACTATGTTTGAAGCCAAATTCAAACCTACAAAATATGCACATGCACTTCTGGCTCAACTCACATAGATGAAAAAATAGCCTCATGAACCAATGAGGGACTTCATAGCCAAGTTTGAAAAATTGAGGAACAAAATTCCTATAATTGCCTGACCTATAGCTAAGAATCTCAAATGCTTCTTCATTAATTCTTAGTTACCTGAAGTAAGTTTTCTTTTGAGACATGCTGGTCAAATAGATCTTGTTGTAGCCCAAGATTTGGCCACTGAGGTAGAAGATGATCTCATCTTAGCAGGGAAGATAAGATGAGATCAAAATAAAAATAGACATTCATCATTTTCTGAATATTCATCTACAGGCACCACAGATCCAATGGTGCAGAAGTTGGCAAATGAGTTGCTTGCTCTCAAAAAGCAAATGGCGCAAGAAATGTCTTCGGCTCCTTCATATAGAGATATGCCAAGAAGGACATTTCCAAATTAGTCATATCAGGGCAATTCTACCAGGAATCAAGGGAAACAAAATCATCTTCCTCCCCCATAAGGGAAACTTGCCCTGGAAGCTCCTCCAACCAATTCAGCAATAGGATATCTTGAAGTAGAATCAGAGTTCTCTTTCCAGCCTGAATTGAATCAAGAAAATGACGTTGATCTCCTTGTATAAAATCAAGAAGAATCAATTGGAAACTCCCACATTAGTTTCTTGAACTACCAAGATGAACCCAAAAGCAAAGGAGAAGCTTTTGATGGATCATATGTAGTGTTTACTAAGTCCAAGAACCAATCAGTCTAGCAAGATGATAAAGGGAAGATAGAGGAACAACCTCAACCGGCAATTACAATTACTAAGTGTGGAACCACTTTGCTTTTCTAGTCAAAGGATCTAGTGATCACCCAAAAGGTAAGTACATTAATTTCACCTTCACCTTCTACTTCAATTTCACAAACCAGCCCTCCTCCCATCCCTCCTAAAAATTAAAAGGTTGAAATACCTTCCTCTGTACCTAGCTCAATTTAGCCATTTGACATAATCGATCGTGTCAAAAAGAAAAAAATACAAATGTCTGAATTTGAATATTTGTAGTCTAATCCCGATCAATTAGATAAGTTAGTCCATTGTGTCAAAAACCAAACCATCCCTGTAAGACAAGAGGCTAAGAAAGTAACTCCTAATTCCTCAAAGAGCATGCCCATTCCAAATAATCTTGTCATTACTCCTCCAGCTACCCTTGGGAAAATATAACCTTTCTATGTTTCCCTATTAATAAATGGTCACAAGCTAAGTAATTGTATTATAGACTCAGGCGCATCTGACAATGTCATGCCTGATAAAGTAGCTGAATCTCTTGATCTCACATTAACAAAGACATTTGGAAGATGTTTCTCCATGGAGAACAAGCAAGTGCCATTGTTGGGACAAATCAAGGATGCCCAATTTGCATTTGTAGCCTTTCTAGACAAAATAATCAAGATGACAGTTCTGATGGCTGATGTTCTAGCATCTTATGGTATCCTACTTGGGCAAAATTTCTTGTAAGGATGTTGGTGGAGAATTGAGCATGGACCTATCTAAAGCAAGGATCCCTATCAAAGGCACCATGTAGAGGCTGCTTCCTGAAAAAGAATCAAAATATATTGTCACTCAAACATCAGCCCCTAAATCTCAAATTCTTTTTGAATCCTTAGGTATGGGTAACTACTTTCTATTTATAGACGAAGTGCATGAATCATCTGATAAAATTCTTGAAAGTGTCAACCCAAAAACTAGTTCAACTAGAATAGCAGAAGAACTAGTAGGTTGTAATACAAATGAAGAAGGATCTTCCCTCTCTAATGAAGGAAAATCCAAAGAAAAATCATGAAGTATGAACTTTGGAATTTGATGGCAGCTGCTCCTCCACTGGTTTGAGAGCTGAGATTGTGTTGATATCTCCTCAAGGAGATATGTTTCTTTCATCTTACAAATTAAAATTTAGAAACACTAACAATATAGCTGAATATGAATCTTTGTTGCTTAGATTGAAGGCTGCTCAAGACAAAGGCATCAAGTTTCTTCATGCCAAAGGGGATGCTAAATTAGTAGTTTGTCAAGTGAGAAATCTATACCAAACCAAGAATGAAATATTACACCACTACCACAATTTGGTTTGGGACCAAATTGAAAGCTTTGACGCTTTCAACATTTCTACCATACCTAGGGAATCTAATGACAGAGCTGATGCACTTGTTGTTTCAGGAACTCTATTAGTTCCTCACTCAAATTTCAAAGAAAATAGGTATACTATTGAGATAGTCTATAGACCAAGTGTTTTTGATAATGCTAATCATTGGCAAGTATTCAATGATGATCATCAAATCATTGCCTTATTGGAATGAAAAGACAATTTCGAACAACTATGTTTTGAAGGTAGTGAATCTCAAAAGTATGAATCAGCCTCTAAATCTAGTTCAGATATAAATGAAGAATTCTTACAGCTGAAAGGAAATAAAATTTCCAAAGGCCTAGTTTCTCTTGAGAAACTGTTTGACAAGCATGACAGATTCATCAAACAATAACAAATAGATTCAAGTTTCTCTCAGGGATTCAATCAAGTAAATTTGACTACTAAAGAAAATCCCAAGATGGTTAACATTGGTAAGTGTTGCACCCCTGAAAAAAGATTCAAGTTTACCACTTTACTCTGTCAATACATGGATGTTTTAGCATATTCTTATGATGACCTGAATTCTCTCAGACCTAATGAAATCTGCCATGACATTCCTCTCAAGGCTGACTCAATGCCCTATAAGCAAAAATCTAGACAGTACAATCTAAAAATATCAAGTACTATTCTGTCTGAGATACAAAAAATGTTAAATGCTAGAATCATCTTCCCAATCCATCATTCCACATGGATTGCAAACATAGTGCCTGTAAGGAAGAAGAGTGGCAAAATTTGTATTTGTGTAGATTTCAAGAATCTGAATTAGTCATCTTTGAAAGATAATTACCCTTTGCCAATTATGGATTAAGTGTTTCAAACAATGATAGGTTCAGAGATGTTTTCAATGCTAGATGGCCTCTTAGGATATAATTAAGTTGAAGTTGGTGAAGCAGACCAACACAAGACTGCATTCACCACACCTTGGGGTACATTTGCATATAGAAGAATGCCTTTTGGCTTGATAAATGCTGGTGCCACCTTTTAGAGAGTAATGGACTAGGATTTCAAAGATGAGATGGGTAAATTCATAGTGGTATACCTTGATGACTTAACCATTTTTTCAAAGCACCGTTCTGATCATGTACACCACTTACAACAAGTGTTGGAGCACTGCCACCATAATGGTATTTCCTTGAACTCTAAGAAGTCTATTTTTAGAGTACTAGAGGGGAAACTCCTCAGACACATTATGTCTAAATAAGGCATAAAGATTGACTCAGACAAAGTCAAGTCTATTCAAGAGCTTAATTTGCCTACAAGTAAAAATATTGTTCACTCTTTCTTCAAAAAGGTGAATTTCTTACAGAAGTTCATCCCCAAATTTGTTGAGAAGACTAGACACATTGTGAACATGATGAAAGGGAAGACCACCTTCAGCTAGACTAAATAAGGAAAGTCAACATTTCAAGATATCAAGACTACCATTGCCCATGCCCCTACCTTAGTTTATCCAAATTACAACAAAGATTTCATCATATACAGCTATGCTTCTAAACACATGCTTTCAGAAATTCTTGTTCAACAGGAAAAAGAAGGTATGGAATCTCCTATTTCTTTCATGAGTTACCCTCTCAAAACCCATGATATGAAGTATTCAAATGTAGAGAAGCATGCTTATGTAGTGGTGAAAGCAGTCAAACATTTCTGCTTCTATATCTTGAATTTACACACTACTGCCTTAGTTCCTGACACTACATTTAAGTCCATATTAACTCAGCAAGAGTTTGAGACAAAAAGAGGAAATTGGAGTGCAAAGACCCAAGACTTTGATCTAGACATCAATCCAACAAAGCTAGTCAGGGGAAAATGCCTATGCTAATTAATTGCTGACAATGAGCCAGAAGATACACATCATGTAGAAGCTGAAGTGGAAGACACACCAATAGTCTTTTTTGTCTTCACTACCAATGAGTGGTATTTAGGTATTTCTCATTTCCTCACTTATGGTGAATTTCTTGATCATTTGTCTTATAAAGAAAGGAAGACTATCAAGTTGAAAGCTACCAATTTTGTCCTTTGGGAAAATGGCTTGTACAAGAGAAGCATAGATGGAGTATTCCTTCACTGTGTAGACAAAGAGAAACATAGCCAAATTTTGAAATATTTCCACAATCTAGCTTATAGAGGACATTTTTTTGCTCATGTAACTACTCACAAGATTTTATGAGCCATGTATTACTGGCTAGCTCTTTTCCAAGATGCATATAAGTGGGTGAGAAAATGTGAACTCTGCCAACAATTTACTGGAAGACCCAAGTTAGCTACCTTGCCTCTCAAGCCAGTGATCATAGAAGAACCTTTTCAATAATGGGGGATTGATTTTATTGGGACTATAAACCCATATTCAAGTGCTGGACATGATTATGTCATTACAACAACTGACTATTTCACCAAGTGGGTAGAAGCAATCCCAACTAAGCATGCCACTTCAAAAGTTATATGCAATTTCCTCAAGGAGAATATCATTTCCAGGTTTAGAGTTCCAACCAAAATTGTTACTAATAATGCTACTTGTTTCACCTCCTAGGAGATTACACAATTTTGTTTCCATTATGGAATTAAACTCTCCCATTCTTCTGATTATTTTCCACAAGGGAATGGACAAGCTGAATCAAGAAATAAGAACCTGGTAACTATCATCGAGAAGCTAGCAGATGACAATAAAAAGACATAGCATAAAACATTGGTTGATGCTCTATGGGTAGACAGAATCACACCAAAGAGGGAAATTGGTATGTCTCTTTTTCAACTTCTTTATGGTATCAATGCTGAGATACCAATAACCTTAGAATTGCCAGCCTTGAAATTGGCAAAGACAATTGAAGATCAGACATATGAAAGCTATCTTGATAAGAGAATCATGTGCCTAACTGAGCTGGATGAACAGAGAACCATGGTGGTGGACTGAATTGCTACTCATCAAAGTTTGGTCAAGAAACTCTTTGACCAGAAGGCCAAAAATTGTGATTTCTGGATTGGGGATCAAGTCCTACTATGGGACAAAAGGAGAGAACCAAAAGGGATGCATGGAAAGTTTGAATCCCTTTGGAGAGGCCCATTTATAATTCATCAACACAATGGTCAAAATAGCTTTCTACTAAAATATCAAGATGGCACACTCTTTTCTTTGCCTCAAATTGAGCAACATCTGAAACACTTCAACTATTGAAGTATCAAATCATTTCATTTTTACATATGTATATTTGTATAGTTTTTAATTCTATTTTGTTTTATTTGTTTCCATTTTTGATGCCTTCCATTTCTGGATAACATGACTCCATAACCCAATAGTACACATGAAGACACTGGAGATTCTGGATTTTACTCCCTTCAATTTTTTTTTATAATTGATAGAAGTTCCCCAACTGGAGCCAGCTGTTGTCCCCAAAAATAGACTTCTCATTTTTGGGACAACATGTGAACTATTTTGGTTCAATAGACCAAAAAAATCTCTTCCCTCCTCAAAATTTATTATGAGCATTCAAATTCCTCATTTTTTAAGCTTTGCAAAAATCTACGGACTTTGTAGGAAGAAAATCTATGAACTCTATAGGCCAAGTTCTACGGGCTTCATAGGTTTATTTCTACAGACTCTACAAGAAAGAAGAAAGCTCTCAACACTTAGGCAATTTCAAAGTTGGTTCAACGACAAGGTTCAACCAAAAGAGTTCATCGGCAAGCTTCTAAGCAAGGATTGAATCATTGAACCGTTGAACCTTGAACCATTTTGGTTCAATGGGTTTAATGGGTTCAAAGGTTCAACATCAGTAGTAAGAGTTAAGTGCATTTATCAAGGTTCAAAGTTTAACTACTTCAAGGTTTAATGGGTTTAATGGTTCAAAAGGTTAAATGGGTTCAAGGTTCAATGGGTTTAATGAGGCTTGTTTCAAAAAATCTTGGTTCAAGCAGTCAATAGAAACAAGGGAATGAACCATTGAACCAAAGTTGGTTCAATCAATTGGTTCAAGTGACAAGTTCAAAGGATTACCCCAAGCATCAAAGACACAAGTGCCCTTGCAGAGGGAATTTTTGTGGCAAAAGTGACTAAGGAAACAAAAACTCGATAGAACTCAATAGATATTGCCAAGTGTAATCTTCTGAGCCTCATTTCACTTTATTTCTAAGAGCAGTCGATGATACCACGTGTCCTATGTAAGTTAATTGGAACACACCAAGTGGCATCATCTACATGAATCTAAAATGAATCCCACACGGTTCTATAGTGTTTCCAAAATGCAACAGAAGCTGCCAAGTGTCATCTTCTACAAGACACTCAAAAGGTGTCCAAAGCTTCTATAAGTTCAGTAGATGTTGCCACGTGTCCTTACCTATTTCACAATAGATGCTGCTATGTGTCACAATTTGAGATTCACATAAAATTGACTAAGGTAAATTTCCAAGGGACAAACAACCATTTCGGAGGACACTCAGAAGCCGAAGTGAATCATTACAAAAACTTGAAAGGTTAATTTCGAACTCAAACAGCCCTTGTGGAGGGTAGGAAGGGGACGAATGGACCAATTCAAAGGCCAAAAGAGCAAAGGGATTTCCTTCAGAAAAGTTCCCTCAACAAAAGTGACAAAGAGATAATTCCTTTAGACAAATTGTCTGAAAGAATTCCTTCAGACTTTTTGCTCTAAAAGAAAAGTCTAAAGAAATAGAAAACCCGCTAGCTACCACGTGTCATCTTCAAAGTCACAATGGAAGCCACCACATGTCATCTATTGAGACAGTATCAAATGCAGTGGAAGCTACCAAGTGTTATCTTTTGCAAGGTTCTCAAAAGACCAGCAATAAGTGACTAAGGAACAGAGCATCAAATTGAATCGAGGACCTGATTCAAATAACCAAAAAAAGAGGAATGACCAAAAACATTTGCACATCAGATATGTTTCTAGAAGTAGACTGCCAGGTGGATATTGAAAGATGCAAACTTTCAATAGCATGACCCATTTCTCTGCATTGAGAAAAGCAAATGGGTAAATGCCCCTAAATTCTAGCATGTCTTCTTAACAAAATTCAATGCAACATGATGTGTTACTATTCCCAAGTCCTTTTGAAGAGGCTATATAAGGGATTCTCTTTTATTGAGAGGAGAGGGATCTCTCTCTCTGATTAATAGAAACAAAACTCTACCTAAATTGAAAGGCATTACTGAGATTTTGAGCTTAGATTGTTGATCATATTTTGTTATTGGAATAAGAAAGCAAGTGACTTTTCAGACTTTGTGTTATGATATCTTTGTTTTTGGGTAAACTGTTCTTATGTCTTTTTCCTTAATATACTTTTTGTTCCTTTATTTCAATAAGTAGAATTAGTGAAAGTAGTCAAGAAGGCGTCCTAAAGTCAACTGTTGAGAGACTTTGTGCCCCCATAATTGCCTTTAGTGTGTTTTCTTTTTGTTTCTGTGTAAAGGACCTTGGGATGACTTTGTGCCCTCATTGTCCTTTGTATCTCACTCTTTGGAAATTTAGGTGGAGACTTTATGCTACATCTCAATTTGCTAGTTACTACGACCTTGGTTACATTTTCCAATTACTACCAGGAAGATTCTTGTGGTTTGTTGAAAGGTACTTCTGAAAGAAGAGGAGTGCTTTCTATCATTATCCCTAAGATTTCTCCTTTTATTTTCATGCATCATCTTTAAAAAAAGAGAGATGGATGGTTTATCCCACCCTTGAGTATTATTTTCTTTATATATATATATATATATATATATATATATATATATATAGGGAACCTCCCATTGATGAGAGGAGAGATTAGTCCCCTTTTGATGTGGTAAACCTACACATTTGTCTAACCAATCTTCCTACTTTGGATGATCAGACCTATTTTGTTTATCAGTACGCTGATTGAAAAAATATTCAACCAATAGGTTGCATAGTAATATATATATATATATATATATATATATATATATATATATATATATATATATATATATATATATATGGAAGCTCCCCTTGATGAGAGGAGAGATTAGTCCCCTTTTGATGTGGTAAACCTACACATATGGCTAACCAATCTTCCTACTTTGGATGATCAGACCTATTTTGTTTATCAGTATGCTGATCGATAAAATATTCAACCAATAGGTTGCATAGTGATTAATTTTTGTTTTTTATTGAAAATTATTTATCTTTGAGTATTTGTATATAAATATAAGAATCTTAATATGGATAGTCTTTTTTTAAAATATTTTATATTGAATTGTATATAATTTAATTAACTAAATATAGTTTGTATACATGCATTTAATAGGTGGTGTTGACCATTTTTGGCCACTATAGAAGATCAACATCCAAATCTTAGGTTTTCAAGGTTTAGTCAAAGATCGATAAAAAAGGAGGCCAAAGAGGAAAGCTTCATACTTTAAATAATTTGTGAATTCTCAGCTTCCAAAATGTTCTTGGATAACACAATGCACTCCCAAATCTTATAGGGGTCAAAAAATAAAAAAATAAACATTTTAGAGTTTTTCTTAATGATAGATTCAAGAAGTAATGAGCTCAAATTTGACAGGCACCCAATGATGTCTTGATGGATTCTCAATATATTAGTCATAGGACTCTGTTCTAATTGAACGATACCATACAGTGGTCATTTACATATCCCAATAGCATGTTTCTCTTTCAAAATATGTTCAAAACTTATTTAATTTTGTAAAAATGGTCTGATACCACATATTGATCACCTAATAGTCTTAAGCCATTTCAAAATACCTTTCAACACTTAGTTAATTTTTATTAAGTTTCCTGATGATCTCCTTATCAACAAGGTAGCAGGCAAGTGGGATGATCCACATGTCACACTCCCAATGACCATAAGTCCTAAAACCATCATATATTTCAAATACCTCTAAGATAACAAGTTAGTGGGATGATGCCATGTGGCATAATCACATTTCTCTATTCTCCTAGATATTTTTATGTAGCTCAAACATTATGTAAAATCCCTAAGATAGAGGGTGAGTATGATGACACCACATGGCATAATCCCATAGATCCACAACCTTGGGGTGGTTTATGCAATCCTAATAGTGTTTTATAATAACAAGTGAGTGGGATGATTCCATGTGGAAAACTATCACTTCATCATGATATAAATAATCAACAAAACTTGTTAGTCTCCTAAGGTGGTAGAATTATCATAATTATCAGAGCTCAACTAAGCCATGGAATGCCATGTCAACTAGATGTTAGATGCTCTCATCTCTTAGACATAAAAAAGATGATTAGGAGAAGTAGATAAATCCAAGATCAAATGGAAAAATGATAAGTGGTAGTTGTGGAGCAAGCCTGGGGATAATGTGGTAGGAGATAAACCAATGGGTGATGGGCATGTGTCTAAGGGGCAATCCCATTGGTGACCCTAAAATATTTCATAATGTGACAAGGGGACCAATCTTGTGTTGACACATGTCATAGTCGAATAATGAGCTCTAAGCATAAGTATCCTTTCAAGACCAAGTAATTGAGTGAGTGCTCTTCATTATAAAGTGATTTTATTTTCTTCCCCTTGTGAATGTAGGATAAAATTCCTAGGGTGAATTTAGTGAGCTCAGTAAATGTTTTATGTAAATAACCTAGTTTTGGTGAGCTTAAGGTAAGGATAGATTGAGATCATATGGAAACATTTCAAGAAACCCAATTTTATTAAAGATCTCATTTCAAAGTATATGATCTTGACTTGTGGGTTGTATTGATCTCGAGTTCGAAGGGATGAAAAGCTTGCCAAAGATCACAAGAAGATCCAATGGGTCACTAAGTGATAAAAAGATATGCATCTCTAGGTAATTAATGTCTCATTCCTCCCATTTAGTAGTCAACTCATTATCAGGATATGTAATTGCATTGATTTACAAAAATAATTTTGGAACAACTTGGTCTACAAATCATAACATAACTTGGCTCTAACAAGAATAGTGGTAAGAGGACATGAAATTTTACATTATCAATGTACCACCATAATTTCCATTCAAAATAAGACTAATACTAAATTTCTACACCAAAATCATGGAGAATAAGTCAAATCAAACAAGAAGTCTTCAAACTCCCCTCACTAAGTGGAGTTTTATCATACAAGATTAGAGGAGTTGGTTGAATATTAGGTGAATAAGATGTGAATTGAAGTTAAACTTTAGTTATGTTTCAATTTTAAACCTTAATGAGGGCATTGATGACAAAATTGCATGTGGGTCCTCTCACAAAAGCCTTCTTTCACTATATGTACTTATTATTTCTAAGTAATAGAGATACCTCTAGCTAGTGGTTTACTTAGCCCTACTACATTTTAGACTTTAAACAGCTTATTGAGCATTAAAGCAATTGATTTTACCTTCTCATATGTTAGGTATTATGTGAAATTGATGAATTGTTGATGAAATCTTGTGTTAATTATATATTATCCCTAATTTATGTCTAATTTTGTGTACCTTTATGCAACAAATAGGATCTTTTATAGGTTTTAGTTTGTGTCTCTTTGAGTTTATGCAATTCATTATTATGATGAATTCCATTTAATCTTCTTAAGACAAGTGGTCAACATTCTAGGTACTATTATAAGTTGAATCCTTTCTAAAAAACACTTATGTTCAAGATTCATTAGTGAATTTGTGAGTTGTGTATGCATGAGTTCCCTTTGAGTTCATTTTGTGTGTGTCTAAGAAAGTTGAGGTATTCAATTTTAGTACATCACCCCATAGTTATTATTATAAGTATAGGAAGTATTTGTCTCTCTCTTTTTCCATTGTTAAAAAGTATTTTAGGTGAGGATCAAGGTGATTCATCAAAGGAACCAACTCTCTCTAGAGGTTTGCTTCCATTATAGGTCACTCACAACCTAGACGTGATCCCATTGTGCCAATTGGGTGAGGAAGTTTGAAGACCTTCCTCAAGGGTACAACTCAAATTTGACAAAAAGTGGTAGCTCACTTAACTAGACCACATGATTAATTTTTCCAACTTTAATAATGTTTATTTGTAACCAATAAATGAATCATAGTGCCTATCTTAGTTGGACTTTGTAATTAAGTTTCCTAACATTAGTAATATTTATTCATAATTGTGCATAATATTAATGTTTTAGCATATGCTCAAAGAAATTAGTATTTATAATATTATCAACTTGGAAATATATACCACATTAACTAAAATTTTGGCGCGGTCTAGATGGCTAGTTTATAAATCAGTGGACATCTATAAAAAAATCCTTGCATCGTTTTTCACACATCTTATTAATGATGGATTATGGGTGGTGATATGAAATGCATCACTACTTACATTTTACACATTAATATTTATATAATTTTGTAAAATATCAAATATAAGTACAATATAAAATATTGAGTTATATGAAATAATAAATATACACACATATCATTTGGTCATTTTTGAATTGACAATAATATAATTCTTGAGAAAATAAATAATATAAATTTATGTTGTTTAATTATTCTAGTAATAAATGTTTATAAACAAAATTTAGATCTTAATTATTAGTTAATCATGTAATTTTTACTACCATGTGTAAACTATACCACCATTTAATTAATATATGACGTACAACATAAGGTTTTAACATTGATCAACTTATTTTATGGAATATATATAGTGAGCCATCAAAGAGTAGTGAGCTTGTAGGATGAAATACATAGAAGCTTTATTTAAGAACTTTGATAATAGTAAACTAGTTCTCACACTATTTTTAGGCACTCCTAAAGGTTTATACATATATTTTTTCAAGTTTAATATGACAATGAATAGCAATATATCATTGGAAATGTGATTTTGGTATAAAATAAAATAATGAAAAATTTGTAGGAGTGTTGGGGAATATTTCTAAAGGAAAGAATGAATTTGGAAGCCAAGGTAGAAGGGTGTTTTTCATGTTGTGATCGACATACTTATAATCATATGACCAACACTAGGGGATATGTTATGTATGTATGATATAAGTTTCAATGTATATTTCATTGTCATTTATTATAACTGTAGAATGATGTGGGGCTGTAATTATCAAAACACAAAATATTTTATACGTTGCTCTTCATACTCATGTATGGTGAATGAAGGGAAAATAGACAAAAGAGAATTAATTATTCCACACAAACTATGTCAAGTGAAGACTCAATTATATTGTAGTTTGTGCAATTATATATGGACCCTGAATTCAAAGGACAAAAGTGATAGACAAGTGGCAGACATGTGACATATGTCGACATCTTACACATTATAATTTTTTTCATCATTAAATAAAAGAAATATTTTTAAATAAAATCTATAGAATATTCCAAAATTAATATGTCAAACTATATGCTAAACTTTATAATTATTATCATAATATGTATTTCAAATTGTTTGATTAGATGAATACAAAATAGGTAATTGAAAAGTGATTCCATTAGTACTACATTGTCAAGGAGTAATAATATACCTCACCATACTTATATGCCTACAAAATAAATACATATATTATAAAGGTTTTCATGAAAAATAAATAGGCTTCAAGAAAAATTACAAGAATTGGGATATTTTACTCCAATACTATCCAAAAATATCCCTACTTCTATTATTAATCACTCAAATGAAGATTCATAATATTTCAATAAATTTAGATTTTTATTGGTATTTATCCCACTAATAATCCCAATAATTTTTCATCTCAAACATGTCCTTCATCCACATAATCTATGTTCAATAAATTTCAATTAAATCTTGTAAGGTCAATTTGGTTCTAATTACAAATAATAGGGTACATGCATGAAGTTGATGGGCCAATTCATGGAAATTTTCATGAATTGGACCAAAACATGTATGTGGTATTAAAATAATGTGTACTCATTATTTTAATTAGGCTTGATATATCAAGTGTATAGCACATACATGCAGGTTGTTTACTAAAATAAATGTTAAGTATGAGTTGACATTTACATTGCTACATTTATATTTAATGTATTCATACTATGAAGACATTAAAAATAAAAGAAAAAATGTAAATGTAAACTCATACTTTAAATTTATTTTAGAAATTATAATAAGTTAGTGTCATTCTACATCTTATATACTTGGTCTCACAACACCATGGGTTATGATTTGGAAGATAGTTTTTAAAAATCTAATATGGTCAATAATTAGTAATTTTCAAGATTTTATTATTAAACTTAAGGTTTCCAAGGCATAAAATTTATAACTAGTGTCCATTTTTTAGGTTTTTGGGCCTTCTAGATTGCTTACTAACATTTATAGGAGTTCTAAGTTTGATGAAATTAAATTTATGACACATTTGTGAGTAATGACCCTAATTTTGATTGAATTCATGCCAAAGTGGTATTCATGT
Organism: Torreya grandis; assembly: GCA_037957365.1. Classification (NCBI taxonomy): domain Eukaryota; kingdom Viridiplantae; phylum Streptophyta; class Pinopsida; order Cupressales; family Taxaceae; genus Torreya; species Torreya grandis. Next base: position 2,014,666 of record JARHVA010001958.1, read on the forward strand.
TGAAGCATAGGTTTCAGTGGTGACCCACCCAGATCCAACCTCCAATTCATGGCTATTTTACTTGTAATTAAGTCCATTATAGGTTATAAGTGACAAATAACACAATATCCACTTATGACTGAGGTAAATTCAAATAATTTTAAGCATATTTTTAATAACCACCTCATTTTTCATAGAATTTAGGGGGAAAATGTGCTATTTTGGCAACCTAAGTTACATTATAACCCTTACACATCCAACCACCAACTTATGATGTTTTTACTTGAGATTAGTTCTATTATATGCTAAAAGTGACACAATAACACTATATCCACTTACAGCTAGGGAAATGCAAA